>CAUJNA010003672.1:652500-755000 GCA_963377175.1 Effrenium voratum | reverse complement strand
GCTCCCCGTGCTATGGCTCTGAATCAGCATTGAAACGCTTCAAACGTGCGTCTCACCCGAGTGGATTGGCCAGGAAAAATATACACTTATTGGCTAAAATGATCGTCCTGGGGTATGCATTTTCAAGGGCATGTAATCTACTGGGTCCATGCAGTGACACAATGGTCAAATTCGTTCAAATGGGGCAAGGTTTATGGATTATGCAACCTTTTCTTACGACACTGGTTTCAGGGGGCACATAGGTTTGCGCATGTTTTGTGTGGCTCGCTACCCCGAGTTCACTTCAAATGTGTGTCACGTCCGCTGTGGTGCAAGCTTGTTGCTTTGATCTGTCTAAAATGTTGCAAATATGTAGATATATACATATATATAATATATATTCTAATATGGTCATATAGATAGATATACAAATTTCTGCGCGAAAGCCCTTTGTCACATACCCAGCGCAGTCAAACGTCAGTCGGGTTAAAGTGCGGCAGCTGTCTTCCCTTTTGGGTTCATCCCCTTGCCATAGGAATTGCGCCATCACCTGGATTTTGGGGCAAGCCCATGTCCGCGAAAATACCTTGGTGGCTTAAGGGAACCCAAAAGGGTCCGAAATAAAGACATCCCCTTTCTGAACAACTCTCAAATCTGTTTGTCCATTACCGCCTGCGCAAACAACAACTGCTTGTTGCTGGCTAGAAAGAAACCACATTTATTCCTCACAAGTTTGCGAGGTCCACGATCCAACCAGATAGCAGCCAAGTGAGGCCGCTCCCATTAACATGGAACCTGACCAGAGTTGTGTCAGCTTCGGGGAGCTATTTACGGTTGCAGGGCCAAGCGTTGGCCCAGATCCTCCTTGCTTCAAATATGCGAATCAAGGTTCAAGGGCTGAAATACGACTCCCCTACCACTCCGTTTGCCAGGAACTTTGTCACTAGCCACGGAGGGTCATTGACAAGATTCCCTAAATGCTGCAAGCAAGAAACACAGAAAACCCACAGCTCCTCTCGATACCATGTGGTCGGGGATGGGAGCAGTATAGTTCGGCAACTGGACTCCAAGCAAACCAAGGTAGCCGCCACATCCCGCCTTTTGTCGGTTGATGATGCCAATCGTCCCTGAAATTCAAAAAGATGCCACTCAAATGGGCCCGCAAGAAAAGTTGAGCAGTGCAATATTCATTTGGTTCCACTAAGATGCTTGCTCTGGCGCCTCGCGAAGAAGGGGTGGGATGGCTTCGCCGGAGCCAACCTGAAACCAGTGCCTGGTTTTTATGAACAAATTCCTCCAAAAAGGCAGGACAGTTTTGAGCCAACCTCAAGGGTTCCACCAGGACCATTTTTTTCCAGGGGTAGGTTGTTGCACAGAAAGAGAAAGAAACCAGGCTGGTATTCCTGACGCCCCGCACCTTTCGGAGGGAGTGATCCGGATATCCGCCATGCGACACTTCCGCAGGTGGAGAATTGCTGGGGTTCGCCTCCCTTGCCTCCGATTTGGTTCCCAACTTGCCTGCTTCGCAGGGCGTCCGAGGTACGCCGCTCTTGCCCGGAGATCCTGCCATTGGCAAAGGCCCAGCGCGGATTGCAAGCCATGGATCTGGAGTGGCGTTTCTCCCCCAAACAAAACGGATCAAGACAAACAAAGAGGTCCCAACAAAAAGTGTCGGAGCAAAACACGAGAAGGTCCAAATCCAATTCACGTGAAGCCCAAAGCGGGACCGTTTTCGGAAAATCCTCCTATGATGGATGGGTTACGTGAATTTGCAGGGTGATTCAACCACTTAAGAAAGAAGCCTTTTTGGAAGGGGCTAAGCGAATAGGCTCATCTGGGTTGGCTTTGTGAACCTTTGGGGGCCATGGAGGCCAAAGGGAAAACACAAGCACCGCAACGCACACAACGTGGCAAAAAGTCCCTGACTCAGTTCTTGAGTGATTTCGCCAAAGTGCGAACTTCCTGTTTGCATTGACATTTTGTCCCAACACGTTCTAAGTCCAGCGAGATGACCAGCATGCCGCATGAACAGACCGCGCCTTTGTCTGTGGGATTGGCGCGGGACCGATAAAACTTCCGCAGCAAACTCGGCTCCAGATCCATCTGCTGCTGGAGCCACTCCTTGCCGCCCCTCGCTTTAATCTCGAACCCGGATGAAGACGCCGGTTGATTCATGGGGGTGTCCCCTTTTAGCGGGAACTCCTTCACTTTTCTGGGGCCCAACCCCCCCCTCCCCCTAGTAGTCGGATAGGTTTATGAATCCGGTGTCAACAAAATTGCAACCTGGGCCCCTCACTGTGACAAAACCTACTTCGCGCCAGTTGGATTCGATGAAGCTCCATGAATCATGGGACAAGCCACCTGTCTGGTGCCACATTGATTTTTGCCCAGCATTTCAATGAACACTCTAAGAATACCTAATAAATCATGAAGATTTGAACGGATGAAAGCCTATAAATAACGGGCCAAACCACCTGTCAAGTCAAAGTGCAAAATCGGAGAACCAACAACACAATCGCCCGCGAACTGGGCCTCGTAGGAGGAAGCAGTCGCCAGCTCCGTCAGCGCCTCTTTCGAGGGCCCAAATGTGGCCTGCATCAAAAATTGCGCGTCTCCCGCCTGGCCGAATACGAAAGGGAGCGCCCCCCGCTTCTGGGGACCCGGTCGGCCCTTCAAGAGGAAACCAGGAAACCTGCACTTTTGGATAATCCTAAAAGTGTCGTCAAAAAAAAAGAAGTCCAAACGGGACTATCTGGTTCACTTCGGTATTCAAGCCACTTCGCTGGTATTTACATGGCTACAAGTTGAGGGACCAGGCCTACTTACACCAGTTACCTCCATTGTTACAAGACAATAACCTTGCTGAACATTCAAGCAGCAGAACACCCCCTAACCCCCTCTTGCCTTTCCCACGTTGATGTGTCAGGACATGTCACCGGACCCCCTTCAAAGTTGTCTTGCGGGTTCCGGCTGGCCTGCCTCAAATTCCTATTTCTTCCGCTAGTACCCCGCTGCGTTTAACATAGATCCTTCTTCGAGTTTGCTTGGGTTGGTGTGGCAGCAACATGTTGGAGCGGTCTGAACCACCACACAGTCCAATACGTCATGGGGAGGCGAACAAGGGCTCAGTGTTTTGCACTGCGCATGGTCCGCAAGCGAACGCTAACATGGAAAAGAAAGCGGTGCAAAGGCCAGAGGTGGGGAAACAAGAAAGAAGAATAAGGAGAAGGAGAATGAGAAGTGTAGTGCAAGTGTATCACGCGAAGTACATTTCCGCAGCTCCAGCTCGAAAATCCCAACTTTGTAGTACAAGTGTAGTACGCGAAGTACACTTCCACAGCTCCAGCTCGAAAATCCACCCTTTGTAGTGCGCGAAGTGCACTTCCGCTGCTCCAGCTCGAAAATCCAAACTTTGTAGTACAAGTGCACTACGCGAAGTACACTTCCGTAGCTCCAGCTCGAAAATCGAAACCTTATAGTACGAGTGTAGTATACGAAGTACACTTCCGCAGCTGCAGTACATTCCTGGAACCCCAAAAGACCAAATCTAAATAGTCGTCCAGAGGTGGGACATGTGAGAACGGCCGTTTGCTCCAAACACGGCCGTTTCAGGAGAGTCGGATGACTGAATTAAGTTTCAAGATTTTGTGCGGCACTTCAGCCGCAGCCCCTTTTCTGCGAACGCTCAAAGAATAACGCAAAAGCTTTCCTACTGCGTCCAGTTGTTTTAAAAGTCTAGGAACCCATGATCGATGGCGCATGCCAGCTTTCGAAAGCGTACCAGGGTTCGACTGATCCAACAATTGTCCAATTCAAAGCTCTTTGATGTGAAGCTCTCTTGGCCTTTTTCCTCGCACGCAATCAGTTCTGCCATTTGATACGCAGCCTGCTCTCGAATAATGCTTCGAAGGCAACATATTGTTCGAAAGCTCCTTTTCGGAAACATCGAACAAACCTCTTTGGAACCCCTTTTCGAAAGCAACCTTTCGAAAGCCGCTTTCAAACCCCCTCTTTCAAAAGCCTCCATTTGAAAGACCCCTTTGAAAGCCTATTTCGCACTTTCAAACACCCCTTTCGAAAGCCGCCTTTCGAAACCTTCTTAGCGCCCGCCTTCGAAAGCCCCCCCTTTTTGAAAGCCCTTTTTGAAAGCCTATTTCGAATATGTTTTTCGAAAGCTACGTTTCGAAAGCGACCGGGCAAAATTGAATTCGATGCCGATCAAACACAATTTGAGATCCGAAAAAAACGCGGCTTTTTGAATCTGGTCGTTTGCATGGGTAAGAATGGGCGTTGCACGGGTAAGAATGGGCGTTGCACGGGTAAGAACAGTTGTTTCAAAAATCAATTTCGACCAACAAAAACGGTGATTGGCCAATCAACCTGAGCTCTAATGCGACAGACCCAGGATGGTTCGATCGAAATACGTTCTTCGAATACGCAGCGTTCAGGTATGCATCTGTACCAATCGAAAAAGGGCAGCTTTTTACTTTATGCATGGGACCCTTTCAACATCCAGAATCTAAAAGTCGAAACTGTCCTACTTAAGTACAGCTGACTGCAATCGGTGTTGTTGTTTTTTTTGGTGGTGTCCCAAAGTACGTGTTTTCTAAGCCGCGGGTTTTGGGACAACAGTAAATTCGCTCATTTTGGGTACAAGCCCGCGGTTCACTATTTCAGTGCAACGTTGGCATGACTTTTGCATGCGAGCATTGAAGAAGACACTTTGCATGGGCCTTTTACCAAATATGTTTATTTTCGGTTCGCAGTTTTAGAATTGAAGAATCTTTGGTTCCCACACCGAAGGAACCTATGCGCGTCATCCATATTGGCAAACACATGGCGACAAACTGAGGTTTCCCGCTTCTTTTGTTGTGCTCTTAATTTGTCATATGGACTTACTATTCTTGCTTAGGCTGGGCTGCAAGTCATTTTGCCGGCTGTGAGTACATCCCTGCCATGCAGGTTCTGCTGCTTTCCTGTCAGCCACCCTGGTCCGGCCAGTTTCGGGCGAAGTGAGTCGACAAAGCAACCATTTATTTTTAGTCGTTTCAGGCCCCAGGTTGGAGACTTCCGCAACTCCAGCGTGTTCACGTGCCTCACGCGCTGCTTCGGGCCAGTTTCAGCCAAAGACTCGTGCAAATGCACGCTTGCGCTTCTTGCCACTGGCGCTTGGAACAGCACACTGCGGCACGATATCTAGTTGCTGCGGCAACGCGAAACAAATATGCTTTCATGGCCAATGGGCGAGTGTTCACATTCAACCGGTCAGGGCGTCGGTTGGGGTATTGGTTGGGCATCGGTTGGGGTATCGGTTGGACCGTGGTGTCGTTTGGTGGAAAAATGGACTTGGTAGCAAGCGTGTGCCAAGCATTTCCCCTCCCAAGATGTAAGGTATCGTGCTTAGGGGTATCGGTTTTTGGGGCGTCCCCCTATCGGTTATGCATGTTTTAGATGTTTTGCAAAAACCGAAGTCCAGTTTTGCTTTAAGTCCATTGTCGGCAGTTTTGTCGGGCACTCACATGGTCACATGCCCATCGTGTATCAGAGCGGTGCTCACGCACTACTAAACAAACCCGCAGCTACTCCAGCAAAAAAAGGACAACCCCGAAGCCGACGACCATACCAACACCAACACCAACAACCACCACCAACACCAAAACCTAACACCGCCGCCAACATAAACAAAGACACCCCAACAAACAAGCAGATCAACACACACACACGATAACCCCAACCCTAACACCGACATCAACAACAGTATTAACAACAGCGAAAACAACAGCAAACACAATAACACAAAACAACAGTACCAGCACCAAAAACACCAACACCGACAACAACACCAACATGAACACCAACAACACGACACCGGCAACAACAACAACGACGACAACAACAACCACAACAACAACAAGAGCAATACTCACAACAAGACCAACACCAACAGCAGCAGCCACAATGACAGCAACAGTAGCAACAACAGCAGCAACAAACAACCACAGCAGCAGCACAAAAAAACAGCAGCAGCAACAGACACAGCAACGGCAACAGCTACCGCAGCATCAAAATTAACAACAGCAAGAACGAAAGCAACCACATTAACACAGAACAAAAAGAACACAACACCACCACCAACAACAGTAACAACCACAACAACAAGAACAACATCAACAGCAGCAGCAACAAAAAACAAACAACAAACAACAAACAACACACAACACACACCAACCACCAACCAGCAACCACCAACCACCAACCACCAACCAGACAACAACAACAACAACAACAACAACAACAACAACAACACCAACCCACCACCCACCACCCACCACCCACCAACCACCAACCACCAACCACCAACCACAACAACACTAACAACACTAACAACACTAACACCACTGTCAAGAGACGGCAAGGTGACGTCCCGTGGGACGCTATGCACCGAACCCTCAAGCTGTAATACCAACCACGTAGAAAGGTGTATACGGACGATGCCGTTATAGCCGAACCCGTGTAAACGTTGTAAGGGAGAAGGAATGATAGTTACAACAGTGGTCCTGACAAATGCAGCGCAAGCAAAGTGTTTTCGCTCTCAATGCCGATCACGTATGTATGCAGTCACACATCAGATCTTGAACCTCAATTGTGTCTTGAGCCAAATGGCGATCAATGGAACTTGGGAAGCAACACCAACAAGGACCTCAGAACAGCTACCCAATTTCGGCACGGGGCCTAGAGGGTTTTAACATCCCCCATTTGGGTCGCATTGTTCATCATGCGGTCCAAACACCACAAAACGTTCCACTGGCCACGGCTTCAACTACGAAATCGTGTCGTGCATTCTTTTACTTGCTATCACTACACCGTTCATTCGCTGTGAAACATGCCGGGTTCGATTGTACGAAAAGTGAAACATTCATCCTCCAATCGAAGCACACATCCATATGCAGGTGTATATAATACACAATCGTCACGTCATTTGACCACCAACGAACAATCCAGCTGCCGCATTTGCGCATCGCGCAGCTGTCATCCATAAATGGGTTGGCCGCAAAAGTCCACCAGAGGCGCCTGCTTGTAATCGGTCTGCATATTTCCGGCAAAGAAACATCGGTGAGTAATCAATGCAAATCATAGCCATTCCAGATACCATGGACAATGCATAAATAATGAAAAGATATCATCTATAAGGTAATAGTTCCATCCATGAATATCCAGAGCGTCATAGTCATCGGAATATGTAACCATGTACACACCCAATCATCTTGGACACATGAATATAAATCATGACATAAGTCGTTCCACCGAAACAGTGTCGATGTGACGCAAGTAACAGATGGGGACTGACCCACATCGTACCGCAATCAGCATCTTCACGAAGCATACCTGTCCCCAATGGACAGCCTATGGGTACGTCGGCGGAACTCCTCGTCCAAGTTCTTCTGGGCTTCTCGTGCCCGGACACACTTCTTGTTGTAGTCCTCTGGCAACCAGTGCCCTTTCCGAAGGCACCAATCCAGCAGGGGTGTGTCGCATTTGTTCGGGTCGATGGCCGAGATGATGGCGCTCACGTTGACCGTGTAACCATTCTTGCCAAGGTTCAGGCCATCCCTCACGAATGATATATACTTACAGTTGAAAGCTAGTGCAAAACATCTGAAAATAATATCACCCACCGGGTGCACTCGGTCCTTGACCAGGAGCTTCATTTCTTCCTTGGTGACATCGAGGATTCTCGCTGCAATCCACAGCTTGTAGAATGTGTAAAGTCCCTCGCATTTGCACACCATCATACGAATATAATCTTCACGCTCCTCAACCGATCGGAAGGATCTCGTCCGAACATTCTCCGACTGAGAAATTTTCTTCGCTGTTGATGGTAAGAGTATACCTTCCTGATCCTGATCGGTGATGTTGGGGTACCTCTTGAAGTCATTGTGATAAGGGCAGCCCGGCCTCCCTTCGAGTCCGGCATTCATCGTTCTCTCCTCACCACCTTCAAACATCCCCCACATCTTGGACAGCTGGAGTGCGATAAATCCTGCCATGTACTGAGCCTCACGCGGCTCGTCAAGGCAGATCGCCATCCGTTGGGAACTTATAATGTCCCGTGACGCCAGATCGGTGTCGCGGTAATGCCAACCGCTGTCTTCTTCTTCTGACGCATAGCCGGATGTATATCCTTGCGTGTCCATGTCGTCATCTTCTCCCGGAACTTCCTCCGCTTCGTCTTCATCCTCCTGTGCTGCCGCATCGTGGTTAGCTTCTTCCTGTGCACGCCTGGCATCTCCAGAGACGTTGGGGTTTTGGTTGTCCTCCTCGTCATCGGATTTGATGTGAATGTAGTATCTTCCGATGGAGATCAGTTGTGCCTCGCACTCCAGGCATAAGCAGAAGCAGGTGGGGATCGCGGTCGCACATGATGGACATATCCGGCACCTCAGTCCTTCCCATGTCTCATCATTCAGGATGACGACTTTGCTGATTTCGTCCCGGACCTCGTTGACCTGTGCGTTGAACTCCTCCATCTTGTTGATTCGATAGAGTTCGCAGGCACGATTAACCATGTCAACGATGTAGTGCAGATTATCGGCACCTGTCTCAGTCTCCGGCATCCTCTCGCTGATCTTTGTGACGTTCTGGAGGAACATCGCTGCCGACTCTTGGGATGAGTTGACAAAGCCAGGGCAGATCTCGTTCTCCACACACTTCGAGTACGCTCTCTTGACGTCAGCGTACTCCAGGCGCTTCCCTCCGTTGCTTTTGCCAATCCAAATGGACTTGACCTCATAGAACGGGATCACGTCGAAGACCATGAAAGTCCCATTAGCCGCGACTCCAGCTCCATACCGCGCGAGGGTTGCACTGGGAATGTAGATGATCGCAATCGGATCCCCTCTCCTCACGTTCCGCAGCGTCGTCTTCGTCGCCACGTTCATCTCATCCCATGGAGCAAACGCCCCGAAGTGCAGTGCTAGCCTGTTGCCGCCATCGATTCCGCCGGGGACTAACCCACAGCGTACGATGCTTGGCAGGTTTTCCACATACGTCACATGGAATGCTCCTCCGAGAGAATCACCCATTCTTGCGGAATACCTATTCGCCAGTGCGGATGAGCTCATGAATCCAAAATCACTGTGACCAGTTGTGACTCGGATGCACCAAGGTCTGTACCATCCATCGCATCTGTTGAACATCCTGTCGATGTCGTCCCGATCCATGCCAGCTTTGGTCATTTCCTCCCTGGCCGCCCTGGTGTCGTTCGGGTTCATGATGCTCGGAAACCTTGCTGCCAGAACCTGAAATCTCGATTTCCTGTGTCCAGATTCCTGCCACTTGATCACCTCCATGATGCCCATGTATCGTTTCGCTCTCGAGGTGTTAGGTGGGAATATGTCGTTGTTTCGGTCGTCAATGACTGCATCAATGTCGACCCAACCACCTTCGTCGCACCTGAAAGCACTTCCTCGGCAATTGCCGATTTTGTGTCGAAGGACTCTGCATAGGTCGTGAGATAGCTGGTTTGCTTGGTCCCTTGTAGTAAATACCGAGCGATCATCACCAATCCTGCATAGTGGAGCACCGTCGAAAGGAGCAATGCAGAAGTTGACACTCTTGCCAAGTTGCATCACGTCCACTTGCTCAAGGATTGCACCTTTGGGAAAGTATTTGGGGTCAACGATGGACGCATACGCCCATGGCAAGTGCACATCACTCACATCGCCATACTTCGGGATGTAGCACGGGATGGTGTCACATCCCACCTCGAGCGTTTTCTTGAACGTCCTGCTGTCCCCGCACGGGTTGTAGGTGAGGTCGACGCCACCACATTGTAGCTCTCCTCCCTCAGCCGTGTCAGCCATCTCCACCAAGTTAATGGTGTAGCTGTACATCTCAATTGTTTCTTTCCCTGCTTGTCCTCCTCTCTTCCTTTCCTTGGACGTTGATGAGTACGGCTCCTCCGTATCCCCCATGTCTTCATCAGATGAAACAGGGTCACTGCTGAGTAGCTCACGGAGCACCTTCATCGCCTTCTCATTTCCAGCAGCCTCCTCAATGTCCTTGCAGTCGCCGTCGTGGGCCAGGTTCGCGCACTTCTTGCAGATCCCCATATCTCCCATGCACTTCTCCATTGACTCCAGGAATCCTAGTGCCGCTCTCCGCCCGTCGATCACTCGCTGCTTCTTGTCTTCCTTCTCAGCATTGGCTGAGAACTTCGACTCGGGTCTGGTGCTTGACCAAGACCCTCATCTTCGCCCTCCGTGGCCTTTCTCTTGGAACCTTGTGCAGAGGGCTCGGTGATCAGGGATCGTGGATGTCTGGGCTTGACCTTGTTCATGATGTCAAGCACCTCCTTCGTGGGCACGCCGAGCTGTGCGGACGGTCTGTTCCGCTTTCTGTTCTGGCCCGTCGTGTGGGTCACGTTCCCAGCGAGGTGTCGCACTATTGACTGCTCGAACTCCCTCTTGATCTTCCATGCATCCTTCCACAGTGGCAGTTCGTGCTGGAAGTACGACATCACCTCAAAGAATCCCAACACCATCTCGACGACGTCTCCCAAGGATTCCTCGTTCGTGGTTTGTCCCAGGAGTTCATACATCGTTCCTTGGTCGAGCACACTCTTGATCCAGGACGAATATGCCACATTGCCAAGATCCTTGCCTATCAAGAAGATGGACATCCTCTCCTCGACTCCCTCGGAATTCTTGCACACGATCACATCCCGGGATGCGCACAATTGCTTCCCGTGACCGTTGTTGTAGAACTGCGCTGCTTGATCCACAGTCATGCTCACGAATCCCACGTGAGAAAGCTCCTTCTTCAGCCTTGAATACACGAGCTCCCGTATGATCGTGATCATGGCCTGGATATTGTTGACGTCCACCATGAGGTTTTGAAGGTCGGGGATTGCCACCACGCATTCCGCGAAGAGGCGCGTGTACATTTTCTTCCCCTCGATAGACATTGCAATACCGTTCGTGTCCGCGTTCCAGTTCGCGCAACAGTTCACGCAAGAAGAGGGATTGTACTTCGAATTCGGTCCGAGCACCTTCGACTTGCTCATCTGCATCTCTTTAGCGCAAAGTTCGCAGATAAACTTGCTGAGCTCCGTGACCGTATACCATCGAAGACGTGGATCACCGACATCGGCTTTCCCAAAAGCATCCTGCTCGCCGTGTCCTTCATCTTGCTGCTCTTGTTTCCTCTTCGATTGTGCAGTGAAGGTCGGCTTGTACTCGAACTTCACCTTCGATTCCTCCATGTTCTTCGGGACGTTGAACCGAAGGTCGGGCTCGTTTATGCACGTCTCCTCCAGCTCACGCACAAACGCGTTGCTTGGTGCGACCGCATCGATGGATTTCTCAATCAGCAGTCGCTTCAAGAGGAAATGTTGCAAGTTCGAGCTCCCAGGGATCTTGTAGTTCTTTCCTGTGAGCGCATGGACCACGCGCCACAGGCGATCGTTCTCGGTCACCAGCGCGCCTGCCGCCTTGCAGATCTCGCTAACCTTGTTGGCGATCGTCCCCAAGTCCCCTCTTCCACCATGGAAAGCAACATCGCGATTCACGCACACCACGACCAGGCCCTTGCATGTGTTGACGAGGTCAGATATCGCCTTCTGTAGGGAGTCGATGATGGGGTTGGCGGTCACCTGCCATCCGCATCCTCTCATGCACACCCAATCATATAGCGACATCCAGATGTGCACCGACATTGGTGAGTCATCCATGTCTCGCCTCCGCCGTTCAGCGATGAGCTTATCCAGCTTCTGCAATCGGGAGATGATATTCAACGTGTCGTTGGGTGAGGAGACTTGCTCACTCGACCCATAGTATGATCTCTCCTCGATGTTTGTCCATCCCTGTTCGTTGACCATCATCTGGAAGGTCTTCGTGCTCCCTTTCGAGTTGACGGCCCTCAGGGGCCAATCCAGGACCAAGAAGCTCTTCTTGTGGATCATCATGTCGCGAATCGTCGCCTCGCCAATGGGGCTCCTCTTCTGCCTATTGATAATCCGGTTCAACTGTCCAGGTGCGTTGTCCGGGTTCTTCTCCGCCTGAATCAACGCGTTGATGGCTTTGGCGCCCGGAAGGCGTCCAGTAATCAAGCATCCTGTTTGGGCACACAAGAAAGCATACAGCTGTAGCCATGCCGCATTTCCCTTCCCAACATAGGAAAGAATGATCTTCTCCGCGCTGGTCTTCTCCTCGAAGTGCAATAGCGAAGAGGTCAGGCATCTCAGCATACACTCCCAATATGTTGCGTTCTTGCCTTCTGCAAGACACGGCCCAAATACAGTTTGTATGATTGGGTACCCCGTATTGTTGTCTATGTTGAATTTCACATTGACAGTCGCTCCGCCCAAAGTGGTACCCCCTTCGAATGAAGTGTAGGTATCGTGTCCAGCAGTTGGGTTGATAATTACCCATCTGTCGTCGTCACCGCCAGAGTTCATTCGGAAAATGGAGTCGATGATCTCGTTGTCGATCTTGACAGCATCGCTGGCTTGCGACCCCCCACTTGGAGCTCCCGGCTGGGGGACTGACCCACCAGCGGTTTGACTCCTTTGTCCGGAGCTTGATGCCGACTTCTGCTGTCGCTCCGTCTTCCGTGGCGGCTCCGTCTTCGATGAGCCCATCACCCACCATGTCGGCTCTTCCCCAACCACGAAATCCTCGGGGTACTTCTCCAGTTCCCTCTCGATTTCATGAATCGTGCAGTATTTATTCTGGAAGAATTCGATCATGACGTCCTTCTCGGCCTTCTTCTCGATCTCCTTCATCCAGCTTACCCACTTGCGCCGATCTTGGTTCTCAGCGGCCCTGTCAGCCGCGTGCGGTGCCAAACTGATGGAGTTGATGTTCATCGCAGGCAGCTTCGACTCATAGATCATATCGATGCACCATAGGAAATCCCTGGCGTACTCAATCTCCCGGTAGAGATCGTTCAGCTCCCTTTTGTCTGGACGGAAATAAGCTGTATACGACTGATCTTTGGAGTCCTTCTCACCGAGCAATGGCTGCAATCTCCTCATAATGAACGATACGCACATGAGTGAATTGACCGCCCCGATGCACGCATCTGAGATGTCACTGGGGGTTGACCCACAGACCCACAGATCATCCAGCGCAATAGATTGTTCTGGCTGGCATTCTCATCCCTCCTCAGTGCATATGCGAGGTTCTTCATCGATGCCTGCAGCTCATTCTGGTAGACCAACCCAAGGTCCCAATTCTTCTGGTAGTCGTCCTTGGAACCACGACCGTAGGAGTCGATCTTGGGAGCCTTGATCACGCTCAACGTGAACACTTTCCCCCAGTTTCGATCTCTGTACTTTGCAATTCTCCGATCGTGCCTCTCAAACTCTGCAGTCGTCTGGAACTCCTCGGAGCTCCTCCACCTTCTCGATGACGATGCCCTAGATGACTCGTCGCTGATGAATTCTTTGTACACCTCCCCAACC
The DNA here is from genome assembly GCA_963377175.1 of Effrenium voratum. Classification (NCBI taxonomy): domain Eukaryota; class Dinophyceae; order Suessiales; family Symbiodiniaceae; genus Effrenium; species Effrenium voratum. The sequence continues at coordinate 741,556 of CAUJNA010003672.1, read as the reverse complement.
GGGGTGTTCTGGTGGAATGCTGCTTTGAACGACCGTTCATCGTTGTCCTCGGCCACGCCTAGTGCGAGATCCCAGATGTTCGCGATGGATCTCAACATATCCGCCCCTTCCATGCAGTACTTGGTTACGTTGAGCAACTCGGGGTTCTTCGCCAGCATCGTTGCCTCACCGCAAAGTTGGTTCAGCGCCGACACGATCTTCTTTCCCTTGCTGCAGAATTCCCTCCATCCAAGCATACATTCGTCGGCAGAAAGCTGTCCGAAAACTTTGCTGATGAACTCTAAGGCAACCCTCATAGACTGCCCTTCACCTTTCATCATCCCGCGGCCCTTGGCAGAGTAGTACGCAGAGTATGCATAAATAGCGGGGACGCCTATGTCCTCGATCCACTTCACGCACATACCCAGGTCGCTGCTCATCTCCATCCTCTTGGGTATCCTCTTGCCTTCCTCGATGGCGTTCTTCACCAAATTCCCAAGAAGATTGCTGCTTGCCTAGATTTCCCAACAGGCACGCAGAAGAACTCATTTGCATTGACGACATTCGGATTGGCAGTCATCTTGATGATATTCTCCAGACCCAGGAAAATCCAAAATAAGCAGCTGCAAATGAAGCCACGGAATTGTCCCAATATGATCCCAGCTTCAGATTGAGGTGACGAACTCGTCCAGCTCCTCCTTGAAGCTTGGGGTTCGGGACTGACCCAGCTCCCCGTATGCACCAGAGGTTCGGGACTGACCCAGCACCTCGGTTGTGCAGTTGGGGTGGTGCAGATTTCGCTCGCAGTAGCTTGGTGCTTCCGCGATCTCCTTCGCGTAATGCAAGCAAGAGCGAGTTTCAACGGTGCCGGTTTGAGGCACCTTGCTCGAGCACGAAAACGGCGAAGGATCACACCCACAATTATTGACGTGTACAACTGGGTTTCTTTGGTTTCACGACCAGCACAAGGTCCATGCTCATGGTTTCCATTGCATTTCTTAGACAACGAGCCACCAAGTTCAAAGTTCCATGAGACAACTCTCCATGGTTTCTTGATTGGCATGGGTTTCTTTGCATATCTTTGTTTCAAGCCATAGCGACACCCATCAAACTCGTGACTAGTCCCATCATGCACAACCTCATGCAGTCTCTCATCTTTCCAATAATCACAACTTCCAGGCAACTCAAACAAAATCGCAGCTCGTTTTGTCATGGCATGCCGTTTTATCTCAACGAACCGTTCAAACAATCTCCAAAATTCTCTTTGTTTGGCCTCGATTTTCTCTGCGGTGTCAATTCCGCGAGTCTTGTTGAGGCGTGCCCATGATGATCCCCCCGTGCAAGGCCCGGCGAAGAACAACAAATCGGAAGGTTTGGTAAGCACATGTCTGGCGATTCTCCCCCCGTACTCGCTCAGTAAGTCATCAACCAGAGTTATGGTGACAACCTGCGGCCCGTCATGGCGGGCAAGAGCAGTGAACCAGTTACGTGGTTCGGAACATGCCATCAGCACGATAGGCCGAGCCAAGTCAACACTGTAAAGAGTGACGACTGTGCGAGTTCTCATACCAGGAAGCGAGACATGAACAGGAGCGCGAAGCACACCACCGTCATGTTTGACCATCGCGAGTTCAATACCCGGCGCTAACTGTGGCTTGTGCTTCACCGCAATGCGATACGGAACAAAACAACGACCAGGGACAAGCTGCTCGTGATTGATATGCAGACAACGCATGAGCAATTTCAATCGGAGCAACGTTTCCAAAGCAAGGTCGTTAACACACTTCAACTCTATGCGCTCGTTCGACAGTTCTTCAACAAATGCGGCCAGCACGGACTGCATGTCAACATCCCCGGACCCGACGTGAATTGGTCGTGGTCGTGGAGACCGTTCCCGCGCCGGTGCAGCGACCGGTACGGGATGAAACTGCCAAACTGCGCGTTCAACCCAACCATCAATTCGCACACATTGTAGCCCCGGGTCAACTCTATCCTCAACTTTGAGCCATGACCCATTCTTCAGAAACCAAGTGGAACGAAGCCACTTGCTCCCAAACGGTGTCATAACCGCGAGTGGAGGTTTCACACGCATCAATCTGGGTCCCTTGGCAACAACAACCGGATCATGTCCTTCATGCTCATGCAATCCCTCTTTGGATGTTAATCCAGACCACCATAGGTCCGGGGGCATGATCGGAATGTGTGTGTACGGAAATGTTGGAACTCCGTCAACTGTCCCCGAAGCAGTCTGCATGGTCCCCTTTATGGGATCACACGTAGGTGTGAGCGCCTTGAGGGTATCCGGGTCAGACAGCAAGCTCGGGTCAAGTAGACCAATCTGCAAACATGCATGTTTCCATTTGCGCCCATCATTGAACGCCTTGGTGTAATGTCGGCCGCCATCCTGTCGGTGACCTCATACGCCAAGTACATGTAATCACGTGTGAACATCTCATGCATCCACGAAATGCTAACACCATGGCTTCTCTCAAGGTGGCGCATCGTGGGGTTTCTCCCCGATCGCACGACACCGATCATAGCCTTGTTATCGTCATAGAACACAAAGTTCGGAGACTTCTTGAGGATCCGCTCTACCAACTTGAGAGCGGGCATACCCATCGATCTCATGGCAACATCGGCCGCAACAATCTCGGCCTCGGGAGTGGAGTGACTCACACAACCCTGTCTTTTAGAGCTGCCAGACAACGGAAACCGGGTATTAGGCCCTTGTATATTCAAGTGTCCACCGGAGGTGGAACGCAGCGAGTCAATGCATCCCGCAAAGTCAGCGTCCGCATACAAGGCCAAGTGCACATCGTCCATAGGGTCTCCAACCCAACCGACCATGCGCCAATGTTTGGTATGATGCACATAGCACATCAAGTGATGCAAACCCCGATCATCGGAGTCAGTCCACCTATGCACGTTCCGTGCTAGGCGATTCACTTGCCGCAACAAATCGAAGCGAGCAATCCGCGCACCGTACAGCAACTTCATCAGTACGCTAGCGGCATGCGGAGCAAGGTGTCCACGCACGGGCTCCTTCATGGCCAACTCAGGAGTCCCTCCCCGTTGGTCCGGCACTGTGGCAGAACCGTCGGTGGGCACAAGATTGTTACACCAATTGCACACGACTGACGGCCCCTCTCTGGCAGGCTTCCGTGAGACGTGATTCTTTGTTTCTTCATGCAACTCAGGGGTGACAACCTTATTCAACTTCACGTCGCCCGCCACTTCAAGATAGCGGTCGACACAGGAACGTAGGAACTGTTCCATGTCATAGGTCACCGTTGTTACTCGGTGTCCGTTCCCGAGAGTGACGTTTCCCTTGCTTTGATTGCAACCAAGGTACATGTCAAGTCCAGTCTCGGGCTCAATCTTCAAACGTGTACGCAACATGCTCCACCCTTGGGCAAGGTTCTTCTGCGGCCCTGCCATTTTGAAGTCGTCGACATACACAACCAGAACAAGCTGGAGCTTTTCATGAATGTACACTGAAGGCCATTCTTCGCCGATGGGCTCAAAACCAACGGCACGCACCGACTCATCGCAGTGCTGCTCCCAAAATGTTCCCGCATCTGGGTGTCCGTACAGCGCCTTCCTCAACGGGACGACTGGTCTTCTGTACTTATCCCATTTGCATTCACTTGGCACGGCCTCCGGTGGCAATTCAATCCAACACGGCGTGCCTCTCAAGGTGGCCTGTATATACGCCTGAACAGCGTCGGCCATCTGCACATCCCAGCCATCATGACAACCCAGAAAATCCGCCCAACGCGAGGCTTCAAATGAAGCAGGGGAGTTCCCCAAATCTTGAAACATCGCAGCCTCAAAGCTTTGGTTCTTCACTTGGTTCCCCAGCAACACGCCTCTACCCTTGAACTTCCTCTTAGGATCACCAACAGGCAACTGTGAGTGCTTTTCAACGCAAATGCCATGTGCGCGAGCCATGTGTATTTCTTCCCCCTTCGCTTTTGCTTCTCTGGCTACAGCGTCATATTCACGCACCGCGCCAAGATCGAAGACCCCCTGGTCGATTAATCCCGACCACTCTTTCTTCATTGATGCCAATGCATCAGGGTTGGTCAACATCTCTTTCCGGCCTACCGGCCTGGATACTAAAGCGTCGAAGAATCGTACAACTTTCACAGCTTTCTCTCTGTGCTGTATTCGCTCAGAAGTCACGCACGGCATCGATGGGTACTTCTTGGCTTCACCGTCCTCGCCTATCGCAGGCATCGCGAGTGGCACTTTTCCAGAAACTATCTCAGCAGACTCCTCCCATTCATACCAGGTGAGGTCCGTCGATTCGTCGACCGATGGATCCGTCCCCGATGCCGTCTCAGCTTCGTCTTTATGACTCTCCATGACTGATGCAACCGCCTTCGTCCAGTTTGGAGTCGACTTTGATCGCTCCTCAGACTTGAACTTCCAGGCATAAATTACTACCAGACACTCAAATTCTTTCTCAAGCTGAACGTTTCGTCTCATGACGTCTTGGGACTGTTTGGAATCCATGAGAACAACCACCCCGTCGACAGGATTAACAACAATCCTGACCCATTCAAGCTCAGCCAAGTGCTTCCCATCCATTGGGTTCTTGATCTTTGATATGTTCTTCCGCAATCCCCAATTGTACTGCCATTCTACTCCACCCCAGCGGTTCCGAAGCATCGCTCGAATTCTCTTACCACCGGGCATCTGTAATGTCCGTGCCTCTGCCGGCGCGGAAATATCAGACTCTTTACTCTTGGGATCTTCCTCTTTCCTTTTGCCACCGCCCTTCACCTCGGCCTTCTCTTCCTTGGTGTAATATTTACTCATCATCTTCCATTCTTCAGGAGTGAACTCTGGAGGTCTCGATGTCTTCATTAGCCTGAATCCGTCCTTCCCGACAGGATACGGTCTCCCGGCCTTGTCGATCTTAACCTCCTTGCCATCGTCGTTGACGTACGTGATACCATCCCCGGGTAGCCCAACTGACACGTGTGGAAGGTCGGACTTCGCAACCTTCTCATCGCCCTTAGAGTGTCCATCTCCTTTCCCTTTTGAGGAGCTCGGTCTAGCATCTTCTTCTCCTGCATGATCCCCCCGATCTCCGGCGATTACCTCCGGGCCATCGTCGAGCAGTAGACCAGCGATCTGATCGACTTCATCGTCAAGCAGTCGCTTCTCGTCACTCTGCAGCAATTCAGGCTCGTAGTCCTCATCCTCGATCAGGCGGTCACGTGCATCCAGACCGATTGCATCGATAGACATCTCTATTCCTTCCAAAGTCTCGTTGGCAACCTTGTACTTCTGTTGTATTGGGAATGTCAGAGGAGATTTCAGGATCATCCTCTCCGTCTGATGTGGCATTCTCAACCGAGGTGGAACCTTTGCCTTCTTGATGTTCAGCTCTGCACCCACAAATGCAGTAAGTGCCCAAGCACGATACTTGTTTGCCCAATGCATACCGGTGCTCAACACATATCCAGCAAATATACCAGTTTCCCCTCTCGGCTCGAACTTCTCCCTCTTTCCCCCTCGTGCTTCACTCGGCTTGAAGTCCACTAGCGCACCAAAAGGTATCTTCTCGCCCTTGAACTCCTCGCCATGCAGCCTCATCCATGCACTCGATCCGTTCACCTCTTCGATGTTCATGAGATGGCACAGAGTGGTGATGGCCTGCACCCAATAACACGTGGGTAGACCGGCATGTACTAGACAAGCCGAAGTCTGGTCAATGATGAATTGATTTGTTCTTTCAGCAAGGGAATTGTTCTGCGGCCGTCCAGGCAGCGATAGGTCGTGGTTCAGCTTCAGCTCCACGCACGCATTGATCAGTTCCGGGCCGTCATCCGAATATACCTGCTTGATTTTCCTCCTCCCGCAGAAGTGCTTGATAGCCCTGACGACTGAGTCAGTGTCTCTTCTCGCGGTGGGATAAGCCATGATAATTCCGGTATATATGTCCCGGATGATGAGCGCATACCTGCCTTCCACTTCATGATCTCCTGATGCCGTCACAAAGTCGAACGTCACCAGGTCACCGAACGTCTTCACTTCTCTTTTGAATGCTCCCGTTCGTGATCTGAAGTGTCTCATCTTTGCCTTGACGCATGATTCGCAGAAGGGATTTCGGTATCTGTGTGTAAGCAAATGAGCTATGGAGTTGGCGTCCTTCTTGAGGACTCCCACTTTCCTCTTTATTGATGATCCTTCGTACACGTCTACTTCGATTCCGGCATCTGGATCATCTTCATCAACCTCTTCCTCGTGAGCTTCGGCATCACCATGTCGATGCGGGACTGACCCAACATCTACAGGTATTTCCTCAGCCACGGGAGGCGGACGTACCGGACCGGCTCCTCCGGGTGGCCCGAAGTCGAATGCCCCGTCGTGGTGTTCGCCCTCGGCCTCTGCGGACTCACCGACAGCGGCGGGTGTGACGTCGTTCTCATCGTCACCTCCCTGATCTGCCTCGTCGTTCGTTACCATCGCCAATACTTCCGAAAAGTGCTCCTTGAGGTCGTCTATCGTAGGGCGATGCCTGTTACTCCGAAGTTTACCATCACTCACTAGGTACGGGATGTCGTCCTTGACCTGCAAGTGCACGAATCCCTGCTTTGGCGTAACCATGAAAGGTAGTTTACCAGGCATCCAGTGAAATGCATAACCCATCTTCATGCATCTCCTCCCCACTGACAATACCGTGGGTGTCTCATCCAATACATGCGGCTCGACAGTCTCGTCCAACTCGTCCACGACTATCTTGGCCACATCAGATGTGGAAGTGGAACCATTCGCGGTCTGGAACACGATCTCGTCGTCATCTTTCACGATGTCGACACCCAGGCTCTTCGCCTTGGCTCTTCCGATGAGATCATGACCACATCCGGTGTCCATCAACCATTTCACCCGTTTGCTGATGCACGTTGACATGGCGAAAACGTTCTTCGGCATACCATGCTGTTTCTTCCAGTCGACAGCCGATTCCTTGATCTCGTCCTTGTTCCGATCATACTCGAACATTATGCTGCTCTCCTTGGTCACCGGGAAGTAGTGCTTCTTATATATATCATCCACCACTTCTCTCAGTATCTTCGCACGTATCAATGATCGTTGGACTTGATAGGCTGATAATTCACGATGATCACTGCTTTTGAACTTCTTCTCGTCGACGTACACGTACTGATAAGGCTCATTCTCATTGTCCTCATAACCGTACCATTCTCCTTTTCGTTCCCATTGCCTTCTCTCGTCTTCGAGGTAGGTGATCTCCCCATTCTCGTCGACGTCGAGCACTTCCTTGAACCACACCATTTTCTCGGGGATCTCGGACTCGCCAGACCATCTCGATGATTCGCTCATCGCGTCGTCATCGTGCTCGTGGTAGACAGTCTCGGCTTCATCCGGTTCGACCTGATCAACGTCCTTCTTGAAGCTTACCTTCCCTGCAGGAGCCGATTGCTTCAGGACTATCGCGGGCATTGCGATGGCCCTCCTTGCAATGGCTGGCGCTGCGGCTTTGGCGGCAGCCTTCGACTTGGCTTGCGCCTTGTCATTTGACGTTGCTGGAGCTGAATTGTTCTTGATGAGCTCATGCCTATACTTGCAAGCGCTTCCCCTATCGCACTTCCCCTTCTGAAACGCGAAGCATGCTCCATCATCTCTCTTTGGTGACGATGATCTGGACTTGGATTTGCCCTTTCCTTTCCCCTTGGACATGCTCTCCAACTTATGCTCCGTCTTCTTGCTGTGGGAAAAAGTGCATTCATTTCCTTTCACGCACCCCTTCGCCGATTTGAAGTGGTACCAGCAGGGGTTATCCTTGCTTCCGCCCGGACTCTTGCCTCTGTCGCTGGCACCGTCGGACTTGCCGTTCTTGCCAGCGTGGCCCTTTGCCTTGGCTTTTGGGAGCACAGGAGCGGCATCAGGTCCACCGGGTTTCCCCTTTCTGCCCTTGCCACCCTGGTTCTCCTGTTTGCCAGTTGCTGGAGCCGCATCCTTCCCGCCTGACTTCATCATCGACTTGACCGATTTCTCCTTCATGTCGAGCATCAGGTCTTCCCGATCTGCCTTGATCTGATAGTCGATCAACGCCAATAAGAATTCATACGTCTTCTGAGGATGCTTGTCCGGTAGTCTATGGTAGGCATTGAGGCCGAACTCCATCTTCTTGCTCCCTTTGATCTTCCTGTAAAGGATGTCTCTGAGAGCCAGCTTACTGGGTCTGTCCTCGCTCCTCATCTTCAGCAGCAAATCATACCATTTGTTCCTGAACATGACCAAGTTCTTGTCGCCAGGAAAGTCAAGGTTGAATAGATGCTCGATGTGGTAGACAAGATCCGTTCTATCGGAAGTTCTGAATGATTGCATAACTAATGCCACCAACTCTCGTCCCTTCACGATCACCCCTTGTTGATGTCGTAGTTCAGAGTGTCGTGTAGCATCGAGGTATACGTCCTTGGCTTCGTCAGGTGCTTGTTTCAGCATGTTCTGCATGCCCATGGCCATCTTAATATCTATCGTAGCAAATCTGTCGCCACCTGAATCGCTAAGCAAATCCAGGTCTGGGTTCAACCCAAGAGCCTGCTCCAGCCATTTCGTCCATGCGTCGGTATCTGGATCCGCACATGCGCTCAGAACATTCATCAGCAGTTGCATCTTCCAGGTATCAAGTTGATGGATCTTTGGCCAGGCCGGAATAGATACTCTCTCGGCCTCTTTCCTCGAGATTCTCGGTCGATCATTCTTGATCTCTCGGTTATCTCTCGATCTCCTTCGTCTCCTCCGTGTCCGATCGTCTTCTTCCTCTTCTTCTTCCTCGTCTTCCTCATCTCCTTCGTCGTCGTCATCCTCATCCTCATCATCGGGTGGATCATCCGGAGGTCCTCCTCCGCCACCAGCGAGGCTCAACTGACGTCGACCCGCTCCCTGCCCATTCCCATTGGGCGGGAATCCACCGTAATCCAATGGGGGCGTAGTACCGTTGTTTCCCCCCCCATCACCACCACCAGTCGTAGTAGTGGATTGTGGGACATGCCCAACAACCCCTTGCATCTGGGATAGGTGTACATCGATCATTGGATCACCGAAAGACGGAAAGAGGATCGAACCTGGCATCAGCGACGAATTAGGGATTTGATTTGAAGACGATGACGGGACTGACCCAGCCACCTTCTTGTCTATCCTATTTGAATTAGCCTGGGTTCCTCCCTCAGCGCGTTTCACTACTGCTCGTTCACGATGTCCATCTTTGCTGCTGGAGGCTTCCTGTGTCTCCAGCTTCTTGTGTGCACGTAGTTCCTCGTTGTCAGCATCGAGTTGGCGTACAAAACTCTCTTCTTGCTTGAGCGTCGCCTCTCTTTCCTTCAGTTGTCTCTGAAGCTCATGCATCTCCTCGAGGTACTCATCGTACATTCCCTTAGCTGTCAATCTCCAGTACTCAGCCTCCTTCGACTTCTCGTCCATCGTGCACCGTTCCTCTTGTTTCTCTTCTTTGACCTGGGCTAACTCCAAGATCGCATCTGACGATGACCACCTTCGACAGCAATCATCTGGTCCTTCATCGACACGTCGGACTCATACTGTTTGACGATCTCTTCCTTTTCGCGAAGCAAGCAATCTGCTCTCTTCGATTCCTGTTCCGCAAATACTGTAACGTCATTCAGCCTCGCCATCAGCTGTTCCCTGGAGTCCTCCAAAGAGTACGTCTCGGGGCGCTTGACGAGTGCATGCTCCAACTGTGATTTCAGACTTTGGACCATCTCCTCCTCGTTGAACTTCTCGATAGATGTAGAAGATTCTATGCCTCTGATCTGTTGCTGATAAACTGATATCTGTTGTGAAGCCTCACGGTGTATCTGGTTTGCACGTATAGCTGATTCCTGCGCAGCCGACTTCTCGCTTGCCATGTAGGATTTCATCAATGCAATTTCCCGCTTCTGCTCCATGATAGTTCCTTCAGCTTGTCTCATCTGTTGCATTATAATATTCGACTCCATGTCTTTCTTCTCCCCGTACTGAAATGCGTTCATTTCCACCTTGCGCATCTGTTGGGCTTCTTCCTCAAACTTGCGCCATGCCTCAGCCATGTGGTGTTGGTGGTGACTCACTAGATGTCCCGACTGCTTGCTGGCAATCTCGCATCGTCTTTCCAGCTCCTGGATCCGGATGGTGCTTCCATAGTCTTCTTGGTTAAGATTCGCCATTGCTGCCGACATTTCATCAAGTGTCTTCTGATATTCCCCGATCTCCACCTCCATCTTATTCTTCTCTTTGATCACGGCGCGAAAATCTGCACTGGTGGGTGATTTTGACCTCCCACCCTTCGACGTCGATCTCACGCCCTTCTGCGACGTCCGTGGTGTCGCAGGCGAAGATGATGATCTTCTCGGTGGGGATTCTCTTTTCTTCGACTCCTGATGAACATCGATCTGCTTCCATGATCTTGTGGGAGTAGATATGTCGCTGAATAGCGCGGAACCTCCGCTCCCAGGTTCATCCTGTGAATCTGCAACCATATCCATCACCGCAGGAAGAGCCATCAATCCATTGGATCCCTCTGAGCTGCTGTTCCCAAAAGTTGCAGTACTTGGGCTCGCCGAAGACGCCATTGTACTGTGTAGGTTATCGTTCCTTTATTGTCCCTGTACCCGCAATAAACCAGCTGTCTCCCAGTCCAGTGTAGAGCTTGTAGTTACGGCTGATAACCTGTCAAGAGACGGCAAGGTGACGTCCCGTGGGACGCTATGCACCGAACCCTCAAGCTGTAATACCAACCACGTAGAAAGGTGTATACGGACGATGCCGTTATAGCCGAACCCGTGTAAACGTTGTAAGGGAGAAGGAATGATAGTTACAACAGTGGTCCTGACAAATGCAGCGCAAGCAAAGTGTTTTCGCTCTCAATGCCGATCACGTATGTATGCAGTCACACATCAGATCTTGAACCTCAATTGTGTCTTGAGCCAAATGGCGATCAATGGAACTTGGGAAGCAACACCAACAAGGACCTCAGAACAGCTACCCAATTTCGGCACGGGGCCTAGAGGGTTTTAACATGACAAAATGCTGGTATCGATGTGACTCTTCCTCCCGGACTATTACACCACAGCTACCTGATCATCCCTCCCAAATCAAAGGAATTCGGAGTGCCAATGATCAGATGTTTACTTATTCTTCTTGGTCTTCTCGCTCGTGGCTCATCATACGCGGTGCACAACCGGCGGTTCAGCAGCAGCATGGGCTCGACGCTCTCAAACGCCTTTATGAGGCCAAAGGTTTTGAACCTCACCTTCTGCGTGACGTTCGGCGTCGACTCGGGACAAAATCTGCATGTGAGCTTGTCATGCTGTCTCTTCTTGTGCATGCTTGGGACAGTTGTTGATGCATTGTGCTTTGTTTGCATGTAGCTGGCTCAGTGGTGGATATTTTGGTCAACGATAGAGATTTGGGCATTGACAACAGTCACTTCGAGATCAACGGATACTTGTTCCGCCAAGAACGAGGAGTCGCTATGGGATCACCAGCCGCCCCACCGTTGTGCAATTTGGTTGCTACGGTTGAGGATTTCTTCTGGCACCAAACAATGAGTTCTCTGCGGTTTTGCATGCTCGACATTGGTGTGATCTGGCATGAGCGCTACGTCGACAATCGTTTCATTCTCCTTCGAGATTCAGCCCCACACTCGCCCGTGCTCATGAATTTTCTTTCCCTGGAATTTTATCGCCCACCAGTGATGCTCGAGGTTCAACATGATGACAAAGTGCTGGGTTATCGATGTGACTCTTCCTCCCGGACTATTACACCACAGCTACCTGATCATCCCTCCCAAATCAAAGGAATTCGGAGTGCCAATGATCAGATGTTTACTTATTCTTCTTGGTCTTCTCGCTCGTGGCTCATCATACGCGGTGCACAACCGGCGGTTCAGCAGCAGCATGGACTCGACGCTCTCAAACGCCTTTATGAGGCCAAAGGTTTTGAACCTCACCTTCTACGTGACGATCGGCGTCGACTCGGGACAAAATCTGCATGTGAGCTTGTCATGCTGTCTCTTCTTGTGCATGCTTGGGACAGTTGTTGATGCATTGTGCTTTGTTTGCATGTAGCTGGCTCAGTGGTGGATATTTTGGTCAACGGCGCTGCAAGTGCTTCTTCATCGATACGATCAAGTTGTTGGCCTTCGCAGTTCCTCTCAATGGTCAGTGTACGAAGTAAAGTCAGATCATCGACGCCGTATGTTCAAAGGAAAGTGGCGCCGTCAAACCAAGATTCCTAGGATTCTTCGTGAACAAGATCTCCGGCACCTTCTGGACTTTGTCATTGACAACAGTCACTTCGAGATCAACGGATACTTGTTCCGCCAAGAACGAGGAGTCGCTATGGGATCACCAGCCGCCCCATCGTTGTGCAATTTGGTTGCTACGGTTGAGGATTTCTTCTGGCACCAAACAATGAGTTCTCTGCGGTTTTGCATGCCCGACATTGGTGTGATCTGGCATGAGCGCTACGTCGACAATCGTTTCATTCTCCTTCGAGATTCAGCCCCACACTCGCCCGTGCTCATGAATTTTCTTTCCCTGGAATTTTATCGCCCACCAGTGATGCTCGAGGTTCAACATGATGACAAAGTGCTGGGTTATCGATGTGACTCTTCCTCCCGGACTATTACACCACAGCTACCTGATCATCCCTCCCAAATCAAAGGAATTCGGAGTGCCAATGATCAGATGTTTACTTATTCTTCTTGGTCTTCTCGCTCGTGGCTCATCATACGCGGTGCACAACCGGCGGTTCAGCAGCAGCACGGGCTCGACGCTCTCAAACGCCTTTATGAGGCCAAAGGTTTTGAACCTCACCTTCTGCGTGACGTTCGGCGTCGACTCGGGACAAAATCTGCATGTGAGCTTGTCATGCTGTCTCTTCTTGTGCATGCTTGGGGCAGTTGTTGATGCATTGTGCTTTGTTTGCATGTAGCTGGCTCAGTGGTGGATATTTTGGTCAACGGCGCTGCAAGTGCTTCTTCATCGATACGATCAAGTTGTTGGCCTTCGCAGTTCCTCTCAATGGTCAGTGTACGAAGTAAAGTCAGATCATCGACGCCGTATGTTCAAAGGAAAGTGGCGCCGTCAAACCAAGATTCCTAGGATTTCGTGAACAAGATCTCCGGCACCTTCTGGACTTTGTCATTGACAACAGTCTCGACGTGATGATCGTGATAGATCCAGGACTCGACGCAGACGTGATCGGAGTCCGTCCCCTCAAGCTCACAAAGCACGCCGACGTGAGCACAATGACAACCAGGTCTCGGAGAACATGGATTGGAACAACTTGGTTTCGTGGCAACACAACCCCGGCTACAACGCTGCCAACAACTTTCCGATGATGCCTACCAATTTTCAATCGACTCACAACCCCACACAACAATTCCAATACCCGGCGATCAACTACATGATGCCGATCCCTCCTGATCCCACGCCATCCAAGTTCATGCCACCAGTGATGCCACCACCGGTCACTACTTCCCAACCTACACCGTCACCTGCACCTCCTGCGGCTCTACCGGTTCGTCCTCAGAAAGCCTGGCTTACTCCATCGCCTGACTGCGGCATTGAGTATGTCGCCGGAGCTGTTAGACGCGATTCTCAGGTCCTCGGATGCAGCTGATTTCTCTACTGAAGAACTGACTCGTCTCCAGGAAGGGATTTCTCAACAACTGACGGCTCGCGCACGTCTGGCTTCCCATCCTCATCAACCAGTACGTGCAACGCGTGGAAGCACACCATTGGAGACGATTGGGGCCTCCGACCCCTACCGGCCCGTGAATCCTTCCGACAGCGGCCGAGACAAGATGAGTCCCGTCTTCGAGCTGACTGAGGGCTAGACTCGCATGAGCAGCGCAGCGTACAAAATAAGGGTGGTCTCTACACTTGCATGATCTTGCTTGGCTGTTGTTTGAACATGGTTGTGCATGGTGCTTGTTCATCTACTAGCTGGATCGGAGCCCGCGACAATCCTCGCCTCTTGCCTCGACATGGACATCGATGATTCGAAGCAGCACCCATGGCTTGAATATTCGGTCTGGCATGATCAGGAGTGGGTGCGGATATACACTCCAGGACATCCTGAAAGATGGCACCACGGTGACGCCGTGCCTGATGTCCCTGAAAATTCGTTTCGTGAATGGCGGCGGGTGACTGAGCCCGATGCGCCAGTCCAAGCATGGGACATCCGTGACTGGCAACACCAAGGGTACCAGCGCATCTTGTCTCGGATTGAGTCCTTCACAACTCACTATCCACATGATCATGCTCTTGGTCAAGTTCGAAACTCCGATGCCGTTCCAGTTGAGGAGACCTTCACCTATGCCACTCCGTTGTCTCATGGTGATCGCCCGGCTGCTTCACAAATCGCTTCAGTCCTCTATGGCGACACTCGCAATGCTCAACGTGGTGATCTTTCGTTCCCGTCTTCTGAGCGGTTCAGGGCGGTGTCTCGCTCCCCTCGCCGTGGAGGATTTTTTGGTCAACGACAGAGAATTGAGTTTGAGCATGTGATCTTCCTGCAGGAGAAAAGAGAAACCTCGCCCCTCGTAGAGGGGCGTGTGTGTGCGGAGTGACAGAATGCCCTGTCACCACCCTTTCGGTTTCGCAGCAGGGGGATCAGGCTTCCAGTGACTGACCTGATCCAACGAAGCTAGGTCACTGGAAGGGAAGTAGCTGAGGACGCTCAGCTACGTACCTGCTTCCCAACAAGGTCCCCTCTTTGCCCGCGGAAATCAAGCCGATACTCATCGTACTCGAGACTCATCAGTTGTACTCGAGACTCATCAGTTGTACTCGAAAGATTAGCACTCTCCATCTGGAGTTTAAGTGTGTGTCAAAGAAAGATCACCTATGTTTTACATCAGTATAGCCATTCGATGCCGAACATATCATATCCTATCATTTATGTCAGCAAAAAACATGGAATCTCAGCTATACTTCTCTGCAGACCAGACCTGGCTTGGCCTTGTCCAAGGCGTTTCTCCCTAAGACGGATTTCTCTTTGGGCAGCCGCTCTGTAACTGTACACCTTTGGGCAAAGCGAACGGACCTGTCTTTGCTGCCAAGGTTGCCTTCTGCTCCCCTGCTAAAGTTTAACTTTTAGTGGGTTAAATGGAACTACCACTAAACACTAAAAAGCCAAAAGGCTAAGGGGATGGCTGGGAGCCAGCAAGGTACAACTTGCGCAGTCAAACCGTGGATCCCAATTTGGCGCCTGATTGCAGCCTTCAATTTCAAAAGGACAGCCAGTCGAACCGGGACACAGAAGCTAAAAGGTGCTCACCTTTTGGGACCTTGAGCTGGACCAAAGTGGGGAAACCAAACAGAGACACCTGAAATGGGTGTGGCTCACAATTAAACTGAAGGGGTTACGCAGGTTTTGGTCCATGTTTTCACTTACCAGGGTTCCATTTTGGTCCTGGTTTTTTGAGCCACAGCCAAATGACTCAGTCTCTCAAAGGCTGTCGCTCGACGTTGGCCCACGTCCAGAACTCCAACCCCCCAAAAAATGGACTTTCCTGTCGGCTTCCCTTTAGACCAACCCGAAAAGGGTTTTACCCTCAACAAAGACACGCCCACCTGCCATTTGCTTCAGCCACCTGGGCCAAAACATATTTCCAGCAGTGATTCCCCCTTTAACACCAACAAGGGACAATAAGAAATATTCTTCAGCAAATGGAAGCCGCTTTACGGGATCCAACCACCACACCGGCGCTTTTCTTCACGAGCCCCTGGCTCACCGCGCATCCGCAGTTCGGCACAGATCTTCTGGAAGGTGAGTCCTCGCATGCGGAAAGCGGCGTTCTCGGAGGAGGGGCAACTTTCCCGTGCAGTGACGGGAAGTGGGTGATCCGTTGAATGGGCGTGTCATTGGGGTCCCCCCAAAAAAAGAGGGTAGTGTGCATTTGGGCTAAAGGAATGGTTTCCATTTGGTTTCCCTTGAAAACCACAAAACCCTGGGGTACCAACTCCAAAAAAAGATTCCAATAAGAAAGTACCCGTTGGGGTCGTCTTTCGGCTGAATGTAGGGATCCCTGCTTGAGGAGGAACATACTCAAGCGCCACGGAAACGGCTGGTGTTTGCAAAGAAGGATGGTCAAAGCGGCAAGGAGTTCTGAAGCGTCTAAAGCAAATAGCTGTGTTGTTTGAGGGTACCCTTTCATTGGTCGGCTTTCACCAAAAACCAAGAAACAACCCCCGCCTCTAGGTGGGAATTATGGTTGGCGCTGGTGAGTGGTAAGAATCAAGTTGAAACTAGTGCCACCTACTGTGCAACCAAACCGGACGAATGAACTTTTGGATCCTTGACTAAAGCTGCATCAAAGCAAAATGGCTGAGCAGCTATTTCAGGTCGCCATTAGGTAACTGAATACCGGCACGAGGATTCTCTTTCATTCAACATGTACAGCACCTTTGGAAAATCTATGTGTGCGTGCCTTTACAAGCCTTGGTGGCAAAACACCTTCCTTTTTTTTTGCAGGCCCCACTGAAAATGAACAGAACCAACAAAGCCGCGAAATGGTGGTTTTCGTTTCGGGGTCTCTTTTCCACAAAAACAAAGGTACCAGCCCACTCGAAGTCCTGCGCCTGCCAGTCTGACGCGGCCACTCGTTCCTGCCATGACCTTGCCTCGGCAAGCCGGGCGAGTCAAAGGCACAACCTGGTATTGAACTGCGAGCACACGAAAGGTCCATCAACGCTGGTGGTTTTTGGGAGCTTGATCTTGAGTCATCGATACCTGGTACTAAAGTGGTCTACCAAGCCGAAGCGCCTATTTATGGCCGGGATTGCCCCTTATCCTTCAATTGTGGCTCGTTCCCAAGAGCCACCGCGGCAATCATCCGCTCCGAACCACTCTGCAGCCCAACTGGGAAGAAAAACCCAGCGAAGCAGCGAAATGTGGAAACACAAGTTGAGAACATCGCAGACTGCATCACATCGCACCTACGTGGACTGGCACATCGGAACCAGTCTTGGAGCGCAGGATCCAGGGGCGCCACCGGCGACGGGCAAAGGCACGCCAACCTAGGAAGTGTTCAGCGCAAAACCCTCCCACATGTTGATAAGGTCCGTGATACGAGGGATCAAAAGGATCATCCCCACTAAACCGGGAAAGCTACCCATGGTCGGAAGGCAATATTGATCAACCCCCACATCACTGCGATTTTGCTCCGATGAGTTGCCTTTTTGGGTGTCCCAAAAGCGGCGCAAAACCATTTTCGGTGAACGTTGCGAACTTGCAAAGGATGCACCTTACACCTGTTCACATGGGTACGACCAAACTCATCAGAACCAACCTGATCAGCAAGATAAGTCTTGTCTTAACTCCCCACAAATTCTAGTTGTATTTTCCTCCTTTCTAGGAGTCGTTCTTTTGAGATGAGCTAAGGCCCAGGTACCCTGGGGGGGTATCCAGGTGATTCCAAAGAAAAATAAAGGCAAAAAACCAACGAGCAACCTGACTGTACCCAGCCACCAACCAAACGCAGCCTCGAGACTTCGAAGATTTGTTCGGAGGATGGGCGAAGGTTCCCAGGTGTCCCACCCACAAGTCATATACGACCCTCCGAAAAATAAAACGACTCTACATTAGGGGCCCAGTATTTCAGTTAGACCATGAAACTCCTACGAAACCGCCTTACCCAGAAAACCATGAGAATCTCTTTAGAGAAGCGTCCCCCGGAAGTTATTGCTTGCCCAAAAAGCCATGAGAGCCACTTAAACTTAAAGCGCAGTTCCCCGCAAAACTAAGTTTACCCAGAAAACTATGACACTTTAAGAAAAGTTGTCCCATTCTTCAAATTTACCCAGAAAACCATAAGACTCTCTACCCAGAACATCTGAAATTGCTCCCCCCGAAAAAAACAAAAAAACATGGGATAGTTTTAATCAACAAACCACTATGAACCACAATGGACCACCATAAACCACGATCCACCAGAAAGCACCACTGTAAACCACGATCCGCCACTATGCACCACTATAAACCACTATAAACCACTATAAACCACCATAAACCGCCATAAACCACTCCGAACCACACTCTAAACCATCATAATCCACTATCCCACCCACAACCTTTGGTTTCACAGCGCTTTCACCGAACTGCCGTCGAGGCGCCGCCGCGTCCACCCACAAGGCGCAGGACTGCGCGCAGTAGGAGGCCAAACCCTGCGCCGAGTTGGACTGTCCCCCCAACCAATAGAAGCCCCCAATCCCCAATAGGGGTTATGGGAGGTGGGGGGTGGGGGGTGGGGTGGGAGGTTGGGTGTGGGAGGTTGGGCGTGGGGGGTGCAGGGTTCATTTTGAGGACCATTTCCAGGAGGTCCCCTCTTTGCAAGGCTGCGGGGGGTGGAATCCCTTGAAGGTCCGGCTTATGGGACATGTCAGGAACAAAACATCAGTCAAGTCTAAATGGCTGGACATGTCCACCGGCAGTTCTGAACAGTTTACTCCCTGCAAATTAACGCATTTCCCAAAAGGAGTTTCCGTTCCTACATGTTGTATTTGTTTATTACAGACACGCAAACCCATAATATGGGTATGACTTTCTAATCGGGGGGACCCTTAGGCGGACATCATAATTTGTTGGCGATTTCCACCAACCGTTGGCTTGAGGAAGCCAAAATCAAACCCGGGTCCCTCAAAAAGGACAGACCAAACGTTGCTGCATGGCTTAAGGCCGCACATTCACAGCAAGCTGTCGTAGGCGTGCGTACTATGAGGGTGCTTCCCCTAAACCGAAAATCGCTGTTTTCTTGTTGGGCTCCCTTTAAAACCACACAACTTGGTTGCTGTTGACCCCTGCAAAAAGTGAATAACTTTTTGAGGGTTTAGTGCAAAACCCAACTTGATTTCCACCAAAAAGTTAAAGTCTACAGATCCGTTACCCAATAGCAGTCAAGAAAAGAAGGGCTACCTGTTCAACCCTCCAACAGGGATCCTTACACTATACACCTGAACATTGCCTTGTACATGGTGGTGTCCCTTTATTTTGGTGGAAAAAGCCATGTTTCAAATGGGCAAAATGTATCTTTTAAGGAGCCCTGTCCAAACAACACCCACACGTTTGCCAGCGGGAGTCGGGTGTTTGGAGCGCGGCTTTGTCGCCTGCATCACCTCCGTCAAGTCCGCCGTGACGCAGCGGGAAGGCTCGGAGTGGTTGGCCTTGACCCCAGATTCATCGCTGGCTGAGTGGATGGCCCCAAAAAAGTCCAGACTTATATATTTTCCACATAAAATGGTCCAAACCCAAACAGTTGTTTTCGTTCATGAACTCAGGAAGTGAGATTCATCAACCCCTGCTTTATTAATAGAAGGGGGCTTTCTCCCTGGGTGAAATGTGGTTGGAATCAAGCCACTTTTGGAGGGAACCCCCCCCCTATCAACAAACAGGGGTTTAATACTGTGGATGGTTGCGAAATCTTCTTAGGGACCACCGTTCAGATTCCCTGGTTTCTGATTCGATGCCCCTGTGATCTAGCAACAAACAATCGCTGCAACCATGGCAACAAAGGTGCCGTCCAATACAGTATTAATTAACCAACCAGTCTATCAATAGGGGCTGCTTCTCCCTCGGTGAAATGTGGGGAATCGGACCACTTCTGGAGGGAAACACTCCACCCCCCTACAAACAGGGGTGGTTGATATGGGGCCAACATTAGGTGGGTACACAAGGGCACCCGCTGCTTGACTTTCAGGGGAAGCCCCTTTCCTGAAAAACGGAAACAAGAGCACCATGCGTGTGAGATATATTGAGCAACAAGCACCTCGCGTTTGGCTCATCTGCGCGTTGGCGTGTGGAAAGATCGCCTCTCCTCGGATGGAAACCAAAGGGCCCCCAGCCACCGCGGCAGGTTCTTATCACCTGGCGGGTAAAAAAGGGGCCTAGATGCTTTTTGTTTTGTTTTTTCTTTTTCTTTTTCCGGCATCCCGGCTCTGCGAACCGCACTGGAAATCGATCTGTCGTATGAGATCCCCAGTAATCCGTCGTGGGGCACCGCTACGACCAAGGGAGCCACTACCTCAAGGCTTGGACGAAACCCAGTTCGGCTGGGCTTAAGCCATTTGGATATGGGTCAAAATTAAACTACTAGGGGACCGCAGGGTTTAGTCCATGTTTCCATTTACCAGGGTTTCATTTTGGGTACCTATTCTTGACCCAGACCCATTCGATCCGAGCTTGGGGCGGAGGGAAAGCAGGTCAGCTCCCCGAAGACTTCCAAGGACTCGATGTTGTGGCGCCGGACAAAGGCTGCGGGCCTACAGCTCGGACGCGGCCGGCGGGGTTTGGCTTCCACACACATGATCCTCCCTCCAGGTTCCCTTTTGACTTCCCTTCACCATCCACATGGGAATCAGAATCCAAAAAGCAACCTGGTACTCACCCCAAATGGGTGGTTTCCTCTTGGTTTCCCTTTAAGCAGGGTTCCCCCTTCAAAAAACGAGGCTTTCCCCCACGGCGCCGCAAAGCTTAGGTCCTTTTGTTTTGGGCTCTGGCAGTGTCGCCTGCAGGTAGTCCTCCTCCTCCAAGGGTGGCACCATACCTAGGGATTCGGAACTCTCTCTGGACATAGTAGGGTGATGTTCGTCTGGATTTCCCTCTAAATCAACCTGAAAAACAATGGTTTAGCATCAAAAACACTAGCTCAATTGGGCATGAGATGAACTCCTTGTTTCGGACTTTTTTGGTGGACATCAGAGACTGATACATGTGAGGGACCATGTGCACCCGGGCCTCTTCACATTCTGGGCGATTGGGGAACACTTTGTTTTTGCTGTGAACAAGGGAAACCAAAAGGATCCCAAAAATCAACAGGCCATGGCCATGATTTTGGAGTTTTCGTAAACGGGTGCTGCACGCATGAATCTGTTTCTTGTTATGCACTGTGCAAGCTGGAATCCGGTTGAACCTTATCCGAAAAAGGCTTCGAACCAGCCCTCGCTGCGCCAACTCAAAATCAACCCAGCAAAAAAAAACATGACCCACTTCCTTCATGCTGATTCCTCGGGGTAGACTTAAACCCAGGCTTGGTTCATATTTTGGGGGGAACCCCTTGGTTTAAGTCTATGCAAAACCCTGGCTTGGAGATTGTCCAGTATGTTACCCGACGCGTCATCGGCCGCACCGGCTATGGCATCTCTGTGAGGCATACTCCTGCCCATCAAGGACTGCTGGCTGAGCTTAGTGAAGCTTTCTGCCATGAGAGGTCGAAGGCCATCAAAGCCGGAAGCCATGTGGTGTCCCTGTCATACCTTGCGACGGTAATGCCGAGCGAGGCCCGCCCAAAGTCAAGCTATCCGCCAGCTCCGACCAATCCAGCGAGTGAGCTCAACAGATCCAGCAGAAGCATGCCAAAACTAAATAATGCCCCCCCCCCCCCCGCAATGCCAGCCCAAGCAACTGAACCAGCTTCGAACCAACCAACCAGCCAACCAGGCCCAGGCCTAATTAAAAAAACACACACACAAAAACAGTAAACAAAGCACCTCCTGCTTCCTTGTTGCCTCCGAACCATCAAAAAGCGGCGCCCCGGAAAGAAACACACCCATTTAGACACTACGCGAGGTCAAGCATGCAGGTGTGGGTATCAAGAGTATTCCGGTCAGAGCCTGGCGAACTTTGATTTCGGTCAAAGTCGCGCCAAAGAAATCCGACCCCTTCCTGGATGTTCAGCCAACGTCAGGGAAGTAGGTTATACTATGTATATAACCTGGGGCAACTGGTTTTAGTCCCCGGGAGAAAAAAAAGAACGAACAAGAACATGGTGAGACCACCTTTAATTGGTTGAACGCCCCAGTTCAGATTTCTGGGTCCCCGAACCTCCCAAGAGAGAAAGGATCGGATCCTTCATCAAGCCCCGTCTTCCGCATCAGGTCGCTAGAATTTGAAACCAGCTACTCGCGAATAAAACCAAGAGACTGAGAAGTAGCTTGTCTGGGAAAGGGGAGGTCCTAAGCCGAGATTCTGAGATTCTGAAGATAAACACCCTGAAATGGCACGCTACAAGAACCCGGGGTTCGAATCCAAATCCGAACCAATTGCAACCGTTTCGGAACGCACCGCCATGTTCCACATGTTCACTGCTCCAAATTCCTCGTTGAGCAACCCCCAGACTCAAAACCCAAGGGTTGATTTGCCAAGGAATCGGTCTATCAGTTGCGTGTCATTCTTGGGGGGACCCACGAAAATGGCAGTTTCCCTTTGGAATCCCTGGTAAACCAACCCAAAAGGTGTTCTGCGAGAAAAGACAGACCGGGCGATTCGTTCAACAGCCTTCGACCGAATATGCTCAGGCCACCACAGGTTGCCGCCCCTCCGCCCAAGACGTCCAACCTGCGAAAGGGAAGGGGCGTGTCTTCTGTTGAGGGTATCTTGTGGTTGATTTTGAAGCGAAAGCAACAGGAGTCCACCCAAAATGGCGGTGCTACCCTATACTTTGAGTTAAGCAAATTTTGCTTGAGGCTTGGCAAAAAAGAAGAATTGGTCCTTCCCTTCTGGCTTCCGCTCACAATTCGGACTTACGTGATTGAATTGCCATTGGCACCCACAGAAAGTCGGACGCCTCGATTTTGGGGGTTGATGGCTGCAGAGATGCCCACTCACATCTTGACCACACGGATCCGCCCTGCAAAAAGTCACATCTTTTTCCCAACAGCTGAAAGCTTTGGGGTCGCCCAGATGGGCTCCGGGGTCCGGGGAGGCCCTGAGGTAAGGTTCCACCAGGGTTCCACGAGGGTTCCACGAGGTTCTGCCAGGGCTGCGGGGTGGTGCGAGCACTAAAAAGAGCACCGCATGCTGTTGGGGATGTCACCTGAGCTTATTTTGCTAGTTGAACCAGGACAATAATGGAGAACCACTGAAAAGCAACGCGTAAGGCTATGGCTATGACATGAAGCCTGAGAAACGGAGGCTCCTGGTTTGGACTGCCTGGTGATTCATTCTAAGATCCCTGGGGTTCAGCTATCAACATCAGAACCATGGTTTGAACCATGATTTAGCGCTCAACAACCACATAACCTGGGGTTCAAACCACAATATTGAAACCATGGGGGTTCATACAACCACTCTTGTTTACCTAAGGCCGGGAGCTGAGGATTTTCATCCAAACTATGTCCCCTTGGGCCATTCTTTTAATGGGGCAAGGAACCATAGGAAGATGGTTTTTCCCACTGGCTTGGAGTCAGTGGAAAGTGACAGGAACCCCAAGTGGAAATTGTGGCCTTAATGTCCACCTAAGACTAGTACCGCCTCCCCGAACAATTGGGGGTGCCTGGAATTACATCTTGAGATCCAGGTAAATTGAGTTTCCATCTGATTTAGTATTGGTTGGACTTGAGTTTCTATGGCAAACCACCACTTAACACGGTCCTCCAGATTTCTCCGACATTGCGCCCACCCCCCCCCGCAGGAAAATGGGAGTGGCTAATCCCATTCAACCAACCTCGAGCTTTGGAGTGTCCACCAGGGTTTGAAAAATGCGTTGGATCCCAAAGGCCATTGGTTTCCCTTTCCCTTGCCAACCCCAAACAGGGCACTGGCGGCTTTAGATGGAAATCAACCGGAAAACCCCCCATTTTGGGGGTCTCCCCACAAAAAGATACACCCATGTAGACTCACGGCCACTTCAGTCCACGGGCGATGAAAAAAGAAGGTGCAAAGAAGCCGACAGTTGTCAGTGAGATACCAGCTGTGGGCCCGCGCTGCAGAACCAAAGAAGCCATGGACCCTGAAGGCTCCACCTGGCAAGGCCCATGCCGAAATTTGCGCCCCTGGCTGAAACTTTTGGCAGGGAAAACCTGCGGTTTTTGCGGGATTTCTGTGGGAAATGTATGGCCCTACCATGGGTGGACAAAATCCTGCACCAGTTGGTAGATAGTTTGCCTCAGTATTTACTGGGCTTTGTGCATCCCAACTGGTGCAGCACTTCGTCTATCCACAGTAGTTGTGGTCCGGTCGAACAAAAATGGGTCAGCCCCCCTTCTCGTCTAAATGGACCCGTCATTCTTCGCCCCTGGCGCACAGCATCCACCCCGACCGAGCAAGCCGTCGGAATCTGGAAGCAAAGAAACAAACGACAAGGCTGGCGGATTGCTTTATTATCATGGACTCCCGGGGGGGCGTCAGAGGGGGTTACTTCCTTTACCCTAATCCTGCGCTTGAGCAGCCCCATGATAGACCCGCCCCCCGGGAGTTCAGATAACTTGTAAACCGGAAACAGAAGGAATTCATATAGGGACTTGCGTGAGCTCGCTTTACTGAGTTCGCCATATGTGATCCAGATTGGTTTGCTGCCATCTGTAAGAGAGGCAACTCAGCCTAAAGAGAACGCACATCAGCATTCCAGTGTGGTTTCCTTTAAGGGGGATCCCGGGAAGAACCATTCCCAAGCCCGATCTTGAGATCAGCACCTCTGAAAGCAAGGACGCAAAGGTCTCGTAGCGGTACGCCTCAGATTGGAAGCCGCGCAAAGCGGATTGCATGGCCCATGTTTCCCTACCCAGGTCAGCTCAGTTGGTGATCTCGCCATCGGAACTGGGGTAAGTGGCTTTAGCCCCCGTACATGTCCACGGTGGCCTAGCTTGAACACGCAATCATGCAACATCAAGCCAGATGGCTCAAGTTCCTTGTGGCTGGGTAAAGGGCGCAAAGGGAATGACCAAACTGGGCTGTCCTCAGGTCGCCTGCTAAAAGTTTCACTGTTGGCGGGTTAAACGGAAACTCAACTACTAAACCAACTAAAAACAACCAACAACCTGAGTTCAACCAGATGACCGGGAACCACCAAGTAAATTAACATGAAGGGATCGCTGGCCATCTTCCAGCCGAGAGGAGGAAATCGCAAGAACAGCAGAGAAATCCAAGTAGATTCATTCGGACTCGGAATTCCTACTTCTGCTCCTACCTCTTCCCTGATTGGCCTCCGGCACTTCACATCGAAAAGGCACAATCTGGGCGGATAAACGATCAAAGGTCGGCTTTGGGCAACTGCGTGCGACAAAAATCAATGAGTAACGGTAGCTCCTGCTTCAAGGTGTGTTCCACACACCACTCTCTTAATCTATCTGCTTATGAAGGTATCCCAATAACTTTCAGGATGCAAAAATGGGCGTCTCATGAGAGCATTGATAGACAGATTTGCTTTCAGTCAAAGGGTACTCTCTGGATTTGGTTGCATTGTTTTCAAAGGATGGATTCTCCCCCGGATGCCCGCCTCCCAAGTAGGGAGTTTTCTTGGCTCTAAAGGAGTGCTCAACAAAGACTACCAAGACTGGATCTATGAGCTTTTTGGGTGCGTCTTTTTTTGAGGAACCCCGCTTTGTGGCTTCAAGGGAAAGCCAAACGGAAAGCCACCATATTGGGATCCAATTCCATAAAAAAGACGCAACCTCATCAATCCGGTGTCAACTGAAACACAATCAAATAGAAATTGAAACTGAGACAATCCTGATATGGTTGATTCTCAAAAATCAGCTGTATCAAAAGAAATTGAATCAACGGTGGTTAGTCAATATGTTTCCAGTGCAATGGCATTAATTGAAGAATGTTCAAATATGTTTAAATGGAAAGTGAACTTGTTGAGGTGTTGTAATTTCTTTATCTATTGATGTAATTCCACATTGACAATTTTTACAACATCGCGTCCATGAAGGCGGGCCCGGCTTGGGCTGCGCCCTGTCTCAAAATCATGTGGAAGCCTCCTTTGGCCAAGGAAACCGGAACATCAATAAGCCACCTGGATGAATCGGGACTCATCATCTAATTTGAGCCTCCCAGGATTGTCAGCCAGGGGAAAGGGTGTTCTTCTATACCTCTAAAAGGAAATCTACGCAATTGAGTTTGAGGGTTGGTACGTGCATTGGAGGGCATCATTTGAGGATTAGCTGTATTGTGAGACATTGTGGCCGTTGATTGTTTACCCCTTTTTCTCAAACAACTAAGTTGTTTGACATTCTCTTAGATCATGCAGCAGCTTTCTGGAGTTTTGCCGCGTTTGCAGCTGAAGCAAGTGCAACCCTACACCCACTCTAAGCGGTCCAAATAGAACCGACCCCCAAGCCTGAACCAATCCGAAACCCACCCATACGCCACAAGTTGCAATTTGCAGCACTGGTCCAAGCCCCAATTTCTCCACCTTCGGTCCAGGTCTAGGCGGGTGGCCCGAGTCCCGGAAGTGGTGTCACCAATGCAGCAAGCGCCTTGGAATCCGCGCTGAGGCTTTTGAGTGGGTGCCATCATGTGTGCGGGTGTGTGTGTGTGTGTGCTTGTTTATGTGTGTTTGTTTGTTTTGTTTCGGGTGCCTTTTTGAGGTTGGTTTAAAACGGAAACCAAAAGGATGACCATCATTCGTGTTGTCCCCCTATTTTCGGAAGAAGCGGCTGGAGGGAAAGGAAGGTGTCAGGTTCCGCTCACCGTTCAGGACAGAGAGAAAGAGAGAGAGAGATAAAAAAAAAGCGCATTTGGACAGAATACCTTTCTGAACAAGTCATACGTCAGATCCAACACAGAACATCATTAATTACGGAATGGGAATGTGACTTTTGCCCGCGCCCTTTCAGAAGCATGAGGAAGCCAATCATTTCGGGGGCGCCCCTATTCTTGCTTCCTGAGTGGACGGGCCAAAACCAATCCATTTGTTTCGTCCATAAAACCAAAAAATGACAAAGTCCAACTCGGCGAGTACGCCAACATGTTGGTTTTCTTGCTGGCTTCCATCTAAATTCACAAAAGAAAACAGGATACCCCCAAAAAGGGCCTCGGTTCGGCGCAGCAAATTCCATTTGGGCGCCGGCCGCTGCTCCCTCGGTATCCCGTGGGGTAGCTGGTGAAGCCTGGGATTCCCAGTCGGCATGGAGTCTCCACCCTTAAATACATTTGGGTCTGTCTTGTTTGGAGATGCTTCTGGTGTCCATGAAAAGCCATCCAAAAAGGGTACCGTGAAAAAACACACAATAAAACGTTTAGTCCTCCACTAAAAGTCAGAGGTCATGATCCCTTTTTCTAGAGGGTCATTGAGAGACTCCAGGTAGCGTTAACAATGGGATACTGCGCCACAATAATTGGCCGATTGTTTCTCCGTTGGAATTTCAACACATAAGCAAACAAAAACGAATTGTCTTGCAGGTTGCAGGAAGGGCAAAGGTGTAGCAACCAACAAACCTGGGCACTTCACCATGATAAGTTACACGAATCAACGCCACTACTTCTGTTGTCGAGCTTTTGCGCAGAACAAGATCGTCCGTCCTCAGATCCCCTACTAAAAGTTAACTGTTATAGTGGGCTAAATGGAGAACCCCACTAAACCCTAAACCCAAGGGGACGGCTGGGAGCCCTTAACTGGGCTGTCCTCACATACCCCACTAAAGGCTCATAGTGAGTCAAATGGACATCCTCACTAAACCCAAACACCGCATTCTCCGCTCATCTTGGAAGAGCGGACGCCCAAGATTTTACATTCGCAGCGTCAGAGCCATCTTGGCGCATCTGGGGCCCATACCAAAAGAATACTTTCTGACTCTACTTCATGCTAAGTCCAATCACCATAGATAGAACATAGTTTTGAAGGGTGAAACCTAGGTTGCTAACAACATACTAACTTTCTGAGTCTGGCATCCGTTTTTCCCCTTGGCCGCAGGACAGAGATCTCGGTCTCCAGAAAGCTGCCGGACCGGCCAGCGCCAGGTGCCTGGCAAGCGCTTCGACTTCGCTCTCCATTGCTGGATGGGACCAAAAAGTGCGGAAATGGGTGGCTCGTCGTTAAGGGGACTCCAAAATGGGTGGCCTCCTTTTGACTTCCCTTTAACACTTCCCTTTAACACATGGCTATGGCTGTGGGTCAACACTTCCCTTTGACACCACCCAAAAAGGAGCACCCTCAAGAAAAGACACACTCAAATGACCTTCCCAAGGAAGAAGTCATGAACTCAGGCTTGGACCTCTGCAGAAGAACAATAAAACTGCGTGCTCCCGCATGGGCTGCTATGATTCCCGGTGGTATGACTACGAATAACGAACAAAGGGTATTTCAATGCCCGTGCGCTTTCGCTTGAAGCTCAGGAACGTGGACCCCCCACATTAGCTACATTATCTACAAGACGGTTTTGCTTGGCACAAGGCAAAAGAAATCCAACCTTGGGCCCGATACATTGGACATGACTCTTGCATGATGGACATGTTTTCCATGTCGTTAGCTTACCCCAATTGGCTTGGATTGGTGGTTTGGTGGAATCCCGAAACCACCTATCACCTATCTATATAAGCTCAAGCCAAAAGCAGTACACACACACCAACGGCGAAATGCACAGCCCCCGCATCTTGCCCGACTCGCATCCCACGCCCCAAACCCCAAACCTTCCGGAAAAAGGTTTGGTCAGCGTGGTTGAGGGTAGATGATCTGGGCACGGGTTCAAAAGGAAGCCAACAAGATTTATCCGCCTTTTCCTTTCGCTTTTTTTTGGGGGGGGAGATGGAGGCCAGCAGCGTGGTTTTGAAAGAGAATATGAAGCCAAACGTCCACAACCTTTCACTGAGAGGTCATCCCTTAGAACAGGTAGAGCGGAGCCGGCTCGAGTGTCTATTTAGCCAGGATAAACCTAGAGCAAATCTGGGTGCCTACCCCTTTTGGCTTCCTTTTGAAGCGAACTGACTGGATTCTGCGAAAATACAGACTACTCTTGCGGTTACTCATTAGCATGACCTCCGCAAACCCGGAAAGTGAGCAGAAGACCCAAATCGGGTCCCCGTCACCATGTGGGTGCGTGTCTAGTGTTGACAGGGCATTGCATTTGCTATGGGGATGTGTGAACCGGAGTTGGGTTGGGATCCTAGACACTTTCGTCCTGCTTTCCGCTCAAATCTATCCGTGGCGGTCCCCAATGTTTGACACTTAGGGTCAGGATAGCCACTGACAGACTGGAAATCCGCGTGCCACGCCATGTGAAAGTGGCGCGCGCGCAATCTAAAGCTAACTGCACCAAGGGTGCCCCAAAGATAGACACCCTTTTACAGACCCCTCAAAAAAATCACGGCCAAGTGACAAAAAAGTTGCCCCAGACATAGACACCCTTCACGACCTCTCTAGCCACAAGCGGCTTGGCCATCGGCAAATTGCCGGTGGCGCCGTTTCGCGTGGTGGGAAATCCAATGGCCATGGACGCATCCACATCCTGCAGAGCAGCGCCCACCCAAAGTGGTCCACCCAAAAACCTGGTAATGAACTCGAGGGCGGATATCTGCACCATTTTCCGGCTGGGACTGTTCCTTACTCTTCACTCACCAGGGAATTGAGTATGGCTCCATTGACTTTTGGCTTATCAAGATGGAAGGCTTATGGAGCTCGTTGCTACAATTCTAACTAAACCTCTAGGACCTGATTCAACCATCGTTCTTTCCAAAAACCGGCCGTTTTCCCTGGGTTTCCGGAGGTTTTCTAGAAAGAAGGATCCCTGGAAAGAGTGGAAATGGAAGGTACCCTTAAAAAGCCAGGTAGTAGAACCGAGTCCGAAACTGGCCAGTGGGTGCCTTGGTAGCCTATTTGTTCACCGGGAGGAGATCAACCTAGCCCATGGTACCAGGATATACGAGCCATATGGGCCTGTCTTGTTTTTTGAGTTCGTTTTGTTCTTGTTTTTTTTGGGGGGAGGGGTTGAAAGGGAGCCAAACAGAAAACCAAAGGCGTCCAAATCCTGAAACAAAGACAAGCCATACGGGATATCGACCAGAGTGGGCCAACTTCATTGGATTCGAAAAGGGTGCCGCGTTGGGTGAGTTTGGGACGTGTAATGCTCGGTCCTGGGCTAGAATCAGGCCATCCCGGATGGATGCGGCATGCTGCGCCTGAGGGGATCACTCATTTCCAACTCAGCCTGTTTGACACAGAGAAACATCTTGTTAAACTGTTACCTTCTGCTTTATGTCCCAAAAGCAAGTTGGGTGCAGCAACCGGCGTGTCATCCAATTCTAGCCCAGCTCCCGCAACCTCACTTACCCTTACAGGAAATATCATATAGTGAAGATCATTTCAGTGGTGCATCAATGGGGGATATGTGCTCGATACATGGTGGATAAATGCTGGATGCATGGCAGATACATGATGGCAAACATGATCTAATGAAATATATTGTGAGAACCAGGGTTCCTTTCATGTCCCTCTTAAACATGACCCTTCCACAAAAACAACTTTAACTAGGACAACTTTGATGTTCTACCCAGTGGACGACCCAAAGGGGGACGTTTTGGCCAAACTGCGAGGAGAGTGGCTTCTACCGTGTGATGATTTGAGAGGATGCTGACTAAGCCCAAACTCAAAGTAAAGCTCAGCGTTTTCTGCCCATTCAGTGAGCTGGTCATGATTGGTGCACAAAAGTTGAAACAGTTGGGTGGCAATGTTGCTGAGCACCGTTTACTGGGTTGCATAAAAAGAAAACAGCAAAGAACGACCAATTTCGGAGGTGCTCCCATTGGGGGACAAGTTCAAACGGCTTTGTTTCTCCCTTGCGCGAGTCGACTAGTCTACTTCTGCGCAACCAAAGACACCATCCTTTAAACAAGCAAAGGCGCTGGGATCGCCAATGGCCTTTCAGGCTTCGAGTTTCCGTTGGAAAAGGATTTCCCAAAATAAAAACATACACGCACAAGGGATGGTAGGCCTGAGAACCAAGGAAAACTGCAGGGACCCTGATTGTCCAACGTTTTTTTTGACGTCCATTTCACGACCCTGTTCAATTCATGGCACTGTGGTCGTTGGGATCTCCTTGAAGGAGGCTTACCAGTCAGGCACATTGCAGCTCGTTCCCGAAATCAAATAAGTAGCACGTAGCAAGTTTCCCCTTAACCAACACCCGCAGTGGATGTTGCGGTAAACACCCACTATGCAACAATATATTTACATAGAAATATCTCTCATAGAAATATCTCTTCCGGGAGTGATATTGTACGACAGTACCGTACGGTACAGCACGGAACAGTAGAATACAGTGCAGCACAGTACTTTCCTTGGGGTTTTGGTACACTGTTTGGACTCCACTTCAACGAAGCCATTCAGACTAACTCCCCACTGTCAGATGCTGATGTATTTTATCATTGCAGCGGGAGCCATAGCAACCGATTGGTGCTTATTTTGTGACTATT
This sequence comes from Effrenium voratum, assembly GCA_963377175.1. Classification (NCBI taxonomy): domain Eukaryota; class Dinophyceae; order Suessiales; family Symbiodiniaceae; genus Effrenium; species Effrenium voratum. The sequence continues at coordinate 710,413 of CAUJNA010003672.1, read as the reverse complement.
TGGGGGCCCAGATCAAGGGCCATGGCCCTCCTGCGGCTCTTGTTGCGAACCAGGGGCGTTGTCAGAAACATGGTCCCTTGTTGGACCCCGTCGCCTAGTCGGTGCCGCCTTCGAAAAATACCAAAAGGGACCCCGAATTCTGACAAGCCTCATCTTTCCAAAGGACAAACAAGCTCAGGTGTGTGTGTGTGTGTGTTAAAATGAGGGTACCCGCATTAGTGTGGTGGAAAACCGAATCCAATTTGGAGGGGTCCGATTCCTAAAAAAGACAACCCCAAATCAGACCTCCTTTTGAGTTCCTTTTCAACCTAGAAAAGTTGAAAGGCCATCCAAATCCGAATCGGATCACATCGAAAGCCGAGCAGCAGTCCAAAGACCATTCACCAGCAGCACCCACCTGGCCAGCGGTCGACTGGAAAAAATATGTGAGAAGTGCAGGAACTCTGCAATGGGTGGAGCTGTCTGAGTCAATCCTCATGCTGAAGGAGGGACATGACTCACTGAACACTTCCCAAGAAACAGTGATCTCACCCATTTACTTCATGTCCTGCCAAGAAACTGTGATGGCTGCCAAGGCTCGTGATTATTTTTGATACTTTTTTCGGACTGTGTTTCAAGGGGCACCACTTTTCATGTTTGGGGTCCCCGATAAGACACAAATACCCCGCATGGCCCGGAGCTCGCCTGTCCTTGAAACGGGGCGCCCATGTTCCATGTGGGGTCCGGAAGTGCGACCTCTTCTTACCGGATTCTGGGCCCTTCTTGGGACTGAAGCCCCAAGAAAAATAGATGGAAAAAAATCCAAAGGGTTGGTTGCTCCGCCAAACAGCGTCACTTGGATATAATGATATGTTTCTCCAACTCAAGTCGAAAAGTCAAGTCCAGCAAGGTAGACCGATGGTGTCATGTTCTTTGTGCCAAAGGAGATGTTCGAACGATAAGAGGGCGGCATATATGTGTTATCCTTCTCGGGTCAACGATATAGCATGGAACCTGAGGATTCGGGGTGCTGAAAGATGATGTTCCTTACAAAAAAGGACCCTTTGTTTCTGGTGAGTTCCATGGCAACGTGGCCAGGGGGGTGAATCAGAAGATGATAAGGACGAAATACTGCGGCTAGTCAACTTCCTATAGGGGGGTTATGGCAGTTTACCTTTCAACATCCAAAGAAGGACTCTCCTTAATTTTACTGGCACGGTAACCCATTTTCTCAACATGCATAACTTCTAATTCGGCATTACCACTTTCACTCAGGTGACCGTGTCGCCATCTCCGGGCAGGAAACATCCAATTGGGGGTCTTCCCGAGTCTTGGGACTGACAAGTGAATCGCGGGGGAACCTCAGACTAAGCTTCTTTCGAACAGCCCACGCCCCCTGTTGAAAACAGAGGTTTGAACTGAATTGGGCACTGGATCGACATAGGGGATTTATGCCTCTTGTGGCTTGGTCATCGGAAGGCTTCTGCGCGAACTGAAAGGTCCATCCTGGATAACAAGCTACGTCCCATGGCAATTGGTTGTCTCTTCCATGTGGCAGGCACAATAAATGATTCTAAAGGTATTATTGATCACTGAAGACACTTAGGAAACACGTAGCGTCCGCAAACGTCATCATGATCATCATCGTCATCGGCATCCACGCCAAGTATCCCCTTCAGTCCCTGCGGGGAAAAGGAAGAAATCGCCCCTTCAGCAACTGCAACTGCAAGTGACTTTTCCCTCAATTCCCTGTTGTCCAGGGACACTATTTTGGGGTCGACCGGCAGGCCAAGCAAAAGATCGCCTCTGGTGATGGAACTCACCGCTGAGGACCCGCCGGTGCAAATCTTCGATGCAGCCGGCGGGGTCCAAGGTGGGTTGGGTCCAGTTGAGGCCGTCCAATGGAAGATGGGCGCAGGACCTAGTCACTTCTCATGCCAAGAAAGCCACAAAAACCTGTGGGAAATAACTGGATTGTATCTGCCAATGTTCCCCCGTCTAAGCATGAGTGGCTTCACACACCCAATGTATGAAACCCGGGTGTCCTTAGCTGAGCTAGTACTTACCCCAAGGTACTAGTCTGGAGAGCAACTCTTTTCCTGCAATGGTCTCAATGACTAAGGGCGTCTTCTGCTTCTACTTGGCATGGGATCTGGGGATGATGCACCTTGCGACCTGTTGGGACTCACCCATAATTTGATTACAAGGAAGGATGCAAGCCCCCGCAATGTATCTTCTTTCATTTGGTAATAGGTAATGTTTCCCGTCAAATTCCAGCAAGCAAAGGGCTTGGGCATCAATCATATGGGTGTGTGTGTGTGTCGTTTTTGTAGGGGAACCCCCCAACAAACAAAAAATATGATGGGTGTCCCTTTAGATTCCCAGTAAAACCAACCCCAAGACAAGGATACCAACTCAGACAAAGAAAGACACAACCATACAAAGCTGTTGGACTGTTGTGGCACAGATTAGTAAGGTCCACCCTTTCGCGCGCCTTGAAACCTAAGCCCTTCGCCCGATGAAGAGACCTCGAAGGGAAAGCCTCACAATTGTCTGGTAGCAGAATAGCGCCAACATATGAACATCCGACTCGTTGAAGCATTGCTTCCTTATGGGCAAGTCGCTACAGCTAGGCCAACATCGCCATGTCTAGGCTCAGACCTACAAAAGTGTTCACTTTTTCGAACAATGAGCAAGGGAACCCCAATAGGCCTCCCGGTAAGGACAGCAAGCCCAAATTCGGGAAACCAACCCGAAAACAAAAAAAACTTTTGCAAGTCAGACCAAGGGGCAACACCAGCACATCCACCTCCTTGTGGACAATCCTGCGGCCCTGGTAGGGTTGGTTGCAACTTTAGCTACCAGCCCTAAGCCGCCGGTAAAGAAAAACAAAAACCATGCTGTTTAAAGGCCAAAACTTTTTAAACTGGCCCCACGATTTCGCAATTGTCAAGGAAAGCTTCCGAAGTGGTAGGATACAGGGAAACAACCTGAGAACCCCTAGACACAGTCAAGATATTGCCCTGAGCGAAATTATAGTTTAAACAAGAGGTTGGTTCAAACCTGCCTGGAGGTGATAGTGAAGGTGTAGCATGAGACGAAAAATCGGCCAATGGCTAAAGAAGAGGTCCGCGTAGTCGTTCCTGGGGCGAGGCGAGACCTTTGGTTCCACCAACATGGGCTAGCTTTATGCGGGTGTGTCTTTAAATCGGGGCGGTTTTTCTGGTGGTGTCCCTTTCAGCTAAGGTAAGACGGGTGCCATCAAAGAAGACGCATCCATAGGGCGTTTTCGAAAATCCCCTTCCACCAGGTAGAACCCTCTGAGAATGGCCAATTGGAATGGGCTTTGGGAGCGGTGAGATCCAAGGTGATCACTTTTCAGAGAGCCAGGAAGACCAACAGCTCCACATGTTGGTTGAAAACCAGGTTCCCTATACTCCGCCTGAACACAGCACTCTAACCAGGAGAGCTCATCCTAATAGAATTGTCTACAAAGGTGATGTGCAAAATCCCAACAAACAAGGGAAATCTAGAGACCCCTGCAAAAAAAGCTTCAATATTGGTTGTTCAATCCGATAGCTTGCTTAACGCCCACCAATCATCTATGAGGGGTGTTCCGAAGTTCCCATTCCACATTCATGATCAACTTGGGAAGTTAGTATTCCCTGTTCCTAAACAGTCTAAAGGCCACTAACAAGGTGAGTTCTCCAACAAAAAGCGACAACCACAATTGCTGAGGCTCAGTTCTCAAATTTGGGGGTCCGGTTTCCTATTCAACAAAGTGGTTCCACCCTCAAGTAGTCTCAGATGCCCAGCATCCCTGTGGATTTCCACGGGGGGGTTGGTTGAGTTTAAAAAGGACCCCGTACCCCAAAAAAAAACGTCGAAAAAATGGGGGGCGGAACTGGTACTGGGCAAGTCTCAAGTGGCGGCCTAAAGTTGTCTCAAATGGATACCCATTGGATTTCCATGGGAAACAAAGGCACCTGTTTTTCTTTGTTGGTTGAGTTCAAACGGAACAAGGGAAAAAGGGCCCTGGGCCAGAAACTCCAGTGGCGGCTTCTTGCCAGGCGTCTGGTCGACCCACTTCCGCAGCTCTTCTTGCGCCGCCTCCACGCGCCCTTGCGCCGCAGCCGCCGCATCCGCCTCATGGGCCAGCACCAGAAGCGCGCAGATGCGGCCGAAGGGGAGGCTCCAGCTGGAGCTGAGGTAGGCCCGCGCCTCCTGGGGGCCCCGGTGGCGGGACTTGAAAACTTGGGGCTTGGACCTGTCGCTTTTTTGGGAATTGGTACTGGTGCTCCCCCGTGCTTGGTGGGCTTAAAGGAGGGCCAAAACAAAAAAACCGATGCCGCCAAAGGCGGGGTGCCCTAAGAGAAAACACGCCCACCCAGTTGGGACCCTTTGGTTGAGGCTTGGGGAAGTCGGTTTTTGGATTTGGTACAGTGGGCGCCCAAAAAAAACATATGCAAGTAAACCAACCACAAAGCATGGGAATTTACATGGCTTCCCTTTTTTCCTGCCAGCAATATTTAAGGCCTCCACCGTACCCCTCCCCTTGGTGGGTGGTTTTAACGGAGAAACAAAAGAAAAACCGAAGCCAAAGCCAATTTGGGGGGATGACCCTAAGAAAAGACACACCCATTTGAAGAGAAACCAAATGGACACCTATTTTTGTTTGTCTAGACGCATCCATATTTCAGAAGAGGCACAAAATAACTCTGGCGAGGTGGGTCGACGCATGGATTGATTTGCAGGGAATCACCGTGCAGCATAAAGACAAAAGAAACCAACGCTCTTCTGAGTGCCGAGAGGGTCCAAACACATCCATCCTCTTTGGCTTCCTTTCGGACACTTGTCTCAGAATCGGGGAACCCCCAACTCCTAAAAAGTTCGTGTCCGGTGTTTCCCTGTTAAACCAACCACAAAACGGGGTAGTGTTACCGTCCAAAACCGAGAAACACAAATCCACACCGCGTTTTGATGCCGAAAATCTAGGGGTGCCTTCCCCATTCTTTCCAGTGATCCTTCTTTTCAGGAAATCATCAAAAACCCAGGGGAAACAGACGGTTTTTGAAAAGGATTGTTTAAAATAATGGGGAATCAACCCTAGAGAAATGACGTCGCCTCCAGCGGCAAAGGCAGCTTCAAGTTCATCCGCCGCTTCAGGAGCTCTTGGAACTCGCTCGATCCCCCGTCGCTCACGGGCAAACGGCCTCCCCACGGGGTCAACTCCATTTGCTGGTCCAATTCCCCATACCCGAATGAACAAGTTCAGCATGGTCCTGTGGGCGCGGCTGATTCATTGAAAGCGGGAGGAGATACCTTTGACCATGGCGTGTCCCTTATGGATGGGTCTGAACGAAGGAAAATACATCCAGTTGTTCGCCCCGGTTTGATGTGGGCACGCCTTTGAGGAGGGTCCAACGTGAAATCAAGAATCACTCTCCTTCGGGATGAATGCAAAGGAGCCTTCTTTTCGGTGACTCCCTTTTCAGCTTCGTTCCAATCGGTGGATTGAATCGGTGGTTTGGTGGCTCAGGAGTGGTTTCCCGCTTACTCTCTACTTTCCAAACCACCAATCCACACCATGTCAATTTGTAGAGTAAACCAAAACCTGACCATCCGCCATTCAAGAAATGGGGACCAAGCTGTGGGCCTTTGGTCTTTCAGGTGCCAAAAAGAAGCCAAGCATGGAAAAGTATTCGCCTTCGAATCTTCGAATCCGATTCGAAAGCCTCACCCCACATGTCGCGCCTGACAGCAACGGCATGCCATCTGAAAGCAGGTAATACGCCAACTTCTTGCTGTGCCCGTAGAGGCGGCCCAGCACAAACTCCGCGGAAGCAGCAGACAAGAACTCCCACAGCGGGATCTCCTGCCCAAAAATCTCCGAGGTCACGTTTGGAGCTGGCAAGGAATTGGAAAGGCGGCACTCATCTATGCTTGGGATTATCGCCTTGTTAACTTTTATCCACCCGGTTTTTCATTGTGGCTCAGCTGGGCTCAGAAATCTAATTCATTGATGGATATCTACCAGGTGGTCAAAAGCGTCCTCGCCCCCCGAAGATACGTCTGGAATAAAATGCAGTGCAGGTGCAATAAGAGAGCAAGCAACAAATACAAGCAAGGCAAACGACAAACAAACAACAAATAGCAACAACAAATACAAATGAAGCAAGCGAGCGAGCAACAAAAGGTTCACATCAAAGCTGAAGGTTTCTGTGAGATCTGGGAATCTGAGAGTATGTCGTGGCCAGCAACCAAAAAAAAAAAAAAAACGGCGCCGGAGCGAAGCTGCTCTAACGATCCTGAAATCCGTTTACCTCAGCACGGCGCCTGGATGGACGCCTTGACAACTTGACCCAGGGGTTCAATCCCCTACTGTGGATGGACGAAATCCATTTCGCACCACGAAATGAAACCATGGTTGAAAACGTTTGTTGTTGGTATTTACACGGGCATCATCAAGAACCAGGGTTTCTGAACAGTGGTGCGGAAATGGATTGCGTCCATCCACAGTATCTTGCAGGGCAATAATTGTCCGGACTTTGCGCTTCATTGCGTTGGAACATGACCTTCACTAGGTCCTCCAGTAGAGAGGTTAGAATAAGGGTACCCTTTTTTTCCGTAGTCTGTGTTAGTAGGGAACCCTCCCCCCCAAAAAGGGTGAAAGGGCACTGCTGGGGGACCTAGCTCATGAAGCATTTGCAGTATTTCCCCTACAATTTCCATCGTGCCAGGCCCGACACGCCGCGTGGATGTCCAGCTTTGGCCCCGAACATGGCAAGTGAACTGCCATGGTGACCGTCCCAAAAAGCTCGTAGCCCCGGATCTCGGGGAACCCTCCAAATGGCGGCTGGTACTCGACCGCCGCGCTCACAAAGACCAGTGTTTGACCCAATGCTCCAGGGTTTTCACGTAGGGTTGCTCCAACACTGTCACACGTTGGTAAAACTTGAGTTGTTCTTGTGGAAAATAAAGGAAGCTAAAGAAAGCCGAGTGCTCTACCCAATGTTTTGGCTGTCTCCTTGGAAGCTCTCTACATATCCCTAAGACATGTCAGTCAGTCTCCCTCTTTTCTCATAAGCATGTCACTCCCGAGCTTTCAGATCCCCGGAAGGCAGCAGAAGGGTCTTTCAGCATCTCTAGCGGGCCAAGTGGGCCATGCTTTCATACCTTTCGGGAGTTCAGTCCCCCCCCTTATGTGCATTTCAAGCATCGCTGTCGCAAACCGATGGCTATTTCCCCTGAGTTCTTGTTGGTTTTCTGAAAGAAGGGTCATGGGGAAGCTTCCCCTGGAACCTTTTGGAACATTCAACATGAGCTCCTGTTGCCGGTGCTTACAGGCTGGGCAAGATTGCGGAACCCTCAACTTGGGAGGTGGGGGGTGCCACGGTGCCACTGGCAAATGCGCGCACGAAATCCACTGATATGTGGCTCTACCAAATTCCCTCATTCAAATTCACACCCACATAAGCCACATGAGCATTGCCCTAAACCAATCCCGGAATCAAGATAGCTATAGGTGCATATAGGCAGTACACACGACGGAAGAAACCGTTGTTTTTTAACTTGCTCAAGTGGGTGTCTTTGTTTTGGAGCACTTTGTTTTGTGGTTTTACTCGGAAACCAAGAGGAGAGCCACAAGTTTTGGGTTCCAGCCTAAATGACGAGCCACCGAAACAGAGACTCAAATGGCATCCTCCTGAGTCACAAAACCCGGCATGGTTAGAGTCAGGCCCAGCTATAGAAAGCATATCTTATATATTGTTTGCTTCACTTTAAGTCACTGGTAAAATGTAAGATGTATCCTAAGTCCGCCCCGGCTGGTATTTAGTATGAGTCTACCCAGAACCATGGAAAGAGTTCAACTAGCGGCCACACCCGCACCCATGGCAGGGGATTGTCCCTTACGCTCCAATTCCCGGGTTTTGACTTGCTGGTGCTCATTGGGAAATGAGGGAATGAAGCGGAAGGGGATTCCCTCAAAGGAAGCCACATGGGATGATTTATAGGGCTCATTCCCACGTTCCCTGCCTATAGCACCAGCAAGTTGATTGCGACTCCAGGAATACCTACTCGGTTGCTTTCTGCTTCCTCTCTAAAAGTTTAACGTCTAGTGGTTAATGGAAAACCCATTAGTTGGCAACACGTTAAAGTCCTAACATCCAAGCGACATGCACCAACATTTGGTGGCTGTTGACCCCCCTGCAAAAAGTGTTAAACTGTTTGGGGGTTTAGTAGACAACACAACTTTATTTTAACCAAACAGTTAAAGTCTAAAGATCCGTTACCCAATAGCAGTCAAGAGAATCAAGCAACATGCACCAAAGAATAAACCTCACCAAAGAAAATAGGATGATTTATAGGTCATTCCCGCCTTCCCTGCCTCTCGCATCCTCTCGCACCAGCCAAGTCAACTTGCGACTCCAAACCTCTCCTCCAGGAGCGCCCACATGGCCTCCGCAATGGCGCGGAGCTGGAAGTTGTGGTGATCCACCGCGCGGCGCGGGGAGAAGATCACCTCGAGACCAACTCGAAGGCTCCAGACTTCGACGCGGGTCTGCAGAATTGCTTGGGGAGAACCTCTTCTTGAGGGTTTTACCTGGAAACCAAAGGAAAGACAAAATCCATTTAACAAAATGGGGGGTCTGCCATTTTTTGGGGGCTACCTGTTTCTTGGGGATTTAAATTGGAAACCACACGAAAAACGACATCCATGTTTTGAGGGGGTGCGGAGTTTGTTTTGGGGGGGACCTCAAGAAGAGGGTTTTACTTGGAAATCAACAGAAAGACAATATCCATATTTGGAGGGGGGGCAACAAAACACAGACCCACTCAGACTCGAGCCGCGAAGCAGTGATCAACTTGGTGCAGGGGGGGTCTAAGTCTAAGCCAAACTCTTTGCTGGTCGGAAGACAAAAAAGAAGAAAGCCATGACAAGAATGATAGACGTAGCTGGATATGAATCCTAGCTTTTGAATGTGGTCTACCACCACAAATTCAGGTCAGGTCAAACACAAATTTAAAAAAGAAGAAGAAACACCCATATTTCCTATTTGGTGGCTTTTAGACACCAGCCTTGGGGCCAACTTCCCTTTGGGACGGTTCGGGGACAGCATCACAGCCTTGTTGCATCCTTACGCGGCGAGCGATGCAATGTCCATGATTAACTTCTCGTGGTTCGGTGAGTGGTACGCCATTTTGTCTCCCCAGGCACTTGGTTCTTTGCGGCGCACTGCCGAACAATTCGGCGTCTTGGCCGTTTGGTGTCAGACATTTGTTTAGAACAACACCCAAATGCGTACTGGGCTGCCCTCAGATCCCCCGCTAAAAGTTTAACTTTTAGTTGGTTACATGGAAACTACGTGTACCACGAAACACTAAAAGCTAAAAGGCTAAGGAACCGGATGGCTGGGAGCTTCTGTTGCTCAGTGGGTTTCACCCTTTTTCCTCTTTTCTATCAGGGTGGGCAACTGGACAACCGTCCCAAAGCTTCCCTGGTGGGTCTGTGGTTTGTGTCTTTTACTGAGGAAAAAACGTTCACGTCTTGCACATTCACGCATTTGAGCCGTTCAAGTCACCCCACCAAAATGGTGGTTTTCCTTTTGGTTTCTCTTTAAAGCAATTCTGGGCTGTCGGGAGATCCCCTGACAAAGTTTAACTTTTAGTGGGTCAAATGGAAACCCCCACTGAACCCTAAAAGCCTAAAAATCTCGGGGGATGGCTGGGACAGCCAAGAAGTCTTGCTGCAAATGTTGCAATAACTCCAACATCTGAAGTAAGGGATCCAAACAGCGGACCTACATCTGAAGTAAGAAATCCAAACAGCGGACTCACAAACATGGGGTGTTTCGCAGTTTTAAGTGTTAGGCTTTTAGTTACTTTAGTGGTTTTTAGTTTTAGCTGTCCCAGCCATCCCTGAGGTTTTTAGGTTTTTAGGGTTCAGTGGGGGGTTCCATTTAACACACTAACAGTTTAACTATAGATTGGGATCTGAGAACAGCGCAGTAAAGTGGCTAGACTTTGCAAATGTAAACATCAAGCGTTCAAACTTACACTTGTGTTTTCCCTGCAAACCATGCAGGTGGGTAGCTGAAATCACTTGAAGGGGCCCAATTGTGATGTCGCCTTTTGGCAACGACAATTCACCACGAGATCTGCATTTGGGTCTGTCCTTCTTGCGGATACCCTGTTGTTTGGCGGTTTAAAAGGGAAATCAAAAAGAAAAACCGATGCCATTTGGGGGTGTTCGCTTTTTTGAGACAAACCCGTTTGATAGACATGTAGTTGTGATGAATCCCACCGGAGGGTTTCCGTTGATGCGGACGCCTGAACGGGCGGCTTGTCAGCCCCCTGACATGACTTTGTCCGAATTTGTACATTGTTTATTGCTCTGTTCTTTGTAGCAGGGGGGAACACTTGTCAGAAGTTGACTTTGTTGTAGTTGTCTTTGTTCTTGTCCGTGAGCACCCTCTTTTGGTTGAGTCACATATTTGGCAATTGGGTAGCTGATCATCGTCAGCAACAACCGAGATCTGACGCACTTTGGCGTCCACTGACGCAAGCGTTTTAGAGAAGCCAACAGGCAACTACCCCAATGGGTATGTTTGTTTTTGAGGTACCAGCTTGTTGGTTTTCAAGGGGAAACCCAAGCAACACCACCAATTTTGGTAGTTCAACCTTAACGATGAGCCATCCATATGCTGCAATTTCCCCATGGACATGGACCTTTTATCATATGGATCGAGGGGTAGAATGACTAAGGAACCGGACGTCTGGTTAATGGACGTAGAACTAGCCCATTGTTGCGCCACAGCTTGCCGCGCACCCTTATTCCGGGCCACCTCCCACTGCTCGATCCAGCTCAGCTTGGTCAGCGCCAGCACGCGGCTGGCCACGAAGGCCGTCTTGCACGCCAGCGACGCGTTGCGCACCCGGGAGATCTGGTAGAAAGCGTCGCTGAGCCAGAAGTCCCGGTACCTGGAAGCCGGAAATTCTTCGTTGCCAAGCCTGCAGGTGATTAGCCACTTGGGATTTTCTAACCCCCTAACAACAAGGTTGCATCCACTGAACGGGGGGACTTGTCAACCAAAGTTGCAACGAACACCCAAGGAAGTGTTCCTCACCGCAAGACCCCAAGTCCGTGCCATTCTGGGTGTGCTTTCGCAATCCTTGCCAGGCTTCCGGCTCCAAGAACATATTTGGGTTCGTCTTGTGGGTTGCCCGATTGGTTGAAAGGGAAAGCAAGGAGGAAACCACCTTTCTCTTAGGAGGGTCCCCTATTGTGACGCATACCTGTACCCCAAACAAACATAACAAAGCAGATTTGCAGTGGCTTGTCCAGCAGAACGATGGCTCAGAAAGAGTGGGGGATTGATTCAACCCTTAGAACCGGTCCAAAGCAAAACAACATAGTCACCAGTCATGGTACAGTCATCAGTGTAGAAACAACAAAACACTGCGTTGAACAATTCCCTTCAGATCTTGGGAAAACCAACAAACACCTATCTCAGCTGTTGAAGTTTTGCCCTTAAACAGCTTTTGATCATGGCACAGTTTGGTGAACATATTAAAGCACACATCCCAATAGAATTCCAAACACCCTTTCTGTCTTAGCGAAATCACCCGTTCTGTCTTAACAAAATGGAAGCTCCTTGTCCAAAACTGAACCTTTAGACCAAGAAAGACCCAAATCTTCCAAGGTTGCCGCATGGCTTCCTAGGTGTTCAACGTGTGTCCCGCGGCTTCTACGTGGCTGTGGGTCGAAAATAGGTATCCAACATGCAACCCTGGCAAATGGAAAAGTAGACTAAAACCTGCGGTCCAATTTCTGGTGCTTTAATTTTGACCCATACCCACGTGGTTTTCCCATGGGCGTGCCCCCCAAAATCGGAATTCGCGAGTTGGACTCGGGCGTTGGGGCGCGTGGTCTTGGCGTCAGGGTCCAGGAACTTCCAGACCTCTGAGACCAGGTGCTCCGAGCACTGGGGGGAGCTCCTGAGCCACATTTTGCATTGGTCCCAGTGCAACTGGTCAAATCCCACACCATCTATGTCGGCAAAATGTAAATGTATATATATATATATATTGTATATATATATATATATATGTATATATATATATATACATGTGTATATATATAATATGCATATATCAACATTTAGCCAAATGGAGAAGTGGTAACTGAGGTTGGTAGTTGATCCCCTTTTCCACGGGGTAAGGTAGGCTAAGAGAGATGAAGCCGCACGTCCCTACGTGGTTGGTTCCCTCTAGAATTCGTACCCTTCTTTGGTACTGTAGCTTTGAGGGACACCCAACAAGACCGCGATTCTTGGGGTTCTATTTCGAGACAAACCCTGGTCGCACTTCAACGTGAACTTGGTAAGGGTGCCAAATCTCATGCCTGTTGTCCGTGAATCACCGTTGCCCACGGGCATCGGTTTGGGCAAGGGGGTAGCACTTCGAGTGGCACCCACAAAGGCACATGCCCATCTGTAGGTTGGTTGAGTTCAACCAACAACATGAACAAAAGGATTGCCCATTTGGGTAGTCAAAATAGGGGTTTGGACCCCAAAAGTTTGCTTGGTTGACCAACTCCCAAAACACGCACACACACACACACACACACACATCTTTAGCTGCTTGATTTCAGTAAGGGAAGCTGACGAACTTTGGGGCCGGAACAAATCCCAGAATGTGTCCCCTTCATTTCACAATATCATAAGAAAGCTGCTGCAATCTTGTAGTCTGCTGAGTTCTAAATAGGGGTCTGACAAAACACAAATACATATCGCTGCTTCGTAACCACATTGTGGGTTGATTGATCCTTTGATTTAACTTACACTTGTAGTAGGACATGGCTTAACACGTTTATAAATTGTCCGACAGCCCAAACGTCCAAGGGTAGAGCTAACCGCCAAGTAGACTTGGGATTTTGTTCAAACAGTCATTACTCAGCCACCCAAAAAACGCGAGACACCTAGTTGGACGCCCAACAACATGGAACCCGTCTGGGCGGAGGAAGACGTTGTTTTTGTACAAGGGGCCATTTCTCTGGTGGGAATTTCATCGTGGGAAGTGTAAACTGAAAACGTGGAAATCGCGTTGAACCAGGATGTCTCACTAGAACAAACTCACAGAGATGGGAATCAAGAGGACCTTTGGGGAAGGGACGCGGATCCTCTTTCAGGGGATCCCATGGGATGATCAGTTCGGTCCTTCCCTTTTCCCACTGAAAACCAGCAAGCAAACTCACTGGCCCAGACCGGGGAATGAAAGGTGAGAAGGGACTCAGGGAAACCAAAAGGTTTAAAAGGTCGGATTGGGGCAAGTGGGTTCTGTTCCATATCTAGGACTCTCATGACTGGGTTGCTGGCGAGACCCAGCAAAATGTGAACAACTTGTTGTGGGTCCAAGACGAAAAGTCCAACCTGTTTCAAACAAACAGTTAAAGTCCAAAGATCCGTTACCAAATAGACAGAACGATGCAAAACAGGTTGCCCAACAAACAGACCAAAAAAAAGAAACAGACAAAACCAACAAACCAACAAAGAACGACGCAACACAGACCAATCCACCAAAAAGGGTTGCCCTCGCAGTCCGCTCGCTCACAAAAAGTTCCCCCGAGGCTCTGCTGGCAGCAGTTCTCGTAGGTAAAGGGCCCATCCCAGCAGCGCCAGAAGCCGCCGGGAAACTGGGAATCGTCGCAGCAGAGGTGCTCTGGGAACAGAACCCCCGCCTCAGAAATCAGCGAAATGGATGAGGAACCTGGGCTGCCCGTTTTCAGGTCCGCTAAACGTCACTAACGTTTAGTGGGTTAAATGGAAACTACCACTAAACACTAAAAAGATAAAAGGCTAAGGAACCGGATGGCTGGGAGCCACCAAGGAACCGAACCTGATTTGAAGCCATCCCCTTCGGTTCCAACTTGGCCATCTCAACCATGGGAATCCTCGAAAAGGCCGCTGGTTTCTTGTTTCTTGTGAAGGGAAATCATTCCTTCATGACATTCGATACGCTGCGAAATTCAATGGGGCATACCCTCCCAAACGCTTGGTGGAAATAACCCCCCACCTAGGTGATGCCCAAGATTGCATTTCCAGCTTCGACTTGTTCATGACGTTTCCCAGTTTGGGGAACAATGAACCTTTGTAAGAACATCTATACATAATCAACGCTGTCAAAACGGTAATAACCATCAAACCACTGAATAGGTAAGTAATAAACTCAGATGTGCCATTGATCAAAAGAATAGCCTTGTTCTTTGGTTTGTGGCAATTGCCATGCCCATGGCTGCCGTCAAAAAAGGCGACTCTTGCTTTGTCGGGCCATTTGTTGTTCAACATTGGGGACTCCTTTGGCTCGTGAATCCCGAAGGTAATGTCGAATCCATCGCACGAAACAGGTCGATTTTCGCGAATCCCCCTTGGCTCCCTGAAAGCGCTTGCTCTGCAGCCCAGATGCTAGTTGCCACTGTAGGTAAGCAACAACTGTCCTTTTGCTTTTTAAAAGGTGGTTCCCGTGGGTACCTACTATACAGATAAAAGGAATTATATACTTGGCAGATTAACATGGAACCCAACAAATCATTTTGATGCTCGGCATTGTCCTTTCTGAGCACTGTTTAGTCCCTTGGTTTGGACACTTTTGGAGCTCCGTGTCATATTGGTTCTCCGGCCAGAGAACCCCCGCCCCTCCCGTTCGCCACGCCTCGGTGCCGAAGCAAATCGGGTCGGGGTGTTCCGAAGGCAGCTTCGGCACTCCGGCCATGCGGACGCCATGGCAAGAAAAAGACCTGAACTTCAGTAAGAACCCGGGTGTCTTTCGTTTTGTTGGCCCCACTTGGGTGGGGTTCTGACAAAACCAAATGTTTGGGGTTGGGAAGAAACAACTATATGGGGAAACCACCACATTTTCAGAGGCCACCACAGACACATCCATATGTCCCATTGCATCGCACCATAAGGCAGCTCCTTCACAATGCACAGGGATCATTGAGGGACCAGGAAAGAACCAAGGAGAGCTGGGGCATATTTTCGCCTCTCTTTTCGCGTTGCTCCCATGAGATGTTCAGGCTTTGCTCCTGTGAACCTTCAAAATGTGCAGTGTCAGCAGAGTCCCCAGATAAGAACCTAAGATGACGATGGCGACCAGAAATGACACGAGTCCCAGTTAAGCGTTGAGACCATTGCCAAGCAAGCAAACTCGCGGTTGTTGTTTTCTTCCGCTGTGAAACAGAAGCCGCAGTGCACGAAGCTTACTTGTCGACAGCGTTCACCGGCTTGGAGTGGTCCACATTGCCATGCACGGTGTACTTGTCATAGGTCTTCTCCTGTGCCGCATCACTTTCGGACGAGCAAACAGGCCTTTCGACCACGTTACATTCTGCTCAGCCGGGAAACTGAAGCCATGTTTGACTGAAGGGACTCTGTCCGACTCATTACGCCTCTGGCTCACGTGGCTACAGGCAAATGGATCCTACTGGAAATTCGAAAGGTGGCCCTCAATCTAAGGGTCATTGTCACTAGGCTGCCATGGCTCATGGCTCCATACCAAAATGAGATTCCCAGCGACGTGTCCAAATTCCTGTATCACAGAAATCTGCAAGCAAATAAGACATGTCCATTGCGCATACGGTCATAGACTCATAGGAGTGATTTCCGAATGAGAAACCCCTAAATTTCAGTATGCATGTTTTTTGTGGGTAGCCCCTTTCTGGGTTGCTTTGAAGGGAAACCAACAGGATTTCCATCTTGGGGGGTCCGCTAAGGAAGACATCCCCGTCTTGGTTGCTGTTGACCCCTCTGCAAAAAGATTCACTTTTAGTGGGCCCAATGGACAATCCATCATTTGGCTGTGGCTGAAAAAACCGGTACCAAAACGGAACCCAAAGTCAAAGTCCAAAGATCCATCACCAAATCGCCATCCAGCCCAGTACCTTAGGTTCTGACCACAGATCCCTTGATTTCAGGTACTCCGTACCTGTCGGAAGGTGCCCACCCAAATGCAGAGGACTCGTCTTTCTTCGGTGTCCTTTTGGTGTCCCTCGAAAGCCACAAAAAAAAGGTACACTCAAAAAGACACTTCCGGTTAGATGGCTAGAGGGAACCAAAAGGGACTAACAAAAATGTCAAGCATGGTTGTGCATTTGCTTCTATATTCAGAGTACCCCCTAAAGAAGGCTGGTGTTTCTGTGGTTTCGTGTCAATCAACCCAAAAAGGAGGTGTCCCAATCAAACAAACCACAGCCATACTACGAGGCGCGGTCAAAGTTAGTCCAACACATGTGTTCACTTCACTTTGTGTGTGAGTCCCTGATCGTTTCGGGGAGGGCATCGCTTTTCAGGGGAACTGTCCATGCAAATTGCAGTAACGACTGCAGAACACGACAAATAGTGTAAAACCGATTCATGATATCTTTCACCCGTCTCATATGACTGCGGGATTGTATTCCCTTTAGAAGTTGAACTGATGACCTCTTGATCTCTGGTTGATCCACTTTAATTGGGTCCACTAAAGCGACGTCCCGCAAATTACCCTCGCACAATGGTGCCTGAACCAGAAAATTGCCTTTTTTGCTTGGCTTCCCGGTCAAACTACCCAAGAAGGCCCCCCCCCCAAACACAAAAACACAATGGCTTTGGTTGTCCTTTTGATTCCCCTTCAAACCAACTTCAAAAGGTTTCCCCAATTGAAAGAACAAACAAAAATGAACAGACCCATGTCTTGTTCTGATCCGACCGAAACCCTGATTTCTGTAAGGCATGTCGATACTCGATTCGGTCCCTTGAGTACATCTCCCAGCGGCTGGCGGGAAAGACGTGCCTGGAGCGTGGATAAGGGTGTGTCAATTACTTGCTGGTGCTCAGTAGGGAATGGCCCAGGGTTTCGGAATGAACCTAGGCTTTCCCTCAAAGGAAACCCTGCGGGATTGTTTATAGCGGTCATTCCCTCATTCCCTGCTGAGAACCAGCAAGATTAAACTTGGGGACTCCAACAAAAGAAACAATGACCGAAAGAAACCAAAAGGTCAAGGATGTGTCAAGGATGTGTCCTGAAATGGCCACGGTTTCGCGAATGGTTTCTCCTTGCAAACCACCTTTGAAGGTTCCGACCAAAACAAAAATAGGCCCTTGAGAAGGGCATGTGAGTTGAGATTCCCTTCTAAAAGCTTAAATTCACCTTCCCTCTGATTGGTGGTTTGGATTGGTGGTTTGGTGGTTAAGGAGGGGTCTCCAATATATCCTCCACAAAAGACATGACATGGGTTCAAAATAGTCAAATCCCACTCCACCAATCCAAAACACCAACTAAGGGCTACCTAATAACTTGTAGTTTAGTGGAAACTACCACTGAACCCTACAAACCCGACAACCTAGTGGGATGGTTAAATACCCGCAAGAAATGTGTGTGAATTGGTTGTGTACCATTTTGTGGGCTTGCCCTTGTGGGCTTGAGCTGTTTGGCCCAAACAAAAATGCTCATCCCTTCGTAGGTGGGGGGGGGTTGCTCAAGATTCCAAAATGATTGAAGCAACCAGCCCCTCCCAGCTTTGAAGGGAAAAGCGCTTGCCTCCGAGTCGAGAGAGCTTGGGATGCAAACAACCCGAGCTGATGGAAACGATTCAATCAGTTGACTGGCCAGAAGAAAATGAAAAAGCCTTTGCAGCCGAAAAAATGAAATGGAAGAGCCGGAGACCAACTGAGCTCAGAGCCTCGAAATTCAATGGCAACTGTGATATTCAGCATGGCCAAAAACCGTGATTCAAGCAACCCTTTGAAAGTGGCTTCGCCAACCTTGGCAGCCTGGGAAATTCCATTAATTATGTGGTTTCCGGAATCTATTTTCAGACAACTTTCCCAGTGAATCCCAGTTGCCACTATAGGTAATCAACAATTGTCTTTTCGGTTTGTGTGGTTCCGTTGGTTACCTGCTCTACTGGCAAATGAAACCCCTGGGCCTTAAAAAAAACAACATCCTGTCAGCAGGTGTAACCCAAAATTCGACAAGGCAATGGTAGCTATGAGAAGCCAACCCAAGAAGGGGCCTTCAAAACGGAAATTCCCGGTCCTTTGGCCCCTTCAAAAGGGACTCGAATCCTCAGCCTGTTAACAAGGGACAAATCCTTGGTACCAAAGGGGCTGGTGTGGGAAGTAAAATGCGCGGATGGAGTGTGTCTCAGGTGAAACCGTAGACTTGTGCCAAGGAAGGAACCCTGCTTCAAAAAATACTATCGCCTGCCTCCGTGAAATTGGGCCGACTAACTCTAGGGACATGTCGGGTAGACATGTCCTCGGCTATGTGGAAAAGGGAACGAGCACGAGGACATCCCCAAACGCCATGGTCTCGACAAGCGGAAAAAGGTTTGGGGAACGCGTGCCAAGCACTTCTCCCACACCTTGGGACCTTAAGGGCGCTGGGTATGTCGAGTGTGTGTGTGGTGTGGGGTGTGCGGCGTTGGTTGAGTGTCTGATATCTGGCGCGTGGTTTGTGGTGTGTAGTGTAGAGTGTGTGGTGTGCCTGGTCTGTGGTGTGTGTGTGCGTTGTGTGGTGTGTGGTGAGTGGTGCAGTCTACATGCATCACCGTGCCCTGTGCTTTCCGCTATAGCAAAGCAAACCACGATAGCCAAAGAAAAACACTCCTGTGGATGCAGCGAGAAGTCCCTCTGGGCTCTAGGCTTGTTTCGCTCGTACCACTTGCGGTCCACGATCTTCCCGGCGTGACTCTCATCCTGACGGTGGGGAATCCGAGGCAGCCCGGGGAACTCTTCAGGGGCCAGATGCTTCTTGCAGATTTAATGTGTTTTTCAGAACTCATGTTTTTGGAGGTGTGAAATGGAACAGGCAACTCGGAGAGAATCAAAGGGGGGCTTCATTCATCCCAGGATCGCCTGAAATTATCCGCGTAAAACGCGGAACTCGGACAAGGTACAGCCCGCAAATGCGCGTTTTGCCCCAGTTTTCCAGGGGATGACCTTCAGTTGGGCGACCCTGGAGTGTCTCACAAACTGCTTACAAACATGAGTGTGTCTTCTTTTGGGGGGCCCATTAATGGTGATACTCCAATTTGGTTTCCCAGTACCCTCAACAAAAGACAGCCAATCGTCCGATCGCAACCCGTTGAAACATCTGGGCTGGCAGCAATCGATCCAGCGTTTCGGTTGAACCGCGTGCCGATGCGCCAAGCATGGCTTCCTTTCAAACATCGCACACAAAAGCCCCTTCCATTTGGGTGCGTCTTGAACTAGAGGACCCCAAAAACGGTGACTTTCCCTTTGGTCGCCCTTTCAACCAGGAAACCCTCTACCTTTTTTCAGGCCAAATTGAATGGAAACCGAGAGAATGGACACCAAGAAGTTGTGCGCACACCATGTTTGGATCCGGATCACGACACGAATCGCAATTTTGAGGATCATCCTCTTCACCTCTGCTGTGATGAGTACAACAGCGAGTCAACGCGGTGCAAAAAGTAGGGTTTCAGCCAGTTTCTGTGCATTGCTTCAGACGTCAAGACTTGAAGACTTGGGTTTGCGCGTGAAGCCGCAGTTGAGCCAGGTTTATACAAGACTTTCACGCATTGCTTTCTTAATCATATCAAGCACATACACTATCCTCCAACTTCTCATGTTTTTGGCGTTAAACTACCCCATTCTCACATTCGCATTGCTTGGGGGCCGGCAACCACTTCACGCATCAAACTTGCCATTGGCTCTCAAAAGATCCGATTCTCAGATCCGCCTTCTCCACACGAGCGTCGTTGGCCATTCGGATGTCCTTGGGGCGGGGGTCCATGGGAACGTCGCGAAGAAGTGGAACATGGCACGGCCCGTAAATCTGTAAACCCCGTTGAGTGGTTAATTCGAGTCTATTTGCGAACAACTCGGCAAGGGTTTCCACAGAGAGTGATATCGAAATCGGAAACAGGAAACATTGGTAGACTCTTATAAGTGCTGATTTTTTTAGAGTAGGAACATCCATTTTGTCGGCTTCTTGGCTTGTTGGTTGGTCAGTCGGTTGGTTCGTTGATTGGTTGGTTGGTTGGTTGCTCGGTCAGCCGGCTGGTCGGTCAGTCAGTTGGTTGATTGGTTGGGTGTTTGATTCACTGGTCGGCTGGCTCGTTGGTTGGTTCGTTGTTTCGTTGATTGGTTGGTTGGGTGCTTGTCCTGCCTTGGAACTTCCCCCTTCCAACCATTTGCCTCGTGCACATCGAAGTGGAAGAGCGGCCCGGACTTCCCTCGAGCCTTCTCCTGTCCGTGGAACTCAGTCGCAAGACAGGGCATGCCCCATTTTTTGTGGGGTCGGGGTGTATTTTCAGACAACCCAAAATGAAAGAAATGCCTTGATCAGCTCGTAGAAGGTGATGTTGTGCGGGATGATCAGGTCTTCCTTCACGTACCTCTCGCAACGGCACAGCGATGCGGTTCCCTTCAAGTGGTGGTTTGGGGTGGTGGTTTGGTGGTTAGAGAGTGGTTTCCCATTTACACCCTACAGGAAAAACAATTGGTTCGAATCCCCAAGCACCAATCCAAACCACCAATTCAGGGGAAACTGGTTTACGGTGATTTCCAAGCTAAAACTGGCTACCCAAAAAAGAACAAGTCCAGGAACCTACATGAATGGGACACCAATCATTTCAACCCCGCCACGATAAATCCATACCTTTGCAACTTTTGCTGCTTGAAAGGCCCTGCTGTTGAAACCAGAGCCCGCGCTTCATATATTCATAATCAGGGATTCCTTCAAAGGGAAACACCCGCTATAAAAGCGCTGGCCTACAACACCTTACCTCGAAATAACATTTAACCCCTGAAATACAAAGGTCAGGTTGGCAAGTGAAGCCAATCCAAATCCAACAAACCCAACCGTCAAACCTAGATAAAATTTGTGTGCGTCTTTTGTTCAGGGAACCACCTTTTGTGGTAAGCCACCATTTGGGCGTCCCCCAAAAAACGACACACGCAGTAAATTCCCCACCACCGACCCGCAACCGCATCCAAACCAGACAAACAACCAACCAACCCCACATGTCGAACAAACCGGCAAGAACATAAGACTGGGCTGTCCATATTGCTCCCTTAAACATCACTCCACGAGAAAGCTCATCCAACAGTGCCAGCCCAAAGGTGACATGTCTCAAAATAGGGGACCACCAAAATCGTGATGTTTCTTGTGGTTGCCCTTTTCTAAACGGTGCTGACAAAAAATGGACCAAGGGGGGGCTATTGGGGAGGGGGCTATCCCTTAACCCCTTCGCCTTATCCAGGGATAGCCCCTCCCCATAGCGCGCAGGGGTCCTTCACCTGAGGTGTCCCCAGAAACATTCACACCCATCTTTGGTTGTGAATCTAAACAACCCTCGGTATGGTAGCAACAAACTGACTGTTTTGTGCAGCCCTCAGCCCCCTACAAAAAATAAAAGCAGAACCACAACAACAAAACAACACATCAAACACTTGCCAACCGTGAAGGAACCTCCCTATTAACCTTCCTCTAACAAACTTGCACGTCTCGCTTGAACCGCGCGACGAGCGAGAAGGCGCACATCAAGGTGTCCGAGCCCACGGTCCTCAGCTCCGGGAAGTCCGACTTCTCGAGCTCCATCTTCGCCTTCTGCAGGAACTTGCCTCGGGCGAGCCTTTTGGACTCCAGCGACGGGCCCCAGGAATCGGATGTGGATTTTTGTTTAAAGCCCGGGCAAGTGACTGGTGGTTCGCCGCTCATCCCACTTACAAAAAGATGGGACTGAAAAAGGGGGTTCTGACCTGTGTAACCCACAACTTTGCGAAGTTGGCTGAACATCGAAGTAATTTCCATATTTTGACACATGCCCAGCATCTAGAAGTGTGCAGATCTGCTAGTCCTCCTTCCCCCAAAGAAGGAAAAAACGGGCACCACTGACCAACTGGGTAACTTCTGGAACATCCCAGCAACTCAATCGGCTTGTGCCAGGTGCTTGGGCTCCGCAAGATCGGGGAAGCACCAAACCTTCCGCGTTTGTGCCAAAGTCATGACCAATCTGGAGTGGTTCAAGGAACTTGATAGCAAGAAATCCTCTGACAAACAAAACATGCGAATTTTGCTTCATGCGCTGAGGCCCAAGTGAGGGAAGAAAGCTGCACTCTTACCAGACTGATCCAGAGAGGCCAAAAAGGCTTGCGAACGTTGCCCGCAATGTAAATGTCAAAATTAGTGGCCTGCAGTGTCGCAGTGTTTGTGGTCGTCGAATTAAGTTGTTGTTTCAGGTCCCTGCCGAAGCCTAGATAGACCAAGACTGCTTGACCGAATCATTTGTTTTTGGTTGGTTTTGCAAGTCCCCAAACAACACCTCGCTTGACCATCAGCCAAGGAGCTGCACTCATCAAGCTAGCAAGAACTGGCCGGTGGCTGGAATCACTGGGTTACAACACAGCCTCTCGGATTTGATTTGGTATGAGCCAGCTCTGGGCTGCCCGTTTTCAGGTCCCCCGCTAAAAGTGACTAACGTTTTAGTGGGTTAAATGCAAACTACCACTAAAAACTAAAAAGCTAAAAGGCTAAGGAACCGGATTGCTGGGAGCCACCCAGAGCTTACCTTGCAAGATTCACACCCAAAGAACTCCCGCTCGGATTCAACACAAAGCCCCCCCCCATCGGTTGGTGTCTGTGTCCCCAATCATTTCTGGGTTCGTGAGAAGATACTCATTGCCGAAAAAGGTCAAGGCCAAAGTTTGAACCAAAGAGAGCGTCTATTTTTGGGGCACCCCAAAATGGTCCCAGTCTTGTCCTGCTTGTTTCCCTTCAAAACTCACCCAACAACGGGCACGCCCTTCCACAAGGAAACACATAGCGACGGAGGCACCCAGACTGAGGCCCCGGGCCGATGCTGTAACCCTTCTCTATCACGCAATTTCGTCGGTGCCCAGAACCTGTGAGCGAGACACCAGCTCAGGTTCGGTGACTCCGAGCTCCACATGTTGGTTGTCTTTTGTGTTTGTTGTTTTTGCGAGTTGCTCTTTTGTCTTGTTTACACGTGTATATGTATGTATATATATATGTACACACATATTGTATGTTATTTGTCTGTTTGCTGTTCGCCGGCTGTTGTTCTCGTAGCCGTGCTTGTGTTTTCTTGGCTGTGGTGTTCGCCGTGAATGTATGTTCTCGGTTGGTGGTGGCTGTGTTGGTCGTGGTTGAAACTGTTGTGGTTGTGAATGTCTTTGAAGGTCCTATGCCAAGGTGGTCCCTCTGGTTTAATGTTGACCCCGTATTAGTCCGTCCCCCCCCCCCCCCTGAAGGTCAGAAGGTTTTGGGGGGGCAACATTTTGGAAGGTTTTTTGCCACCCCCTAAACAATCTGGAATCGAGTTTCCATTTGATTCATTTGATTTAGTATTGCTGGAGCTTCCTTTTGAGATCTGGAATTGAGTTTCCATTTGATTTAGCATTGCTAGAGCTTCCTTTTGAGATCTGGAATTGAGTTTCCATTTGATTTAGTATTGCTGGAGCTTCCTTTTTGAGTTCTGGAATTGAGTTTCCATTTGATTTAGTATTGCTGGGGCTTCCTTTTGAGATCTGGAATTGAGTTTCCATTTGATTTAGTATTGCTGGGGCTTCCTTTTGAGATTTGTCAGGTTTGCATGGCCACCCCAATGGGATTCCATGAAATTTCATGAGGTGTCCATTGAGATTGAGTG
This sequence comes from Effrenium voratum, assembly GCA_963377175.1. Taxonomy (NCBI): domain Eukaryota; class Dinophyceae; order Suessiales; family Symbiodiniaceae; genus Effrenium; species Effrenium voratum. Next base: position 686,760 of record CAUJNA010003672.1, on the reverse strand, counting down.
ACTTTTCCATCAGATTCCATGAAATTTCATGAGGTTTCCATTGAGATTGAGTGACTTTTCCATCAGGTTTGCATGGCCACCCCAATGGGATTCCATGCAATGTCATGAGGTTTCCATTGAGATTGAGTGATAATAGGCTCATCAGGCTTATTAGGCAGACATGGTCCAGCAATGGCATCTGGAACATCAAGCTCTGAATCAGGCCTAGGCTCATGGGAGGAATTGTCAGTATCAGCTCTACCACCTCACAATGAGGGGCTGGAATGAGCTCAACAAGCAGTGGAGAAAAAGAGATAGCAGCAGCCATCTGGGGGAGGGACCGGTTTGATTGGGGAGGGTTGTTTAGGCCCCTTTTTTATTTAGGGTGTGTGGTTTTTCTTTTTCCTGAGATATGAATTGTTTAGTATTGGGGGGGGTCACCCGGACACGTTTAATAGGGGAGGGTTTATTAATACAGGGTCAACATTAGGGAGAACACTGGCATGCCGAGAGGCAACTCCTTTAGGGGGCAACCAAACCATTGCCTGGGTCCGAAAATGACCATGTCTACGAGGCAAGGACCACCGTACCGTCTAGAGTCTAGACGGGTTCTCAAGCACAGCAGGCTGGATAAAGAACATGATGTGGCACCCTTGGGGGAACTCTCCCGAAAGATTTTGCACCCAGACTGGGAGAGGACACATTGGGCTGATCACAACAAAGGGCTTGCCCAGAGGGACAAAGGCAAAACATGTGTGTGGATACGGATTCTCCGTGTCAGTGTCAAAAATGGCCCTTCCGAAGGGTGCCGGCTACATGTTGTGTGTGTGTATGTGTATGTGTATGTATATATGTGTGTGTACGTATGTATGTATGTATGTATGTATGTATGTATGTATGTATGTATGTATGTATGTATGTATGTATGCATGCATGCATGCATGCATGCATGTATGCATGTATGCATGTATGCATGTATGCATGTATGCATGTATGCATGTATGTAATGTATGTAATGTATGTAATGTATGTTATGTAAGTTATGTAAGTTATGTATGTATGTATGAATGAATGAATGTATGTATGTACGTATGCATGTGTGTATGCATGTATGCATGTATGTATGTATGCATGCATGCATGTATGCATGTATGTGTGTATGTATGTATGTTATGTACGTTATGTATGTTAGGTATGTTATGTTATGTTATGTTATGTTATGTTACGCATGTAGGTATGTCTGCATGTATGTATGTATGTATGTATGTATGTATGGTAATGTAATGTAATGTAATGTAATGTAATCTAATGTAATGTAATGCAATGTAATGTAATGAAATGTAATGTAATGTATGTGCATGTATGCATGCATGCATGCATGTATGGATGGATGTTTGTATGGATGTATGTATGTATGTATGTATGTATGTATGTATGTATATACATATTATGTTGATGAAATGGTCAGGGCGAGGCTGTGGTTACCCCGTCGCCAAGGGCAAAGTGCACATTAGGGCCGGCTTTCTCCAGATTCTCAGCCAGAAAGCCATCCCAGTAGGAGAACGTCACTTCGAGCTTCTGCTTCTGGACCTGCACAGAGCGACTGCGTTGGCAACCCACTTGCAGACATGGTGGATCATGTGAGACCATCATGGACTCTGCCAACGGTCGTTTTGTCATACCAACATGCAACACCAACTCTGTGATACAAACATGAGCCATCTGCCCGAACTACTTCAAGTCTGACTACTGAGTCACGAGCAAACCGAAATGTAGAGGACAAAAGGCACCGTTGTGACGCCGAAGCACCCCACAAATGCTCGAACTGCTGCTTCATGGAAGGGCGCGGCGTGGTATCGCTGAAAATCGCAACCCCGAACTCCCATGTTTGACCACCAAACAACCATGCGATCTGGCTCTGACTCGGCGTGGGAAGGGGCATTCTTTCGCCTTACCTTCTGAGCGACCCAGACTGATCAAAACTGATGTGTGGGTACTGCTGCTACTTGGGTGTGTCAAGGTTAAAGCAAAGCCAACAAGAATCTACATGTGTGGAAGTCCACCTATGAGTGACACCTGGGATCACATGGGGCTTGACCAATATTCCTGGCCCCCAAATGCCCATGAATAACATTCTCCGTAGTGGGAAGTATCAGCCTTCCTAGAGGTGTCCAATGGTTTCCAATGGTTTCCATCCCATGTACAGAGTCTTTTGAACCCCGACATAGCCATTTGCTACTTGGAGAGACGATCGGCCGATCACCCGCCTCTTCCTGTTCTTTCTTGTACTGCACCTCAGCCACACGTCTGACGAGAACAAAGCGCGCAACAACGCGGCCGTGCTTCTCCAAAGTCCAGCTGTTCTATGAAACGGGCATGTGTCAAAATAAGGTGGCTTTCCTGTGTGTTCCCTTTCAAACCACCCCGAAACGGCAATAAGGGGGAGGTGATACCCACTTTGAGACGTGATATGGGCCTGCCTCAAAGATACACCTTTTTCGACGCTGTCTTTTTACAAGAAGGGCAACATGAAACCGATAAGCCGCCGGAGGAATCGGCCCGACTCACTTAGAGTGTCCCTCTGTGTGTTTATTCAGGGTATCAATCTTTGTTGCAAGGGCAAATCAAAGACAGCCCGGTTGTGGGCTTTATTTATGAGCTACGCCCATCACTCGCCAGGTTTCTGTGTCTCCGGCGATCAGCTCTTTCTTCTTTCGAAGCAGCTCTGCTTCTCTGTCTGCGTCGTACCTCACGCGTTGAGCAACAGCAACAACAACTGCTTGAAGGTCTAACGCTACTTCCCGCGATTTCGCTGAACAAATCAATCAGGTTCAGACAGTGACCACACACCCACGGAATTTCAGTTGGGCGGTCTCTCCAACGATCAATGGGTGAGTGAGCAGAATAGGGGGTCAACCTTTAAAGGTACAGATTCTATGTGATTCTTAGCATAGGCTGAACATCGGATCACCCAGCTTGGGCGGCTTTCAAGATGGGCTCCTTGTTTGTGCCGTCAAAGTCAGTCCCTGTTTTACCATCGGCAAGGGGCGGGGGGACGAAAAGCTGGCGTGGATGAGAAATGAACATCTGGAACATCCTGAGTTTAGGTGTCCTTTGGCAAAAGACAATGGCACTGGATGACTTGGCTGCAACCAGTAGCATCTATTTTGAACCAACCTACTCCCCTGCAGATTAACATGGAACCCGAACAGCACCAAAGGAATATCCTCTTGCGGCATCCCCTTTTCGAATTCCTTCTGCACAAATGCGGAGCCTGCCAAGGACACCTCTCGTGATCCGAAGGTTCTATCTCTCTCTCTCTCACTATCTCTCTCTCTCTCTCTTTCTCTGCGCAAAGACATCCGCGGGCACAAAAAGTCCGTCTTCGCGTTGGGATCTTTGCCGAACCTTGGACGACGAGGCCAAACGGTGTGATCAAAGTCTTTAATCATTGAGCGGATCCGATCAAGGGCCCGCCTCTTTTTGCGGATCTTGACATCTTCGTCACTGCCAGAGTCCTTGCCGCACCCGAAAAGGCTTTCATGGGGACGAGCATGGCACAGGCAAGTCACAGTTGCCTGAGCCACGATCAAAACTTGGCGAACAAGCTTCCCCTGAACTGGGTGCATGGCACAACCCTCCTCAACAATTGACGTCTTAAAGGGAACCAAACCAGGAATCTAGTTAAACAAATCCCTGAAAACGATTCACACAGCTGAACCATGCAAAGAACCAAGGTCAAAACATCATCTGCTGTGTGTATGGTGCCTGCATCGTGCATGCTCAGTGAGCGGACGAGAGTGTGGTGTCTAAATGCAAATCCATCTGCCAACTCCAGATATGTGAGTCATGACTCTCCTTTCCACCAACTTTGAACCCACCACAGGGTCCCGGTTTAAGAAACATAATTTCCAGGACCCATCAATCAAGTTGCCAGCTAGTGGACAGGAGTCCGTGACAGGGGACAAAACGCAGGGAATCCCCTGTTTGAGGTGCATGACCACCATATCCACCTCAAGTGAGACTCGTGCTTTGACAACGGCACATCTGAAAATCAGGCCATACCAAGGCACACTCGACCAGATTGGGCTGGTTGGGCTACACCCAGGTCCATACGCGGCTGACAATATGAGGCTCAACGTAGATAATCTTGGATCACGTCAGATCTACAGGCTATGTGTTGTTTTAACTGAACTAGTAACTAGTGGATTCCATCTATTTTCATTCACAATCTGACCATTCATCGCACGCCTATGCGCCGATCTACGCGGGTCAAACCCCTTTGTGACATCATGCTTGATTTGAATATCTTTAAACAAGCGGTGACTTCCCATTGCTCGACCAACTCAGGGCTACCTGATTCAAGGAACTTTACCAGGTCCACTTGGGCGTTCGCAACGGGCCCACTTAGCAGTCCCACATTCACGCGGGACTTCTAAGTGGAGAATTCAGGTTACCGTTACAACTTACTACCTCGGCCACCAACATCCAAGCAGGTGACTCAGCTCTTGCCCTCCTCCGAAGCCTCGTCCCCACTGCCCGCAATGTCATCGGCCTGCGCACAAACTCTCTCCGACCAACGAAAATGAGTCTTTCGAGATTGAGGGGAACCCCCGAAATTTGTGATTTCCCTTTGGCTTTCTCTTGAACAACAAGCTGAAAAGGTCAATCGCACAGAAAGCAAGGTGTCTTTCCCCTTTGGATTTCCCTCGAAAACCAAGCTGGAAAGCTCCAACAAACACGGAAGTTGTGGTTTCCCCTTTGGCAATCCCTTGAAAACCCATCTGAAATGGTCAAACAACACACAAAGCCAGGTGAACCCCCTTTTTGCTAGGTGGTGGAAGCACACATTTTGCCATTTTAGGGAACCCTATAGGAACTCTGGACAGGCCAAGGCATCTGGTACCCCGGCCATGTGTTTGCCGTCCATTTCGTGTACCCACATGAAACCCGTTTTCCCTTTACATGTAAAGCTACACCCGCTTTTTCCGCCAAGGCCGAATAAGCAAACAAAACGATAACAAGGCACGCCAGAATGGATGAAAATGCAGTATGGGCCACTTGGCAGGGCTGAGGTCCTGGTTTAGCCTGTGTTCCTCTTGGTGAATTCAATGCTGGACCGGAGGGGAATCATTTACGGCTTACCTACAGACTTGCGGAGCACAGTAAAATGACATCCTCAAACTTGCCAGACATATGGCCCCAGTGGCTCACAGTTTCCAGGTTGAGTGGGCAACCAGCTATTTACCCTGTTGCGCTTCAAAGGGCGATTTTATTGTGGCACCTGAAGGGACGCCTTTGACAAAGATTTGAGGTGCCAGGAAGATCAACTTCCTCTTCAACCAAACCGACCCAAAAGCGACACATATATGGTTTCCAGGTAAAACCGTCCAAAGAAAATGTCCCCCTGTCAGGTACACTCAGAAATGGATTGGCCACAAAATACGAACAAACGGAATGTTTGCCCTGAAATGGTCGACCCAAGAAGTATAAAGTCCAGGAACTCAGGGAGTAAGTAAATCAATTACCATGATTTAGATGCAATATCCCCCTCTTTACGTGTTTGAGGAGCCAGGACATCCCACTTCCTGGGTGAATTGGTCGGAAATATGTTTGAACGTTTTGTACACCACATTGGTCCAAATGCCCAAAAGTGGCTCAAGCAACTCAGCGAGTGCCACCTACGGATGCTAACCTAGCACGCCCCGTGACACCAAAGGAAAGTCATGGAACATCACCATTTTGGGAGTCCAGCGATGGTAAAACCTGTCAAGAAACCCAGGTTACGTACTATATAGTCTACATACATATAGTGGTAGCTGGTATCCTCAAAAAACACACACCAAAACTTGGTTGCGGTTGACCCAAGTTCTTAACTCTTTGCGGATTCAATGGAAGACCCTTCATTTCCCAATGCATTAAAAGACCAAAATCCAGAATCAACGTGGGAACCCAAAAAAAATGCTGGGTGTTCCTCTTGGTTTCCCGTTAAAAACACAAAGAAGGATGTACCAACTCCAAGGTGGCCTGGGAGCACCCGGACGTGAACTCCAAAAAAGCGATGTCTCGCCTCGCCTCAAAGGACAGCTGCGCGGCTTTGACGGTCCGCTTCACCCGCAGCGCCTTCTTGTCCTAAACCGATGCCGTTCATGGCATCCATTTTGGGGTACGCGGAACATCACACCGAAATCCCATTCTGCGGAAAAAAAAGACACCCCATACGAAGTCCTTGTCGAAAACCTGTTGCATCCTTCGGCCTCCAATGCCCCACTGCAGCCATAAGAACATGTGGTGGAGATTTACCCTTTTTGTCTTTGTTTCTTTCACTCCCAGGGGCATTCCTGCAGGATAACACCAAACACGGCCATCTGGACTACCCCCCTGCCCCCCCCCCCCAAAAAAAAAAAGAAGAAGGAAAGAACGAGCCAAGTTCCCATAGCTTTGGTTTGAAGCCAATGTTCTGGAATCCCTAAAGGGGGTAGGAGCAAGGGGGGGTGGGTAGATCTCTGAGGGTTCGAGCTAGGGTTTCTTGCACTTCCTTAGGGAGCCTTAGCCCCCCCCCTCCTTCGGGCCCTTGGACCAACCCCAGCAACCCCAGCTTAGAACAATTCCCTACTGCCCACAGCTGTCCTTCCCCAAACAAATCCACTGTTTCCCAAAAAGTTAAAATCCAAAGGTCCAAATGGATGGAAAGGACAACCACTTTCTTTCTGCTCCTTTTCAGCTTGCTGCGTCTCGCGGATCATGTCGTCGATGGCTTGTCGCCTCGACTCCAGTCGAGGCGTTCAATGGGCCCATGGTTCCCTTCACCCAAAAGCAGATGGGTACCTGATGGTATTTCTTGCGTTGAGCCCGCCTTTTGGCTGTGTGCCAAACCAAAAGGAAGACCGCGAAGCCATTAAAAGGTCTCTAAAAAGGAATGAAGAAACAATTTCAGTGATACGAAGGGCACTCCCTTGGCATCTCACAAAGTGCTTGCGAGCCCAGCTTTCCACAATGCCCGAAAGGAGGTTCCCTTATTAAGGGAAGTCTTGCTCTTTTCTAGCCCGGCATTTTTTACTAGCGGGTTGGCCCGCAGCAGCATCCCCACCCTCAATCTGATTTGGCGGAGAGTTGGTCGGGGTTGATTTCGGGAAAGTTTTAGTGCCTTAGATCTAAGGGCGGGCCTCGCATTTGGTTGGGGACTTGATATCCCGGCTTCTTTTGGCTGGGTTTGAGGTTTCGGGTGTGTGGGTTGGCTTGGGGCTGATTTGTACTAGGTGTGCAGCGGGTTTAGCAGCGGCCTTACGGGTGCTTTAGGGATATGGCTGCGTGACTTTTGGCCTAGTTTTGGTGGTTTGGGGCAACGCCCCACAACAACTCCCCAACCAGCCCAAAACTCACATAACCAGCCAGCACGTTCCTCCCCCTGCAACACAATCACTGACCAGGTTCAGCGATTCAATCCCTGAATTCAACATTTTTAAACAGCAATTGCAAAGTGCGTCGACCAGTTGGACAAAGCGATTGCCCAGCACCAAACCACTTCATCAGCTTGCCATCGCACCTGGGTGGCACCCTGACGATGATTTCCATAACTACGGTCCGCATCCAGGTAGTTGTTCTGTTGGTTTTCACTCAAAAACCAATCAGACTGGAGGTCTTGGTTTTGGTTTTGAGGCAGCCTTTGTTCACCGGAGTCAACCCACCCATAAGATATTTGGATCCTATGTTTTTTGGGGGGCAAACAAACGGGTGTTCAAGTCAGAAGTTGCAAGCGCTTCGCTGTCCCACAAGCCGGGAAAAATGGCACCTTCCCACCAAGAACATGATGCATGGGGAAAAAGCGGGACCCTTTTGGATTTGGTCTTCCAACCCTCCAAAACCGGATGCTGCCTGATTGCCCTTTTGGGTTGAAATGGGAAAGCAGCCATAGGCAACTGCTGCATTGACTGGAAGATCAGGGGTCAGGAAGAAATAGAGTAAACAAATGTAAACCAGTGCCATCATTTTCTGACCAAACCAACCTAACCAGGACACCTATCTACTAGCCCCCACTTCCAGTGACCCCCCGTGACAAGGCCGTAATTCGTGCATTTGCGTAACTGACAAATGATTGGAAATTGTAGTGAAGGCAGCTAGTCCCCTTTTTCCTTTGCTTTATTTTGTTTTAAGAGAGGGCAAATCCAAATGGGCATGACTTAAAATAGGGAAGCCTGAAAATGTAGTATCCCTTTCAAACCGATCCGAAAAGGACAAGGCCCGCCCAAGATTGAAATCGGTTCTCCTTCTGGTGTCCCTCTTGATCACCGGGGAAAGAAAAAAGAAAAACGAAAACCACGCACGCACACTATGATCAACAAAGATCTACTTGGAACCCGATCTAACTCCACAAAAAAAAACACAAAAAAAACATCTCGGGGGTCCGCAGAAGCTGAGCGCCAGTCTTTGCTTTGAACTCTTCTGCAGAGATCAGGCCGACCTGATCAAAACTCGTGGACTTCTCAGCTGGGCAAACAGTTTGGTAACCAAAGGGAAACCCTTTGATATCAACATTTGCTTTTTTTTCAACATGCCGCAGCCATAAAAATGGGTGCGCCGCTCGAAGTTGGCAGACTTTGGGTTCAAAGAGCGGGGGGCTCATCTTCTCTGAGGCTACCCTTTCCGGCTCCAGGTAAGAAAAGGGAAAGCAAAGGGAACCACTGCCCACTGGGCGATCCGATCCCTGTGGTTTGGCTGGTGTCCAATGGCTGAATCCACCCCGAAAGCCGCGAGCCTTCAATCTGGCCAGGGAAACTGCCTCCTCTCTTTCACACCCCGCCTCAAAACCCAAAGGAGGAGTCCTTTTCTCAGAGCTGCGCGTCTGCAGAGATCTCAAGAGTCATCTCAGTGACTCTCTAGACTCTAGACGACACTCAGACGATGTGTCTTGTGTCGATCAGATGAACTGAGTGTTCTCAGGTCTCATCTTGCTTTGGTTCGAGTCGCTGGAGCTTGCACCTGCATGAATATCCTCTTGTGTTCAGAGAGGAAAGGCCGGCATCTTGTTGCAATGATGTCCGATAACCAGTACTCGCGTCTTCAGAATATTAGCTTGTTGTAAGTATGGTGAAGCCAAATTGTGCAGTCAAGGTGGCCCGTCAAATTTGTATGTTGTTGGTTGAGCTATCTTGTGGGATGGGACATAAACGTTGTGGTGAAGCTGTATGACCAGATACCCACTTTAAAGGTTCCCTTGGTATCACTGCGCTTGGGCACAACCATGGCCCCATCTAAAGCGTCCAAAGTGGCTGGCCCTCAAGCACTGAGAACTTGCTGGTCGACATGGATTTGGACTCAATTGGACGTCGGTTTCCGTTTTGGTGTCCCTTTTGCAACGAACCTCGGCGAATTTAAAACACAAAAAGACATATCCCAACTCTTTTGGGGGGGTTCCTCCCTTCAAGCCCATAGAAAAAGCGAAAAACCAACTCGATTGGGGAACCCTCTTTAAGCCCATGGAAAAACAAACAAGGGAAAAACCAAAAACACAAAAAACAAAAAACACACACACACAAAGGGCTCCCCTCCAGGCCACGAGTCAAGCGGGCCCATCCGCTCCGCCCGATCCGATCCGATCCGATTTCCCGGCCGTCTGGCGTTTGAACTCCTCCTCCAGGTCTTCCGCCAGGCTGGCGGAGGAGTACTTGTCCGCGATGTTGGCGATCTGCCTCGACCAAAAGAAAACACATTGCTTCTGCCTCCCCCCGCAAAAACATGTGCTTTGTTGATATATAAATACATATATATATATATATATAGAGATATTGATTAAAAAAGCATTTGCTTTTCCCCACTGTGGGTCGAACACATACCAGGAAAAAAACAACTTGCTGTTTTTCCCTATGGGGCTCAAACCTGTCGCTTGTGTTTTCCCCATGTGGGTCAACCCCATCACTTCCTTTTCCCATGTGGGTCAAACCCTTTGCTTTGCGTCTTCCCCATGTCGGTCAAACATATAAATATATATATATATATATAAATGGTCACCCCCCCCATGATCCACACCCCCATGTTGCAAACTAGAAAACATACCAAGAATGCAGGAAAACACACGTTTTTCCCTTGTTTTTTGTTATACAAAGGCATATCAGATTCTGACCAGATTCTTTGAAGGATATCATCTCCAGATGAAATGGGTCGGTTCAGCAGATGGCTTCCTACATTTGAAGGATGAATCCAATGTTGGCCTTGAGAGTGAGATAGTTTTGAGACTGGATGCAAGCTTGAAGTGCTGATGAAGAAGCTGTGACATTTAGGCCCTACAGCATCTTGGGCATCCAGGAGCAGCCAGTGCTGAGAGGCCTCTATTTTTTCAGCTTCCAATGCTCCAAAAATAGAGGCCTTACCGCATTTGAGGCATCCAAGAGCAGAAAATGCTGTAGGGTCTCTATTTTTGAGGCCTTGAAAACCCAAAAAAATAGAGACCTTACAGCATTTTTGGTGCTCAGAAGCAGAAAATGCTGTAAGGTCTTGCCTCGCTTCGGGTCTGGGAAGACGGGCTTCTTCTTCATGGCTTTCATCACCCCCATCTCAACAACAAAGTGACCCCAGCACAGCACAGGCCAAACATGATGGTGCCTTGCAACGCCATGCCTCAAACTCTGTGCCTCTTCCACGATCTGCATACATGGCAACTGCTCTTCTTTTCTTCCGTCGCGCGTTGCCAAAGGCATGGGGTCGAAAACTGGCCTGCACCAAATGCGCTGGTGACCCCCATGCGCCAGTGTGCGGCGACACTCACGGTCATCTCCCGAAAACTGGCCTCCCCAAACGCGCTGGTGACCCCATGCGCCAGTGTGCGGCGACACTCACAGTCGAAAACTGGCCTGCACCAAATGCGCCACTCACAGTCATCTCCCTTCAACGGCAACTACAAGACGTGAAGGTGGAGAAGCATATGCGGCACACATGAGATGTTGGACAGGCCGTGGTGCGGCTGCTTTTGTTGCGCGCTGCCTGGAAAGTCCAGCAGAAGCCGCATTCCACGGGCTGCGCGCTTGCAGAGGCATTGCGGGCTTCTGACACGGCGGGGCTCTGCGTCTCATGCTTCTCGCCTGCTGCTGTAGTCTCCTCAGCGCTCAGTTTGGGCGCCATGAGAATAGGTGTAGCAGGGAGGGCGGGCGGGTGTCGCGACTGACAACTAGAGGTTCCCACGCTTAGAGCCCAGCATTTGGCACCACAAGTATGTTCAACCATCATGTTTATAAGCAATGTGCAAAACACAACACAATTGAGGGGTTGCCTTTGTTGTGTTAGATAGGACTATCACCTGCGGTGAGGGCGTCCATCTCAACAACAAAGTGACCCCAGCACAGCACAGGCCAAACATGATGGTGCCTTGCAACGCCATGCCTCAAACTCTGTGCCTCTTCCACGATCTGCATACATGGCAACTGCTCTTCTTTTCTTCCGTCGCGCGTTGCCAAAGGCATGGGGTCGAAAACTGGCCTGCACCAAATGCGCTGGTGACCCCCATGCGCCAGTGTGCGGCGACACTCACGGTCATCTCCCCATTTTCACTCCAGCCCTTGACATGCGCCACCTTCAGACGTGAGAGCTTGCATGCAGTCGATGAACGAGATATCACGAGACAATGCGTCAATCAAATCGCTGGGTACTTCCAAAGGGGGCATGACCTGGCCCTGGATCCTTGCTGCGAGCTCTGCCACTTTGCCCCTGGAGGGCCAATCTGCCGGATTGCTGGCTGAGGGGATCCGTGTGAACCAGGACATTATGTTGTGTCGCGAGAGGGCTAGCGCCACTGAGGCCAACATTGCAAACAAGCTCCCAATGATGCGCCTTTGGTCAAGGCATCTCGCACTGAATTATTGTCTATAAAGCTGACGAGCCTCCGGCCTTGCCATTGCTGGCCGTACACTGTCAATGCAGCCACCACCGGCCACAGCTCTATATAAGCTATCAATTGCTTTTTGCCTTGACCTGCCCAAGCGTCGACTAGGCGTTGAGGGACAACCACCTCCTGTACGACTCGCTTCCCCCGCACTTGGTCGACAAACACAAGGCCAGCTCCTGACACGTAGCCGCCTCGCTCCGGCTCGTAGGAGCCATCTGTGAAGAGGAGTACCGGTGTCTCTACGTCACACACAGACAGCGTCCTAGGTGGGGCTGTCCGCAGCGTGGTCAAGACATACGTGACCACCATAGGGAGAAGTTCTAAGTCTGAAGCCCTCCATCCCCGGTTGGAGATTTCAGACAAGTACGCCATGGCCGGCTTGAGCGTGCAGCCGTAGAGCTGGCCTTGCGCGAAATTGAGTTGCCCCTGCAAGGATGATGCTTCCGAGGCAAGCATGGCTTGCCTGTTCAAGATGGCACACAAACCTTCTGCAATGTTCTGCACTCTCTCGGGTTTGTTGGACACGGTAACTTGTCCCTTGCCCGAGTCCCCCAGGTCTACAATCAAACCAAGCACTTGAAACTTGTTGTTGAAAGGGAGGGATTTGCTGCCTCCTTCTGCAAAGGCCCACCCAAGCGCTTTGAGCAACGTTTCAAGAAAGCCTCTGCTAGAACTAGCCCCGCGAGTCAACTCTACCGAGGGGTAATCGTCAAAGTAATGAGTTACCCAGCAGTCCCCTAGCTCTACTGCTAAGTGCCAAAGAGATGCTGCCGCCCGATTGAATGCATAAACGCTTGATGTGGCACCGAACGGTAGAGCCTGAGAGATAAAGTATTGAGGCTTGCTCTCAGCCGGATTCCATGCACACAACACCGCTGCCCAGCTCTGCCTGGAGCTTACTGGCAGTTGCTTGTACGCCGATCGCAAATCAAGCGTGCGGCCAAGCAGACTCAGGTCTTGGCCCCAGTCGTGATGCACTGAGCCTTGCGAGTGGCTGCCGTCTGAGAGCCTTACCCGAAACCCTTCAGACTGCGCACAACATCTCATGACAGTCAGAATCAAGCATACGAGAGTGTCTGCGTCCATGAGTTTGAGGCGGTTGAAGCAACTGAAAGCCGAATTCAATCCGGACTCAAGGCCGTCGTCTATGATTCTCACTTTGGATTTCTGTTGTAAAGGGAACCTGCGAGCGCGTATCCAAGTCTCGTGGCCAAGATATTGGGACACTTGCTGCTCAGAGCAAAAAGGCCCCTTCAACCACCCCTTGTCCCTTTCACTCAGCGTCTGTGTCCACAACTCCTGATCCATGTCCAGACTCTTGGATGGGCGGCACTTTGCCACGACGGCTCTGCGCCGCCACACAGCCTGTTGCTGAAGCTGTTCGGGAGTCATTTTGGCCGGAGTGTAGCCCCATGGATACACGCTTGAGTGAGGCGCTGGGCCCACGAGACTGAAGCCTTCACGGGCCTCAGTCACGACTTTGGCATCAGGGTAACCAGTTTGTTCTAACAAGCGTTCCCATAAAAGCGTTTGCTTTGATCCAAGAACCTCTCTTACCGATGGGCTCCAGGTGGCTGTAAGCTGCTCTTCCTGGGTTCGCAAAGATTCCCTGAGAGCCAGAATTTCCTTGCACTTGGCAATCCTTTGTTCTGCAATCTTGTTGGGCCCCAAGCTAAGAACTCGGCAAATGCTCCTTAGTAATATGTCTGGCAAGGGAAACGCAGCGTCCACGGGGTGTCTTAACTTCAAGGCGGCATCTATGGTTTGGGGGAAGCCTCGGTAGACTCCAACTAGGTCTTCGCCATGCTTTAGCGGTGGTTCAACGTAACATCTTGTTCCAGGCTGAGACTCGCTCTCTTGTTGCAACCTTTGGGCCACCTGATGAATCGGGGGTTCGAGGGATGAATGCTGAAGCGCGCTGTCGCCTGCCGTGTGCGGCATGTGCATTCCGTTATCACCCCCTTTTTCAAGCTGCATTGGAATGGCCTTGAGTTGCTTAAACAACTCAAACTGCCTGGCTACTTCGGGCCTTGTTACCAACCAGTACTCGGCTAGCAACGGCGGTGGGGCCTTTTTGGCAAATTGCCTTGCGTGTCTGGCAGTGACGCTGTTGGGTTGCAAGGCAGCAGAGGGGACAGTGGTTCCTCGCGCTTGCCATGCGCACGCAAGGCACCTAACCATGGCTTCGCAAAGCTCTTTGGGGCACACAAGGTCTAGCGCACCTTGATCGTGACCGTGGTTGCCATTCACGCCAAGGCCATTGAAGAGTAGACGCCCTTCGTGGCACGCAAGGTAATCCAGGTGCCTTGGCCAGAGCCAAACATGCAGGCCTGAAGGGCCACATCCTCCAGCTGCGCCCAGAGCGGGCTAAGTTCTGGGCATGTGTCTGCAAGCGACTCTACGACTGTCCAAAAGTGCGAGTTTGACGCGTTGATCACACTCACAATACTACGCCCAGTGACCGCAATGGCTGCTACAACCAGCGTGAAAGCATACAACTTATTAGTCGCTGCCACTTGCGCTGCGTCTGCTGCTTGCAGGTGCGGACGCCCTAGCAAGTACTGCGCAGACCTCAACGGCTTGTTGTCAGCATGCTGCGCGCTAGACGGAAGTGCCTGCTCCGCAGCACGAGAAACTGCCTTTCGGGGTGGGGCCAAGTGTATGGCCCCGATGTTTGCATTGCACACCAGGTCCAGCAGGATTGACTGGTGATGGGTGTTTGTCAAGTCTAGCACTTGCATTGAAACAAGGGCTCCGCGACAAGTGGTCCTATCAACCGGGTGCACTACGGCCTCCAAGCGAGATGCCTCGCGCGACAAGGTGGCTTGCCCTGCAAAAACCTCAACAAAAAGCAACTCTGCTGACGGCACGGAAAAATTCACTGGCTGCAGCGCTAACAAAGGCATTGGCAGCGAAAACTTAAAATTCCACACATGCAAATCTGATGATGCAATGTTCTTATGGCTGTCCGTGTGGCAAACAGCGGCTTGGCCGATGGAGCCACGCGATCCGAACGCATTGTGATCATGATTGCTAGCAGAGCCAGAAGTGGCTTGGCCCGCTCTGGTAAGGCTCTGCTGCGCTATGGTATTAGCGCTAGTGGGCCCGTCAACAAGGTCAAAGGAAGATTGCCACCCCTGACTTTGCCCGTGCTCACCAGCGTCGTGACCAGGCAAGGAGCCTAGTCACTCGTGCTAGTCTGGATAGGGATGCTTGCCAAAGCAACCCTGCTTCCAACACACATGGGCACCACGGCGGCAGGCTTTGCCGACAATCGGGCACACTTTCCTGTGGTACCCAAAGCAGATTGGTTGATTAGCGTCCGTGCGGGTCACGCAATTGGCAGGTATGTCAATCTTCCCTGACCCTTTGGACGCACCCTTTGCGCTGGGCCCTGGTCCTGGTTTTGTCTTCGGCTTTTTGCTCCTTGGAGCGGCACGTGGCACACTTGCCGACCGCTTGGCCCCTGATGGCAGCGGCAACAGGTGGTATGTGACCTCGGCGTGGGACTGGAATTTCGACTGCCTGATCAATCGGCTTTGGGTCAGCAGATGTTAGTACCCGGCCTCGCGTCTCTTGGGAGACCAACTGCCACAGGGCTTGGTCAGCGGCGATCACTTGGGCCACAGACACATGTCGGAACCCTGGCACGACTTCCTTGGTCAGCAAGCCAAACAAGCGGGCAGTGAAGGCATCAAGCACTTGGAAGGTCGCAATATTTGCCATGTGGAATGCCAACGCTCTCCTTTGCATACAGAGACGAACCCTCAGTTCTCCTGTCATGTCGGCAACCGGCTCTGCTGTCTTTTTGCCCAACTTGAGCAAACCGTCAGAAGTGAACTCGAAGGCCGGCGCTTTTTTGGTATGGTGGATCTCTGCTTCTCGGGAGGTGCAAGTTGCTAAGTCCACATAAGTCAATGCCTGCTCTTCTGCCATTGCCATCACCCTATCAACCAAATTGTGAGATGGTTCCAGCTGCGCGTCAATGGTTAGACCTGGCAAGGCTTCTCGTAGCCTTTTCAAACGATCCAGTCTCTCTGGCATTGCTAATTTGCGGGGCTCCTGGCCTTCACGGCGATCCACCCTAGCGCACAGGTCTTGCACTGCTAGAGTGTGCGACTCATAGAAGAGTCTTCGGTACACTGGCAAAAGGTCACCGGCGGGGGCGCCTAACAGATCTTGCAGCGCTTGCTGCAAAGGTCGGTCGTCCGGGCTTTGCGGCTGGTATGCAGACACAAATGCAAACCTAGCATGTGTGTCAACATCCCGCGCGGCCAGCTTCTGGATCTGCACTGCTGGGATGCCGAGCTCGGCAGCCCTTGCTTGAAAAGACGCAACCGAGTCCACAGCCATGACTTCAATTGGTCTAACCCTCGAGCCTCAACAAGAATTGCAGTTGACATCAAACTTGCAAATGCGTCAGCCGTGCAATTCACAAACCCCGTGCAAAAGTAAGGGCACCAGGGTTTTCCTACATGGTTATCCCCGAAATCGACACAGGGCCTTACAGGGAGACGGCCTTGCAAAGCTTAGAGCCCAGCATTTGGCACCACAAGTATGTTCAACCATCATGTTTATAAGCAATGTGCAAAACACAACACAATTGAGGGGTTGCCTTTGTTGTGTTAGATAGGACTATCACCTGCTGTGAGGGCGTCCTTCGGCATTAGGGCAGGAACGAAAGGAGTCAGTCACAGGATAGCTGTTGAGCAACAGACTGCGCGCAACTCTTCGTGTCATGGAGTCATCCCAAGGTAACACCTATCCAGCATTCCTCATGAGGTCATATGTATGCATATGCTGCACACCTTTTTTTGGCTGGGCGCATTTTGTGAAGGCCTTGCATTTGTCATGAGACGGCTTATAGGTTTGTGCACTACAGACTACAATCAAAACTAGCCTTAGCTCAGGCAGTCAGGCATCTCTAGGGCGGTATCTCAATCCTCGACCACATCCATCTCCTCGCCGCCAATCACCTTCTGCACTTCCATGGCCAACTCTTGCGACAAAGAAGGCTGAGCTTCGTTTTCGAGGTCGCTGTTGGAGGGCAGGTCCACCATGGGATCAAAGATCTCCGGCTCTGTGATCTTGTCCATTTGTTTTTCCTCAGGAGACGCAGCGGAAGACTTGACCTGGACACTTGGCTCCTCAGGAACCTTGCCTTCCGGCGCATCAGACGAATCCGAGAGGTTGATGACGAGAGGCCGCTTTGAGCTCTTCAAAGAAAACGATGGGGTCCCAGAAGGCTCTTTCTTGATGGTGACCTTGGGCTTCTCCAAGTAGTCCTCACTCTTTGCTGTCTCAGGCACTTTCATCTTGGGCTCCTCAGGCATCTCCGTCTTGGGCTTAGCTTCCTCCGTCTTGAGTTCTACTTTGCTTGAGAGCAAAGCTTCAGAGGATTTCACAGTGCGCAACCTTTTCGCAGGAAGTTCTGTTGCAGACTCAGGCTCCTCATTGAGATAGTACTTGGTCTTGCCATCAATCCCAGCCAGGGTAGGCCGCCCCTCCTCGATGTATTTCCGTCCAGAAAAGAGCTCTGTTCCCTTTGTGGTGGTGCAAAAGGGTACGTCCTCCCCGTCAAGCCCTGCCTGCAACAGATTCAAACTCCATTGCAGGTCTTGGTCATAGCTGGCAGGGGGTCTGGTGAAGTTGCCCTTCTTGTAGGCAGCCAAGGTTGGGCGCGCCGCTGGCGAGATCATGCCAACATCATCCTCCGGCCACGCGTGGCGCTTGACGGGGTGTCGCTTTGTGCCAGGCAAGCGAATGTTGATGCCAACCTCCGTGAAGACCACAAAGACACTGCGCTTGAAGACTCCCATCAAGTCCTCCTCATCGAATTCCTTGTGGAAGGAAGGACGAACAAGCTTGAAGAAGATGTCAAATGGCACAGTGTCGGAGGTCGCATGTGAGCTCATGGGCGGCTCGACCGTGCGGTCGTAAGGATTGCTGCAAATCTGGCACAGCTGATTTTTCTCGTATGAGGATGCGTTGTATCGGGCCATGGTTTTCCGATCAACTCCGTCCACCTCCGTGACGGCTTTGACTGCAGCGGGGTGTTCGAGGTTGAGATTCCCGTCGTCAAAGACCCGGGGCTGCGTCTTGCGGCCCTTCTCCTTGCGGAAACAATCCAGATGATTGGCCGTCTGGAAGCTCGGGGACTCGTTCTTGTCTTCCTGAATCAACCAGTATGCCGAGACCACGGAGGACAAGGCGTAGGAGACCGGGCTCTTCCCCACAGATTTACCAATCCAGATCACAGCATGTGACAGCACGTGGGGCAGGATCGGGGCAATGACAATGTTCAGGACCCAGGGAGTCAGACTTTTCAGTGTCAGAGGCCAGTCGTTGATGGTGTTCGCTTGGGAGCCTTGCGAGCACCCGCAAAAACTCCCCCTTGTCCCATTTGTACAAAGGGCCATTGGGGTCGTTCACCTGTTCTTCTCAAGTGGTGAACTGACCCTTGTTCTCCTCCGGCCCCTGCTCACGAATGAAGTCAAACCCCTTTCCTGATATCGGCGGTCTCCAGGGGCTGCCTTTTGGAGCTTCCGGCGGGGACGAGCTTCTGATACCGGACTTGGAAGCCGCCTAAGCCCTCCAGCATGTACTGTAGAGCACGGCCTCCTTCCCTGAACTTGCCCTGAAGGTCGACCTGAAGAGCCTGGCCATGGCACATCCGCAAAATTGCGCTGCGCAGGACCCTGGTGCCGTCCACGAACTTCACGTGCTTGATGATGTCGTGATTGTTGGAGCCTTTGGGCACAATGAAGAGCTGCAAGTTGTAAGGCACGAGGTTGTTGCCTTTCATGCCGACCGGCGCAGGCAACTCAGCATACCGCTGTTGCAAGAAGAGTTTCCAGAGCCTTGAAATCCAGGGCGCCTTCTTCCTTATGCACCACCATAGGCTTCTCCAGCTGGAGCACCTTCATGCCCTCCGTGCAGGCTGTGGCCTCCTCGAACGCGCAACGCCCGTCAAGATTGGCGGCGTCCATGCTTTGAGCGAGAGACTGAGGTCGGTGAGGAGCTTGGCTTGCCATTGCTAGAAGAATGCAATAAGCAAAGAGGATGCAAGTATGATTGCCTAGTTGGCTTGGTGAAAGCTGCGGCAGACCAGGGACATTTGACAGACCTGTTTGGATGGCTGTTTAATTTGCGGAGGACCTTGTGCGTGCAGGCAGAAAGCAACACTTCTTGTTTGCAAGCGGAGGTAGTCTTCTTAAAAGACAGGGCCATGTGCGTTCAAGTTGACACACTTGCTTTGCTCAGGCAGCGCGCTTTTTTGTCCTTTTTACTCCAGTGTCAGAAAAATGCCCAAGGCACAGAAAATCTAGCCATGTGGCTGCCGGCTCTCACTTAATGATGAGCTGCACCTCGTCGGCGGCCAGCTCCGTCTCGCCAACAGCATCCACCTTGAAGAGGATGCCATCGAACTCAAAGACTTCAGAGCCTCAGGCAGGGGAAAGAAAGACCGGGCAAAGAACGGCCAACAAACATGAACTTCAAGAAAAAGCTCCTTCTTTAAAGAAGATCTTCGAACACCAGGCCAAGGAGCCGTTGGGAAGTTGACCGACCTTCGTGGGCCATGAAGCAGGCCCAGAGGGGGCACTTGGCCCCGGAGTATGGCTCCATTGCTGGAGGGCCCAGAAAACTTTGCGGGGAAGTACTCCATGTAAGGCAGTGGCAAACATAAGTGAGTCTGCCGAAGCGAATGATCTAACAATTTGCTAGGCCAGCCAAAAACTGCAGTATGCTGCTTTTGCTTTCCAGGTGCATGTGCTGCATGTAAGGCATGACAGTTGCTCCTGCCAGCGCGATTGGCCCTGCATCTCAGATGGTTGGACAAGCAGAAGGTTGGCCCTGCATAGCAGATGGTTGGACCTGCTTGGACAAGCAGAAAGTTGGCCCTGCATAGCAGATGGTTGGACCTGCTGGGCGTGGATCATGGGGGGGGGGGGGGGGCGAGCATATATATATAGATATATACAGGAAAAAAAACAACTCGCCTGTGTTTACGTATGTACGCCAAACAAGTCCCAATTGTTTGGTTACTGAAATGGCAACCAAACCACCAAAGTCCAGCAACTCAGGGAGTGAGCCCATGTGGGTCAAACCTAAGCCACACACCAAAAAAAACATGTTTGTTATAGTTATAGTCCATGATTACGTTTACCACGGTTTCTCTTGAAACATGTGTGGTTGGTTTCCGGCGTGTGTCCCTTAAAAACATCGACGGGGTCTGGACAAATGTGTGGTTCCCGTTTCAAGAATGGGTGGCTTCTCATGGAAATGGGTGGCTTCCAATGGAAAAGACGGGCGTTTCTAGTCGGACCTGGATGGTGTAGCATAGAGAAACGGGGAACCCCGAATCCGAGCGGCAAGGCGTCTCTTCCCGGCAAATGTATGGTCTTCCCTTGGGCGGCTTCCCTTTGAAAACGGGCTTGAACTACGTAGGTGGTTCGCCTACGCTTGCAAGGGCCTAGTATAATGTAACCACATGAAGTGGCTCAGTTCTTGGATTCATGTTAGAACAACTGCCCGAAATGACGAGCGCTCAACGCAGCGAAGCCACTTTCTCTTCTTGGTCTCGTTCTCGATGTTAGCCTGGCGGGAGACTTCTATACTACTCCCAGTGGATCCCAGTTACAAGTGTAGTAGGTACCCCTTCCGCATGGTCCATTTGGATTGAAAGCGTGGCATACCCTTGTTTACTTACTATATGGCTGAATTGAATCGCTGGGCTTGAACAAAAACCTTGTACATACCCCTGTTTCAGATCCCAAATGACATCTAAGTCATGAACGCCTGGCGTTCTATTGCCCACATTCAGTCACAACACCCAGAGGGGCCCGCCCTTTGGATGATGAGCTTTTCGGCACCCTGGTGGCAAGACCTTCCTTGCCAGGCACACGTCGCATCTTGTGTCCGTGTTTCGTCTGCTGGTTGATTCTTGGCGGGTACCCTGTCTTGGTGGTTTTTAAGGACATGGGAAGCCACCATATATTTGGGGTGTGCTTTTTGTTTTGTTGTTATACATATATATATATATTTTTTGGGGGGTTCCCTAAAACAAGAGACCCAAATGATGTTCCAGCACAACTTGTGCACAATGGCCTCGCGAGGGGATTGATCACATCGGAATCGGAAGTCATGGTTTCGCCACTGAAACCAGCGGTCTTCGCACTTCTTGAGTGCATGGGCCAAAAAAAGGTCCTAACTTCTTGTTTCCCCAAAAGTTTTAAAGTCCAGGAACTCAGGAAGTAACTCTTGCTTTGAAGACCGGCGGTCCCACCTTCTCAGCTTCTGCAGCTGCTCTGGTCTCTTCTCGCCTGGCAAATGGAGAGAGGTCGCTTGATCGGGGGTGCACCGACCCCCCTTCGAGGCCTTGCTTCGAGCGCGACATCTCTTGACTTCGCTTCCCTCTCATTCCCACGCAATGTAGGTCAAAGATTTGCCTGCATTTGCCCAAATGGGCCAACACAGTTGGTGGTCTGGGATTGGGTTCTAGCACCAAGGGCGTTGGCTGACTGGACCTTGGGAAGTAAAAGAAACTGCAAACCAAGGCCCGGAGAGCTGGGAACATCATGACAAAAGATCCTCCTTTACAGCCAGGCACCAGGTCCTCCAGATTTGAGAGGGTAGAATAAGGGTACCAACTTTTTTTTCCGTAGTCTATTTTAGTAGGGGAACCCTCCCACACAAAAGGGTAAAAGGGCACTACAGGGGGACCTAGACCAAGAACCCAAGCGACACTTGGAGAAAAAGTGAGCCATGGTGACAAAGAACGAATGAGAAATCACCGTGACCTGGGCCACCCGAATTCTAGAACCCGGTGGTTTGCTGCGACGCCCGGACTTCTGTTCCCCTCAAAAAAGTCTGGTGGCCTTCACAAGGAGAAGCCACCAAGCCTTCCATCGCTCACTTTGCAGGGATGCTTACATACACCTGACCTGAACATTGCAACTTGTCAATGGTGGTTTCCCTTTATTTTGGTGTTTAAAAGCCATGATTCAAATGGTTGCAAAATGAATTTCTTTTAAGGAGCCCTCCTTGGGCTCTTGAAAACAAAATCCTCGGGCCGTGTCCGAGGCCTCACCAGGAGCTTGTAAGCTCGGCCTCCCTCGGAGGTCGCCACCATCTGCGGATCCAAGGAACGAACGAAACGCGACGAGTCGACAGGTGAGGCAAAACCCGGTGCAAAAAATGGGTAACCCAGACCCATGTAAGGAATCTAAGAAGGCGGCCGCAGATAACATATAGAAGGTGGCTCAACATGAAAGAGCCGGGGTGACGCAGGTTTTGGTCTTTGTTTCCCTCCAAGGGGCCCACAAACGGGTACCACTGTTTTGAGCCACAGCCAAAAACATGAATATATATATATATAATTATATACATATAGAGGGTTGGGATGGTCCATTACCCTTTCTCTACCCGGGTTCTGATTGTGACTCACGTGGGGTAAAGGTCATGCCTTTCCATGGCTTTTCCTGAGACAGACCAAGCTCAACAGGCACTCTGTAGCTAGCTGCTAGCTCGTCTCAGCAGCATGCCTTGGAACACTTCTATGCGCTGCAAGCCTCAAAGGATCCCCACTTAGGTTCCGTAGATCTCGGGGGCTTGTCATGCGCAAAATCCGGACCGGGCCATTCCGCAAAAATACCCGCCCGGAACATGTGCCTGCAAAAGCGTCTGCCCTGCACGTCGAATTGCATGCGAGCCCCCCAATGCGAGTTTCATGCACGATCCCTTACCCTGTCTATCCCAATTTGCCACTGCAACAGTTAGCTAACCAGCCATTTCCTTTTGGGTTCCTTTGGTCACCTGCTACGGTGGCAAGCGGAATCACTGGGAAAATTAAGACCCTGAACTTATGATTAGAGTTAGGCCCGGTTCTAGAATGTATATTTTACTGTTTGCTTCACTTTGAGTCACTTGTAAAATGTAAAATGTATCCCAAGTCCACCCCAGAAACATTTGCGACCGCAACCCTCCCCGCTCGAACGAGAGCTTCCAAGGCCTGTCGGATGTCATTGCCGCTTTCATAGGCCCGTACCTTCCACACGTGCCGCGGGACCACTGAGATTCTGCGGCGGACGCAACTCGCAGCTCAATGCAACTCCAGCGGTTCCGCCTGGTTCCTGGTTCAGCTTACATTCTCAACATCTGCTGCTTGGATGTCCAGCCAAGTTGGCTTGGGATACAACCTTAACCCTGCTGAACGGCAGTCTCGCGGGGTAACCAGGTTGCCAACCCATGGTTGACTTGGCCACAAAGACCCAAGTAGGTCCCAACATTCCCGCACGATCAGTGTAGGCTAAATATATAAACACAAAATTAGTCCATGAGAGATGGCACATGTGGGGTACATATTCCAAGTGGATCCATTTACCTGTATAGTAAGTAACCAAACAAACCATGCTTTAAAAACCAGAAGGACAAATTACTGGTTGCCTACTGCGGTGGCAACTGGGATCACAAGCCAGCCTTCAAAAACTAAACGGAAACTGTTTGGTTGTCTATAGTGGCTTGCAACTGGGATCTGGGATTACCTTGGATCTGGGTTCTCTATATTTCCTCTTTAAACATCAGCCCGCCAAAAAGGAAACTCACTTGCAATTGTTCCAAGAGGTGACGTTTCAACCACCCCAAAGTGCATGGGAGAAAAAAGGGATCCATCCACTGGGATGACCTTCCCACATCCATGTAGGCCAAACCAATGGCAAATGTGGATACCCTACCTATTGACAGTGAGAAAACGGGATCCATCTGGACATTTCCAATCCACGTAGGCCAACAAAAAAGATCAACCATCCGCCGAGGGATCCACCGGAATCCACCGGGCAGCGGGCGGTTTCCAGGAGCTTCGCCACCGGCGTTGCCTGCGACATGACCTCGGGCTCACGCGTCCGGGTAGGGGAGCCCCCCCTCCCCCCCTCCTCTCCCCCCCCCCCGGAGATTCCCCCGGTTGTTCGGGGAACTCCACCCCCCCATCCAAACAAAAGACCACACACAACAAAGAATATGTGTTTCTCCTCTTAGTTGCCCTTTCAAAGCACAAACCAAGGGTACCTTTAAACAAGAAGACACACCTGACCATGTTTCTGGCTGCTGCTCCGAAATAATTGCTTTTTTGCGTGCACGCATGGATCTCACTCGACAACCGTACCCATATACAATCCATGTAGGCAATGCATACCCACATTTGGCCCATTTTGACAAAAAATCCCTGCATGGATTGTGTGGAGATCAACGAACAAAACCACAAACAAAACAAACAACAAGTGCAGGGGGTCGCCAGGTCGTGGTTTTTGCATGCAAACCATGTAGATTGACCCACATTGACCATTTCTCCAAATGGACCAAATTTGCCAATATATATATATATGTATTGCCTGCATTAATCGTGTGGGATCCCTTGCTAGGTGAGAACCGTCATGTGACCCAATCTGACGCGCAAGTCTACTGGCTAGGATCTGGGAACCGCTCCAAAAGGGTCTGCAAAACACTTTGAAACCCCACCAAAAAACAACAAGGAAACTCACATATGTTTGGGGGCGCAAAGGTGATGTTCAAACCATCCCAAGTGGATGGACAACATCCTGCAGCAGTTGGTAGGTGGTTTGTCCCAGTTTTGATAGCATGTCATCTATCCAAAATTGTCCATCCACGATAGGAGCTCCTGAATGCTTAATTCACAAAATGCAGAAGCCGCCCAGCCAACGCTCTTGGCTGCTGGGTGGGTGTCGCAGCATTGGGCGAAACCTAGGGGCCCCTCCGGTTCAAGTAGAAGCTTCTTCTCAGTCGCCAGGATCCAGTACAACGGTGATACCTTTTGGGGCCAGTCAAAATGGTAACTAGAAGGTAAAAAGTTGGCTTTGGGCAAGTGCGTCTTAGAAGGGGTTCTTAGCGGTGCTGAAACCATTCTGGTGGCTGGGGGCCCTCCGGTCCTACATTGCGAACCTGTGCTATGAAAAGCTAGTAAACACAACTCCAAGCAGCATGCTGGGCCCACTGGGTGCCTGGCTAATGCCCAAGCTGTGCCAGCGCGATGGGTCTGTGACTTTCCCCAATGCGCAAGTCGGCTTCTTGCTCTTAGCACCTTCAAGGGTGATTCAGTAATGTGTTGCGGTATGTGCACTCGTCCTGGCGATTTGCCAAAATTTGCACGTGCAAATGCCTTGGGGATTCTTGTCTTGAATTGGAACCTGCCACGAGCACACGCAATCGTGGGGAAATCCAGGTCAGGTGGCTTTGAAGACAGAATACCAAAGGGCTTGCAGCCGCAATGAGGGCACTCGCCTCTCAAGTGATCCTATTCAAAACACTGGAAGAATTGTACCACCCATTTGCATGGGACGCCACACATTCTTCAAATGAAAAACACACCTTTGTCCATAAGCCAGCAATTTGAAGAGGGACACACATGGGAAATCACTCTTGTTTCCAGGGAAACCCTGACAAATGTTGCCAGATGAGCTATCTCCAGAAGTAAAGGTGCAAAGACGGATTATCTCTGGAGGCTTCGTGTCGTTTTAGAGGGGGTTTAGCCCGATTGGGCGGAGACAGCTAGGCGACTTTAAGCAAAGTTGGCTCGCCTTTTCTCCCAAGCGCCCTTCCGCGCATCCTTGGGCTTCTGTGCAAATGCATTGCCAGGCGGGCGCTGCCGCGAGGCAATGCGGTGAGACAAAGTTCAATGGGTGATCTCTCACCGAAACACTGGGCAAATTACAACGCAACATTGAGAGACTGGAAGAAGCACCAAGAGGAAGAAGAACAGGTGAAACCCACAAGAAACAAACGCATCAATATCGTTTTCTGGAACAACTAACGGTGGTGAAATTCAGAGTAAATCAAGTATATTGCGAAGTCGCAATTTGCCCGGACTGATTCAAACGGCTGACTCCAGCAAAAAACCTCAGCTCGCAAAGTCAAAGATGAGCTTGCATTTACAGAATGAGAGCCCAGGATCCTGTGGCATGGTCCATGACCCTACAAAAAAAGGACAAAGTCCACACATGCTCACAATATGACCCAAAGAATAGCGCATGAACGGAACCACTTCAATGTCTGGCCGCAAGCACCAGGGGGAAGTTGCATACGGCTGTCCTTTTTTGGGGAACACCCAAAATCGCTTCGGTTGTTATGTTGGTGTCCCTTTAAAGGCATCCGAGACGTGTTTTTTGTTTCAAGACTCCCGGCCCATACATGTCTAGACACAGGTTGAGGCGCAGACACCCTCCCGACTGATTTGTGGAACCCACCCGAGGGTCCCAAGAAAAAAGATGGCCCAAACCAGGACCCCGCGGCAACACGGATGTGCCAACCATTTTCCCCTGGTGTGGGGGGTGACACCCGCCAACGCTTAGGCCGAAGTCTCAAGCCAGAAACTCCGCAGTCAGAAAGCCGTGATCTTGGGATGAGTCACCCGGGCATCCAATGAAGCAAAAACGAGAAAGCAATAAACGCATATAAGCATACCAAATGACTAGGCAAAACGTGATGGCTTACCTGCGTGAAGTGTGCAAAACAAAAGATGGAGTCGTCCTTTCCCAGCCAAACATATCAGTAAGGTTAGAAAGTATACAGGGCAATGCACAAACCCTAAGAATGGGTCTTATCCTCAAAATTTGGGTACCCCCTGAGCACGCGGGCGTGTCTTTATCTATCCAAGAAAGGATGTTGTTGCTTTTGGTTCCCCTTTACCAACCACAAGAAGGTTCACTTCTTTGAGTCAGGAACTCTCAGGATTGGCTTTAACCGCCCGCCCGTCCCAACCATTTTTCGGGTTCCCCTTGCAAAAGCCTGCATTTTCATGTTTCAAAGACTTTCTCATGGTAAATACCGTAGCCTTTGTCAGGGGTGAACATCAAACCCTGAAAGAGGGGTAGGTCCAGGGGTTGGGTAGTTGAGAGCTCTTGGGTTCCTTAGGCTTCAGAGAATTCCTGAGGCCCGCCGCCCTTGCACCCCCCCCTGCCCCCTTTGGGAAAAAGTGAGGTATGTGTGGGTACATAGGTGTCCTTCTAGGGCAATAGATGGCCCTGGCAGATGACTAAATCACATTTTTTCTACCAAAACAACCAAAAAGGACACCTATGTGTGGGTATTTAGGCGTAGAGGCTGTGACCTTTCGACCAATCGCTGCCGAGAAGCTTCCCAGAAGCTACGGCCGCAAAGCGGCCACCTCGCCATGGACGCCTTTGAGGCGCCTGGCTTGTGACAGGACGGGAGCGAGGGGAAGCTCTGCATCGAATACGGCCCCTGGAAAAACAATTCGTACGTCCAGTGCAAGATTCCCTTTAGAACCACGGGAAAACAAGGACATACATACATATATATATATATATATGTAACTCCCCCCCGATTGATTCTGGTTTTACTGCCTTTTGGGGATGGTAAATCTGGAATCTTGAGATTTAAATTCTCGAAATGTCCAAGTGTGGGTCCTAATTTCGAAACAAATCCTTTCCAAATAGGAGCTACATGAAATATATTTCAATCATTTCCTTGCTGAGTGCTCTTCATGGAAAGGACGTGCCATTTAAATTCTAACTGAAGATAGAAGTCTAACGGAACTCGTTTCGTTTTCAACACGATGCATGTTCTTACAGTTAATGCCAATTTCTCATCATATCCCATCACATGTGGAAAGGAGTTACCCTTTAATTCTCATTCAGCATAGAAATCCCAGTTGAAGTATGTCTTAATCAAGCTATCTAAATTATGATTAAGCTTCAATATCATTCAACTTGGTATGGAGGAGCTTTTTAAGGAGCTTTGTAAGGAGCAGTACAGGCAGCTTTTTCAATTTGCCTGATAAGAACCTGGATTTAGCCTTCATGACAAGAAATTGTACAAGGAGCCTTGGAAGGAGCCTGATGAGGAGGATAAGGATTCGTGTAAGGAGGAGCTTTATTGGAAGATTAATAAGACATTCTTATAAGCAGCCCAACAAGTGACCTTCAAAAGCAGCGTTGCAAGCAGCTTCGTAAAGCAATTCTGAGCCTGACATGGAGCCTTTTCATCAAGGAGCACGTTCACGAGCCTTAAGCAGAGCTGAAGGAGCTTCAAAGGGAGTCTTAAAGCAGCTTTGCAAGGAGCTTTATGAGGAGTTTTATAAGGAGCCGTGCAAGGTAAGGACCCTTGCAAGGAGACCTTATAAGTAACGTTTGCACGAAGCGTGAGAAGGAGCCTCAAAAGGAGCTTTTTAACAGCTTGGGCCAAGACTTGAAAGCCACGTGTCGAAGTCGAGATTGATATAGAAGATCGCTCACTGGTCTGGCAATGACAAACCTGCCCAAGACAGGGATAAGCTAAATAACAAGAAGCACGAAAGAAAACCAGTAAAAAGACTGAACAAACCACACAAAATTGAGAAACCAACGCAACCAAAAACTCAACTCAAAGCTTTGTTTTCTTGCTTTTGTTTTCCCTGTCGTTGTGTTTTCTTCGAAAAGAAAAAGCTCGATTGTTTTGAGTTTTGGATTTATTGATGGAAAACCAGGAGCAGCAGAACCGCAAGAACATAAACAAATCATCGAGTATTTTGGTTTTAACACAAGAAGCAAAAACAACTGGAGGAAAACCAAAACGGACCACGATAAAACCACAAATACAACTTCGGCAAAACATTGCTTTTTCGTGTTTGGTTTTCTCGTGGAATTTTGGTTTGCGTGGTTTTCCCCAATGGCTGTTTTAACGCACAAAACAACAACAACAAACTCAGGAGAAACCGGAAAAAGCAAACAACTCGAGAAACACCAACAAAATTCATTTGGCAAAACCAACACTGCTTTCCCTCAGAGTTTTGCTTTGTTTGACCTTACGGATGACCTGTTTGATTTGTCGCTGCATCGTCTCCACCTAAACTGCACAATTTGCTAAAACCGCAGTGCTTGCTTCATACAATTACTAGGCAATTGCTCAAACTGTGGGTGTAAACTTTTCACAATTAGTGCAATGCAAATCCAAAAGGGGTTCCGTTTTGGCTGAAAACGTCGTTCTTATGACACAAAAGCACGTAACAACACAGTGTGTTTGATGAGTTTTTTCTTCAGAGCAACAGAGGCGGGATGACCATAATATGTATATTGTATATTGTTCATTTCAGCAAGTGGAAGGAGTGAGACAGTCAACGCAAGAAATACGCGGCAAACAACTTGCCTTTGTTGAGTTGGTACCCTTTCAGGTTGGGAGAAAGGGACACAACAATAACCACATTTTTTTGAGGGCCTATTTGTGTTTACGATTCTTTCCGGATGAGTGAGATGTTCAACTCACTGCGATCGAGTGGATGAGGTCTACAGTTCAGTTGTTTCATCCCCAAAGCGGCCTTCCCAGTTCGACGCAAGAGATTTGTGAAGACGCCTTTGATCGGTCTATGAAGCTTGAAGAATCCTTCTAGGACGCAGGCAGGGCAGAAGTCTTTGGCAAGGACCCTCTTTATGGGATCTGGGATGCACCGCCGCAAGCCCCAAATGCGGACGTGCTAAACAAATGGCCTCCTCATGAACATAACCCAACAAGAGAGATGTGTTGATGGGACCCCTCAAATCTCTTGCTCTCTTTGCACAGGTGTCCCCCCTTTTTGTTTCTTCTTTTTTTCGAGGTGCAGAAGGGACTCGCTTGGGGAAACTTCTGGCGCCTTTAGTGTTTTGAGACGAACTGCGGATGGACCAAATCCTGCACCAGTGGTCCATCCCTGCAATGCAAGGGACCAAGGGGAAACTGACGCGTTTCGAAGACAAGTTCGAGTTTCATGCGCGGCTTGGAAATACACTCTAGTAAAGAACGGCCACTTCCGGGGCCGGCTCCAAAATGTTGCTTTTGAAGCTCCAAATAACCAACGCTCTACAATTGAATCAAATTGCGTCCTATTATACACAAACTCTAGTAAAGCACGTCTACTTCCCCCGTCTGAATTTCACGTGCCGAATAAAGTCAGACCTGGAGGTAAGGCGAGAAACATATGAGCAAAGCTAATTGGTTGTCCTCTTCGGCCTCATGCTCTTTGACACTTTTCAAACCCGAGGGTTTCCCTGCCAGAAGGGACCTGTACCGAGCCCAAAGACCATCTTCTATACCAGGACTTTTTCTACAGGACATTGGCCAAGCGCCCAAAAAAGCACGGACCTCCTGTAGAATTTCTGTAGCTGGCGGAATGAATTCCAGCAGCAATTCAGAGCGCAGGTATGTCTTGGCGACCCCCGGAGTCCCCGTATTCACATGGCGCAAAGGGGAACCAATTCGAAAAGTACCTAGAGTCTCCATAACCCCTGGAAAAAGGGGTCATAACTCCTCTGAATTTTGGGTAATGACCTCATTTTTAGAGGGGCATGGCGACTGCGCTGTTGTTGCACCGCGAAACTCCCTGCGTACGACAAAAAAAAAAACGCGCCTCGAGGCGAGCGACAAAAATGGGGGGAGAAGCCGCGGGGGCCCTGCAGTGAGAGTGGATTCGCTTGCGCCCCCGGTTTACGGCACTTTGTAGGAAAACCAACTCCCAAAACACAAGCAAACA
Organism: Effrenium voratum; assembly: GCA_963377175.1. Lineage (NCBI taxonomy): Eukaryota > Dinophyceae > Suessiales > Symbiodiniaceae > Effrenium > Effrenium voratum. The sequence continues at coordinate 656,395 of CAUJNA010003672.1, read as the reverse complement.
GGGGCACAAAAGAGATGCGCCTGTTTGTAGATGTCGCTCCTCCTTTACAGCCCTTGGTATGGTGGCCCAAAAGCATGCCAACATTGCAGGGTGTCACCTCCAAAAGCATTCGCACAAATGGGAGTAACAACCTGGAGATCGGCAGGGATTTGAATGAAGGGGGTGGTCACACATGGTTTTTGGAGACAAGTCGGTGCCCTCGTTTGAGGCCGAAGGTACCACATCCTCGCGATAGACCCTGGCTTGCGGCCAGCAAAGGGGGGCGGAGGCGCCGAAGGACGTGAAAAATATACAACCTCCAGTTGCTGATAGACGTCCCCTTGGAACACATAAACACTGGCAGTCATAGGTTCCCTTTAAAACCAGGGGTAAATACGTAACACGTTCATTTCAGCCAATGGAGCACAAGGCTTGCAGTCTCTTTCCAGCAAAAATGGACAAGGCCGTTTCGAAAGGACTCCAAACTCCTGTCAGCTTCCATGTTGGAAAGAGGATCCTCAGTTGCTCCTTAAATTTTAGTCTTTTGGGTTGCCAGTACGGATAGTGTTGACCAAAAAGGGGCAACCAAAGCGTCACAGATCCGGTCGATTCGCTTTGGGCCTTGATGATACTGTGGATGGACGAAATCCATTTCGCACCACCTATGAAAGCCTCGAATGATTCGATTCCTCTGTAAATACCAGCAAACAATGCTTTGCCCTGGTTTCAATTTGGTGCGAAATGGATCTCGCAACCCACAGTATAAGCTTTTGAGACCCGAAAGCAGACAACTCCGCCTCAGCTCAGCTGAGTTCCGCCAGGTTCCTGCCGAAACGAAAAGGAATGCGGCATGTGTGGACCGAACATGTCGGCATTTCCAGGTGCTTCCATTTGTCTGAGGTCCCTGGAAACAAAACATTTCGAGTGCTGGAGTCCCTTTAAAACCAACAGGGGAATATAGAACATAGTCTTAAGCAATACAGAACTTCGTCTTGAGCAAATGGAAGGGTATGGTTTTAGGACGTATGGATGCTATACCAACATAAGCTTGTGAGGTAGTATATGTACTCCAAACATATAAGTGGTATCTAACCTTACCAGCAAAAGCCATGGCCTTGAGAAACAGATGTCTCCTTTGCAAATCATAGAAGTAGATAGGGGGCTTCTACAAAACTTCCATTTGCTTTTTCGACCCCTGGAAAAAAACAAATATTTCCAGTAGTGAGAGATTCCCTTTAAAACCAACAGGGGAAAACAAATATTCTTAACCAAAGGGCAAAAAAGGAATATGGTCTTCCCACCTCCTCCTGTCAGCTATGCTGGGAGGGAATCTTGGTGACCGGGGTTCCTTCGTGTTAGTTTGGATGGCCGCGAAATCCATTTTGCACCACTTTGAAACCATGGGAAACCACCGTTTGTTGGTATTTACAGGGCAATCATTAGAAACCAGGCTTTCTTAGGTGGTGCAGAACTTCCTTCGTCCATCCACAGTAGCCATGGTTGCCGTACTCAAGTAGGCTGCACATCCAAACAGGTCAAGTCCCGTCAACCCACGTGAAGCTCAAACGCCGAAATCTTGCCATGGTTCAAATGACCCGTTGCAGGAGGCATGGTCCCTTTGTGGTACTCATGGCCAAACACGAATTGATGCAACCTGGGCAAATCACCGACCAACTCGTGCAGGTTTTGTCCGTCCCAAAAAGGTTGATTCCCAAATCTTATGAGTCTTCGCTTCTGGTGGACTCGAATCTCGCAAAGAAGTGGCAAGTCAAAGCTCAACTTGCCACAACCACGTCCAAGCAATACACTATCTAAGCTTCACATCAAGATGTGTGTGGTCCAAAACCATCGCGTGGGATTGGCAACGGAACCATTCCTAGGGGGGTTGGGGTCAAACAAAATCGGCGAAGCAACTGCTCGGTGTCCTGAGCTCATCCAAGATGGCTCGGCTCAGTCTGGCCAAACCCAGCATAAATCCGTGCTCCTCAGCACACAGTCTGAGCCCAAAGGACAAGTTGTCATTACTGGGCTGCCCTCAGATCCCCCGCTAAAAGTCTAAGTTTTAGTGGGTTAAATGGAAACTACCACTCAACACAAAAAGGTTAAAAAGCAAAGGGGATGGCTGGGAGCCACCAAGATCATGTTTGCTTAGCTTCTTTCATGTTCCATGTTTGTTGGGAGGGTTGACATGACCATCGGGGCCCATTGGATGATACCGACTTGTTAGGCTACATGAATATGTCCATCGAACCCCTGGCATGAACCTCTAGTTGTTTTTTTCTGCGTGAACTGACCGTCAAGTATCATTCTGGGAAGCCAGCCTCCGACAGGTTCACAAACTATAGGTCCATTTTCGCGTGTCTGTTTTGGCCAAACTAAGGGGACCCTATGGGTTGAACTGTACACCCAAAACAGCCTGTTAAAAACAGAGTGATTCCCCAAAATGGCAACCACCCATGCTGTGGCTGGATCAAATCCTGCACAACTTGTGATGATAAAACCCCTGAACCAAACTACTGGGATAAGAAATCAATCCCAACTGGTGCGAAGAAGACTTTATCCATCAGTATGGACATCAAAAAGCCGGTGACTGGAGACTTGGGGGCTGGCCATTGGTCGACGGATCAGGAAGTGGCAATGCTCCTGAGAGCGAACCCGATTCCAGAACCTCGCTCCGGCGTGTTCGATCTTGCAAATGGGCGCTGTCTGGGCTCCATGCTCTTTTTTTGTCGATCATCCAGGAACTTGTCCGCATCCCTTTTCAGCGAAGTAAGACCATATTTTTGGAAAATCACCCTGTCTGCGACACTGTGGACCATCCTTGAGACTTCTTCACAGATTCCCTTGGTATCTCAGGCTCTGTGGGCGTAAAACCCCATTTTTTGCACCATGAGACAACTGGGCTGTCCTCAGATCCTCTGAAAGTGACGAACTTTTCGTGGGCGAAATGGAACCCCTCACTAAACCCTAAGAACCTAACAACTTGAGGGGGGGGCTGGGGGTCTGTGTCCTTTAACCTCGAAAAGGGCTCTTTCCGGCTCACAAAAACGTAAACCCAATATGGGTGTGTCTGTGGGGCACCCCTCAAATTGTGTTGTTTTTGTTTTCCTATTAATATGTTTTTGCTTTTTGTTGGTTTCGCTTTGCCACAAAAATGGGGTAGCCTCAAACAAACACCTCCCATGACTCTCTTTGATTCCTTTTGTGGCACGCGCCTTCCACTCCAGCAGACCACCGATCCACACCTCAAACTGGCAAAACAACTCACTCAGACAAAGCCAACGGTCCGTTCTTGCCATAGGGCACTTCCCAGCTTGATGCAAACTTTGGTGTCTTTTTTGAGGGGACTCTCCCCTCCAAAAAAAGAAGAAGATCCAAGCTCTGGTTGAGGGGACTCCCCCCCAAAAAAATAAATAAATAAGCAAAAACAAAATGGCAGTGTTCAGCTTTGCGGTGATCCTTTGAAACCGCCAAAGGGGTGGTAGCGACTCCAAAAGAAGGAACGCCCAAAGTCGGTTGCCTTCGGCCGGAAGGGCCCCGAGGCCAGTCGCAGGCAGTCGCTCGCACTAGGCTTGGGACGTCGAAGGCTTGGCCGCTTGGCCGCACCTCCATCTTCAAACGGGGCAATAGACGATTGATGACGGGCTGCTCCATCTCAAAGGAAATATCCAGAGTCCTCAGAGAAAAACAAATCACAAGGCCGCCTAAGCAGAAAAAAGTGAACAAGTCCTTGTGAAAACTGTTGGGACCTCTGTGAGCTAAGGATGTAAGTTTTGGCGGTCGCATGGTTCTAGAAGGGATCCCCTGTCGATCTCCGAATGAAAAGGTTTAAAGCGCTAGATGCCTAAACTCTTCACAGAGAACCACAAAACAGTTTGCCCAGCCCAAGAAGACTCAAAGTCTGTGTTGGAGTAAG
>CAUJNA010003672.1:637500-647500 GCA_963377175.1 Effrenium voratum | reverse complement strand
CCAAGCGAATCCAAGGGCGCCCTATCTTCATGGGGTCTGGGGGGGGTTAGTGGTGGGGGGTGGGGGGTGAGCGGGGCGAGGGCTCCGAGGGGCCTGGGAGGGTGAGCGGGGGGGGGTTCCTCAGATCCCCTGCGAAATAGGAAAACCCGACCACTCAACTAACTAAAAACCTAAGGGGACGGTTGAGAACTGCCCAGATGCAAGGGCGCCCTCAATTTCTGGGTGCGCTTCTCCAACCACGCCAAGAACCATACCTTTTGAGCATATCCCCACCCTCCTATGATGAGAATTGCTTTCATTTGGGGTCCGGGGTATGCTCAAAAGGTATGTTACGTTCTTGGATTCCATTCGATCTTCCACACTCACAAAGGTTTGCTCAAAGAAACCATCGCAAGGAAACCCTCCAGGAAGTTCGGCAAATACCCACGAAAACCAGGGATGCAGCTTCCTGGAGAATCTCCTGGAGATGGTTTCTTCGGTTCTACCAAGTTTGCCCCTACCCCCGCCTTAGTTGTGCTACAACCCCCCCCCTAAAACCCCTCCCTGCCCAAAACCCGCCTCAGACCACACGCCTCGGAAGATCTCCTCGTCCGGCAGCAGCAGGTGATCCTTGTCCAAGGTCACAAAGCCCGAGGGAGCGGCTGCCGAGCGAGCTGACTTGGGACGCGCCGGCTCGCTCCTCCGAAAAGGCAGGGGGTGTGGGGGTGTGGGGGGGGGGGAGGCGGGGGGAGGGGGGGGGGGGATTAAAAAAGGGCTTGCGCCCTTGGCTTCGTAATCAACTTGGAAGGGACACCCTGCAAATTAGAGGGACAAACAGGCAAGACTTTGTCGAGTGGCAAGAGGTGGAGTACAACTGACTTTGCCCTCGGCAAGCCAATTGGGTGTGTTAAGTTTTCCGAGGGTAATCCTTCTGCGCTGCTGTTTGCTGTAAAAACAACTGTTGGGAAGTCATCCATGGGGCGGCGAGAGGGTACCACATGTTGGGTGGATACACATCTTAACTTCGAGCAAATAGGCAGAACCCAAGGGACCGCCTGCAAATGATTTCCTTATCGGGGGAACCACCCGACTAGCACCGTCCTCTGAGTGATTTCGAAGGCAGCGTTACCCCACATGTTGGGTGGGTACACCAAATGAAGCGTAGGTTGGTCCCTTGCCAAGCCAAACATTACACTATACTGGGATATGTCATAACCACCAGGAATCCCTAAGTGTCTACAGCATCTTCTCTTCTTGGCTTCCCTTTTGAACCAACCACAAAGAGGGTCCAAATCACACACACACACACACAGACCCAATTGCCCAAGCACCCCATTCGCCCCCATCTCCTGTGTCTGGGTGGCAGTTGCGCAGCTCTAGTGCTGGGCAGCTGAAAGGAGTCGGGAGTGTCCTGACCGAAGCCCAGCAGCCACAGCAGCAGCACGCTTCGCCAGGCGCATCTCACCTCAATGCGACCAGCGGTTACCAGCGTGTCCGCTTGCCATTCGAGTGGGAACCAGACTCACGGGGTCTGGGGAATGTGCCAAAAAAAAGTGATGCACAAAATCCACACCGTGGCAGTCCCCAATGTTGACCTCAGATTCATCAACTCTAGCTTATATATCGGAGGGGTGCTTCTTGCGGGGTGAAATGTGGGCAATCAGACCACTCTTGGAGGGGCTCCCACCCCCCGATGAATAAACTGGGGTTGCTTAATATGGGGTCAGCATTAGTGGGAACTGGACTCACTGGGGGTATGTGCCAAAAAAACCGTGATGTACAAAATCCACTTTCGCCTGGCATGTGTACCAACCGTGCGAACTCTCCTCCCTGAATGCTCAGGCGCCGACCCGTCTGCTCATTGCGCATACACTTAAAAAAAGACTTGGAGTCCGAGTGTCCCCTCAGACCCCAGTGAAACGAGGCTGGGTTTCTGAAGGCGGTGGGTCATGTTCGCTTGCTGCCATCTTGCGGAATGGCTTGCGTATGTCTGTGCCGAAAAGATCCGAAAAGTCCATGTCATGTCATGGCAACTCGCAACTCTACAATTGACGGGCCGGACCTGCCCTTCACTCCTCAGTGGTACCTCAGCGTGAGCGGAGCGTTTCCGGATGACGCCCCCTTTTGTAGCGGCCTTTAAACCAGACAAGTGGAGTGTGCCTTTATGCGTGGACACCCCTAAAATTGCTGTTTTCCTGTTGATTTCCCTTAAAGAGTACCCCTGAAAAAAGACAGACCCATTTATCCAAAGTCGATCGGTGTCCGGTAAGTGGAGAGCACAAAGCAGGGCACGAGAAACTGAAAAGTTGGTCTTTGACACCACATGCCTTGTGCATCCTTAGCAGCGGGCTCTCGATACTGGATGCTCAATGTTTGGATGTTCGGCCAAGTAAGCGATTAGCCACTTGGGATTCTCAACCCGTAGCAACTCATTAATCCCGCTCGGAAAACGTATGACTGGGAAACAAGCTGTTCCCAACTTGCTAACTTGGCAAAAAGAACACCCTTAGCGGGGGTGAGCACAAAAAAAAACGCGAGGTTTTCTTTCCAATAGGAGAAATGACACCTCAAATGGCCAGTGGCAATGGGCAAAAAAGGGCACCTTAAAGGGGCACCCTTTCAAAACAAAGGACAAAAGGGCGAGGCTGGGCAACTGGGACACATGGCATCGGTCCATGACACGAAGCACCCATCGCCCATCTCTGGGGCTCCCGCCTCGGTCTGATCACGGCCAGAGCCGGGTTAGACCACCTCGAACCCGGCTGCGGCGTTGTATCTTTGTGTCGCTGGGAGCTTTGGGGTGCTAGGGGCGCTGAAAATAGTGGCACAACACATGAAAGGAGTATAAATCAAACCTGGTGTCTTGAGCTGGGTGTTGATTCCAACCGTTCCGTTTGATTTAGAAGAAGGATCCCTGGAAGTGACCGACTTTTCGTGGGTTAAACACGGAACCCTAAACTGAGTCAAAAAAGCTAAACATGCTCGGGGACGGCTGGAAGCGCCAAGTTTCAAGTTAGAAGCTTTAAAGTCTCTGCCCAAATAGACTCTGGGGTGAGGCAGCTCTATCAGGGCTTCAAAAGGAGCTTCAGTTCCAGACGGCTCCAGGGCTGTTGGGGACTCTTTGTTGGCACCCGCACAAAGGAAAGCCGAACACCTCTTTGGGTCCCGCAAAAAAGACACACCCAACCCCCCTGGCGCTTGGGTAAGTCCAAGATGCGAATCTGGAGGAGTGCGGGGGCTATTAAAGGGAACGACTCGCACCTGAGGCGTCGAACCAAAGGGGAATTATCTTGACGCTAGAAAACAGTTTGGATGCCCTTCTCGTGGATTGCACCAGCTCTTCCTCCTGTATGTTCTTTTTAGTACATCTTTTAGTACTCTTTTAATATCCTACAGAAGTGGATCCACAAAAACCGCATCCAAACCGTTTCCTAGTTTGACACCCAGCATGTAGAGGGGTCCGACTCTCCTTGTTCTACAAGTGCTTTCTGGCAAGCTTGGATCACACAATCGCAACCATCCACCTCAGTCGGATTTGTGAGGACAACAAGAAGATGCGGCACGTGCACCCAAACCACATTGACTTGTGGCTCTACTAAACAGAATGGTTACCAAGCTGCATATTTATATATAGGAGTTACCATAACCAAACTCAAACCAGGTAAAACCACCTGCTAAAATGGCCACTTGGAAGTGGTTTGTTCGCTCAACATAGTTCAATCGCTATGGCAAAATATTCACGAGCACTGGCCGTAAGCGGGCATTCAATGCGGAAAATTGGGCGGCAATTCGTTGACAAGGAACGGCGTATCCCCCACCCCCACCCCACCAACACCACCACCACCACCGAAAGGGAGGGGTATGCCATGAAAAACTCAAGGTCACTCTGACCAAGCAAACACACGCGTATCTGCGTGTGTCTTTTGCTGGAGTAGAGGACCCAGAATGGCCCGGGCTTTCCCTGTAGAAAAAAATGCACCGACAGGGGGGGTGCCAACTCAAAAAGTCGCGGTCGATCGAGACTTTTTTGGCTTCGGAGGCCTTCATGTGGGCGTGCAACTACGTCGCACCCCGGAAGGCGGCTTTTTCTGAGCAGCGATGCGGGCAGATGGACTCCAAGTGACAAGAGCATATACACCAGGCCGAGAGTATAGAGCACAAATCAGGTTTTTTTGGGGGGGGTAAGAGGGAATGGCTAAACCGAAATTGGGAAAATCGTGCCTTGTGCCGCGAATTGGTCATGCGGCATGCGTTGGCCCCTTACACCAGTGCCCAAACTAGGGTGCCGTGCTTGGTTCGCATCAAAAGAGAACAAACATGAAGCCAAGCATTTGATACTGGCTCCCTGTATCCCCCTTGCAGGGTGGCTTTGAACACCACTTGTTGTTGCCGACTTCAAGCGGGCCCCTTTCATCTAATATATTCAAGCGCAGAACATGTAGAAACTGCGGACTAATCTGACCGTACCAGTTCGGGGTGGTTCCCCTTTTTGCATTGAAACTATTTTTGGAGTTTCCTCATACGGCCCCTTGTGACCCATCACACAACTGCAGCGCAAGCAGTCAGTCTCTCGCTTTTCTCCGCGCATCTCAAATCCCATCCGGCGCCACCTCGTCGAAGAAGTCGGAGATGGTCACCTGCATTTTCTGCTCCAAGCAAGTTTCATCAACCACCCAATCTCGCTTATATAGGGGAACCCTGGTTCAGTGCACCTGGCATCGAACGGCGAGGCTCCCCTGAAGGGTTGATCTACTCCAAGGGTGTGGAGTTTAGTTGGGAAATGACCACTGTGATGCAACGGAATGCGCCTAACCCCAAAGACGAACCCCCCATCAGGGGATTCCCGAAGATATCACAGTGGGGATAGACCCTTTGATCCCACCCGGGGTCAACTCCTGACCCTAACATGCTTTGTTTCGCCGCTCCTGGTTGCCGCTGACGCTTTTTCTGACTCGATATGGATGTTTCTCGACATAGAAATCGGTCCCCTAGAGTTGCAGCCGTGTTCCTTGGTTTCCTCGAAAGGGCACCCTCAAGCCAAGGCATACCCAAATTTTAGGGAAACAAAAACAGAACTTGCAAAATGTTGTGAGCTTCCCCTAAACTTGTGCAACCCTTACACCCCAAAGGGGATGGGTTTTGGAGGAAGTGCTTGTATACCATGACTATGAGCTTGTAAGGCACTCTAAAACTATACCCCTGCAAGTGGTATATAACCTTCGTACCAGCAAAACCTATCATGTTGACCCCGGATTAATAAACCGGTTCTAGTAATAAGGGGACATTGAACGGGGACACAATGTCAGGGGTTTATTTATTCGGGGTTACCACTACATGAACCACATACGCGGGTCTTTGTTAGCAAGCCCCCACAATGGTCTTGTTTCTCTTCCAGATTCCTTTCCAAAACCGCGAACAAGGGGTCCCCCCCCAAAAAAAAACATACAGTTAATGCCCTTGAACATAGGTGACCTTGTGGACAAATCCATGGAACTCCCTGGTAACTCTTGCATAAAACTCATCTAAACCAGTGGAACCCATCGATTTCTAACCAAACTAAACTCGGTTGTTTTCTGCTCCCCTGCTAAAAGTTTGACTTTTAGTGGTTTAATGCAACACCCATTAGTTGGCAAAAAGCAAAAGTCCTAACATCCAAGAAACATGCACCTCTGTAGACTAAAAAGGACGCCTATGCAATTGAACATATTATGCCTTCTCTGCTCCCTTCCAAGCCTTGGGCACTTTTCTCTCAGGCTCAGATCGCTGAGAGTCCTGGAAGGGTTCCTGGCTGCCGCTTTTTCGCTTGGGTGTTCGATTCGCCAAGTTAGTAACTTTGTTGGCAACCTGCAATGGGTTGGCACTTTGCTGCAAAACGCAGCCTGTCATCAACTTTGCTGAGTACGATGACAGGCTTGATGACAGGCTGCGTTTTGCAGCAAAGTGCCAACCCGACCTGAGATAGCCACTTAAAAGTCCCGCGTTCCTTCGGACTGACCTTGTTCTTGGGGAGTAAAATTCCGTATATCCCAAGTGGCTCAACCAGAACTGGCCGCGTGCGTTTTGATTCATGACGCAAATCAGCCAGTCATGAGCACCCGGCTGCTTCAACCAGCCGCACTCAGAAAAGTGGGCCCTGCGACCCGTTGGGCCCTAAAAATGCTCATGGGTCGAAATAGAGCAACCCCAAAATGGGTTGCCCTGGTAAATGAAAACATGGACATTCAAACCTGCGGTCCATATCCTGGTAGTGTTTTTTTTACCCATACCCAAATGAAAGATTGGAGAAGGTGGTTCAAAAGCAAGACCAAACATGGAGATTCCACATGCTTAGTCTCAGGGTGAGAACATAAAGTCTCCTAAACGAGATTCCAACATGGAAACAGCTTGCTGGCTTACCCCTTCTCAGAAAACAAAGGCCCTCACAGAAGAGGGATCAGCGGCCCGCTCATCTGAGCGGACCTGCAAGCAAAACCCCACCTGAGTCAGAATATGTCATAAGAAAAAAGTCGGAATCAAAGTGGTGGGGACCCAGAGCCATCTACAGAATTAAAGAGTCGGCCGCACCCATTCGATGGGGATTGCCCCTTACTCCAATTCCGGGTGTTGATTGTGACTCACCTGCGCGATATCGAAAGCTACCAACTCCCAAGATGGCCAAAACTCCGAATGCAAAGGTGCTGACGCCCGGGGTTCCTCAGAAGACCCAACCCTTAGCTTCAAACCCACACAAGCCAGGAGATATCTACCCACATGTATCCTTTTGGGCCAAATGTTGGTACACATTGCCTACATGGATCGTGTGGAAATGGAAGATCTGTGCCAAAGGGAAGAAGGGAAGCGACAAAAAACACTAAATGGGAGCTCGGAAAATGAAAACCAACAGGTGAGAGGGTCAACTCGCCTGAGCCAGTGGCTTGCAAAAATCGGGATTTCAAATACGTAGATCCACTGCAGAAACGTGGAAGGCTGCTTTGCGTGGCGGTTGAACACAAACTAAAACAGAAACCAGCTGAAGGACCCAAATTCCAGGTTTCCTACTAGTGTCTTTTAGGAATCGGACCCCCCCAAAATGGCGCAACGGTTCTCCTTTGATTTCCTATTTAAAACCAGCCCAGAACGGGGTAGCAACTCAAAACGAGGCTTGCAGGAAGCTTCCGAACCGCGCGCAGGCCTCGGCTGGAGCCGCTTCCAGCTTGCGCTTGGTGCCTGGCCCCGGATCGAGTCTGTCACTTGACTCTAAGGAGCGGCACGAAATCTGACTTGTACAACCCATGTAGGGAAAAATATTTGCATGGGTATAGTATCGTTAAGAGTTGCTTGGGGCTCCACCATACGCTTTCGGGGGGGGGGGGTGGGGGGTGGGGGAGGATGTTTGCGTTTGTTTCCCGAGGCAAACAGGCTGCTGCCCCAGGTCGGCCCTGCGTCTTTCCGGGTGGGGGGGGGGGGGGGGCGGGGATGTTTGCGTTCGGATCTCAAGCAAATGGTAAGCACACCCGCTCAAGAGCGCCCGCTCAGCACCGTATTCATGCCAGCCAAATGGTAAGCACACCCAGGCAAAGATGGGAGGTTCCAACGTGCAGTTCGTACTGCGTTCAACTCTTAACGATACTATACCGATATATATATATATATAAATAAATCAACATTTGGCCCATTCGGAGAAATGGGAAATGTGGGTACATAGTACCTACACGGAACTTCCGAACTTCCTCAGGTTGAATCATCCCCAGCAAAAGGAAACCGTGCCATGGACTGTCTGCAGAAACTGTCAGGGGGACCTGGCCCGGAACGGGGGAGGTTGAGGCACTTGGCTGTGACTTGTAGTGAGCTTTGCGCACAGCATCTCATTGGAACCCATTCAACCCCTATGTCTCATAGGGATTCTTTGGGGAGCCAGTCCCCATGAATCTACCAGGCGTTTTAATCCTGCGTGAACCAACAAAAAGTCCAAACTTTTTTGCTTGCTAATAAAATGGTCCAAACAAACAATAAAGTGATCAAAGTCCATGAACTCATGGAATGAGTTGTCCTCCTGAATCGTGCACTCGACTTAAGAGGCTTCCAGCTCCCTTGACCTATGGCTCAGTTTCTGAGGGGAATGCCACCAAGTCAACTTGTTGCTTGCCACTTTTTAGTGGTCTTCCAGAAAAGGATCTAGTCCAGGAATGGAAGTGACTTTGGGAAATTGGAACAAGGCGCCTAAACAGCACCCCATTTGCTGGGGTCAAAAAGGATGCCAGTGCAGCGGAGAGCTTGTGGGCCCGTTGTCATGGCTCTCGGAACGGAATCCCTGGGCTGTGAAATTTCCAGAAAGGGTCCATGACCATCCAATTCAACGTCAAGTTAACAAAGCCTTTTGTCCATGGCAGCATCTGCGACAGCCAGGCAAGATCAGAGTTGACTGCATCGAAGGTCCACAGTTAAACTTGCGGTTCCAGCAAGGATGCAATTAGTGAGTCCTTCGGACATGTGGAATTTGGCCCCCATCTCCCTCCCATAATATATTTATCATGGACTACTGATACTTTGAGCGAACCTAATTCGGGGGTGGCTCATCAAAACGCTTTTAACGCTACCTTGCTGAAAGCAGGCGTATCCAAAATCATGGGCATTCGCATATTTAGAAAGGCAAAACCAAGAAAATCAAGAACATCAGCGGGAAACTTGAGAGGGAATCTGGGTTGCACGCAGATTGCTTGCCGTGCAAGACAAAAATAATACGTGGATGCACGTTCAAAACTCCATGAAGGAACAAGCTGCTGGTGGTTAGAGGGAAGAGCTGGGTTGTGTTGGGCAAAGGGCTTCGCTTTCACCCTCCCCCTCCCCCGCCACTCTCCCGAATCCAAATCTCCGCGACAGTTCCTCTGACTACTCATTGAAGATGTTCGTTCAGGAGAGAAATGCATTGATCAAATCACAAGCCGATTAGCAAGGTCCTCAGTCTCAAAAAACGGGACATCAAACCATCCAAGCCCGGGCGTGTTCTGAGGCTTCACATGTGACCCTTGTACTAGTTAACCCTCCCACACATCATGGCAAGTGGAAAGGGAGGTACAAGCACTTCCGCTGGTCACCAAACCTTTGCTGGAAAGGAACACACTGGCACTGGTAGATTGGAACCAAACTGAAACCAGCGGAAACCATCTATCCCACACAATCCATCTATGTATATGCCCGCATTTACCCTCTAAATGGGTCAAATGCTGGTGTCTATATATATATATATATATGTACTTAGATATATATATATATATGTATATATATATATGTATATATATATATGAGCCAGCGTCTATATTTGCTGTGTGGGGTGTATTCATTCTACTTTTAGTGAGTCCCCTATCGTTCTCCACGTTTCGCGTGTTCGTGCTGTGCCCGATGAACCCTCTGCAGGGATCGCGCGCCTCGAAGCGCTCCCACTGTGGCGCCGTGCGAATTTGTAAAGCGCCCGATGAACCCTCTGCGAGGATTGCGCGTGCCACAGCGCCCTCGCTGTGACGCCGTGCGAATTTTAAAACTGCCCGATGAACCCTCTGCAGGGATCCTGCGCGCCCAAGCGCTCTCGCTGTGGCGCCGTGCAAATTCGTAAAGTGCCCAATGAACCCTCTGCGAGGATTGCGCGTGTCAAAGCGCCCTCGCTGCGACGCCGTGCGAATTTGGAAAGTGCCCGGTGAACCCTCTGCAGTGATCCTGCGCGCCCAAGCGCTCTCGCTGTGGCGCCGTGCAAATTCGTAAAGTGCCCAATGAACCCTCTGCGAGGATTGCGCGTGTCAAAGCGCCCTCGCTGCGACTCCGTGCGAATTTGGAAAGTGCCCGGTGAACCCTCTTCGCGGTGACCACGCGTGCCCAACAAACTTTCTACGCAAACCCCTATAGCGCCGCGCGAACTCGAAAAGCACCCGACAAACTTTCTACGCAAACACAGCACTGGAACCACACGCGTAGTCTTTTGTAAGCAAATGCACTAGGCCTCACATTTGCAACTCGGGCCAATGCTCGGGGTATCGACGGGGTATCGACC
>CAUJNA010003672.1:500000-632500 GCA_963377175.1 Effrenium voratum | reverse complement strand
CTACTAACATACCTGCCTACCCAGCTAACAACCTAACAACCTACCAACCTACCTGCCTACCTACCAACCTACCAACCTACCAACCCACCAGCCTTCCAACCTACCAACCTACCAACCTACCAACCTTCCAACCTACCAACCTACCAACCTGCCTGCCTACCAACCTACCGACACACACACACACACCTACCAACATACCAGCCTAACCACCTACCAACCTACCAACCTACCAACCTACCAACCTACCAACCTACCAACCTACCAACCTACCAACCTACCAACCTACCAACCTACCAACCTACCAACCTACCAACCTACCAACCTGCCTGCCTACCAACCTACCAACCTACCAACCTACCAACCTACCAACCTACCAACCTACCAACCTACCAACCTACCAACCTACCAACCTACCAACCTACCAACCTACCAACCTACCAACCTACCAACCTGCCTACCTACAAGCCTACCAACCTACCAACCCACCAACCTTCCAACCTACCTGCCTGCCTACTAACCTACCGACATACCCACCTACCATCCTACCAGCCTACCCACCTACCAACCTACCAACCTGCCTGCCTACCAACCCACCGACACGCCCACCTACCAACCTACCAGCCTACTCACCTACCAACCTACCAACCTGCCAGCCTGCCAACCTGCCTGCCTACCAACCTACCAACCCACCAGCCTTCCAACCTACCAACCTACCAACCTGCCTGCCTACCAACCTAGCAACCTACCAACCTACCAGCCGACCTGCAACAAAGATCCTACCAAGAAACTCCGTCTTCCAAGAGCAGCCTGCCCATACGCCGCCCCATCGCCGCGTCGCTCCTCCAGGTGCTGACAGAGTTCTCTCAGCTGGCCCTGGCAGCTGCGCAGTAGGGCAATGGCCTCAACCCAGTAGGGCGATGGCTCGAGATGCGGGGCAGCCCCGTTTGGGCTGTCCTTATGGGAAAAACTGCCGATTTTGGTGGGTGTCCCCTGAATTGTTGGACCAACCAAACAATCTGTGGGTTTCCTGTTGTTTCCCTTTACCCCAAAAGTGGCAGCCCCAAACCAATCATCATCCTCTTAAAAATGGAATTGGGACAGGCTGTAAATGAATGATAGAATGGAAAACTTACGGTTCCATTTTCCCTTTTCTGGTTGGAATACAAACGAGAAATGGATTTGGGTCCTGGGGGGGTGGGGAGGGAGGGTCCGCCGCATTGACACATACCCGAATGGCTGCACCCTCAGATGGATAAGAAATACAAGGGGTGGTTCAGTTGAGGTGTCCCTCATTCCTGAGCACTCCCAAGGAAAACCAGCCTTGGTTGCCAACGTCTGCTTTTTGTTTCGTCCCCTTCCAAACGACCCCCCCCCCCCCACGAATAGCACTGCCAAAGTCGGAGACTTCTTCCGTCACGGAGAACCAAGCAAACAAAAAACACGTCTGACATGAGTGTTTTCATTTGTGGGGTACGCCTCCAGCTAGTTTTATTTGCTCATGTTCCAATCCCCAAGTAGGGTCCTGAAAGCGTCCCTGTGACAGCGTGTGCCTTGCTATTCAGCTCACATCCTCAGAGTGCCATCCGAAGATGCTGTATTGAAGTCAGATTCTGAAATGCGAGTCCCACTCATCTCCAAGATGCGCGTAGATCAAGCAATAAACAAATGACGATTCCAGCACATTGAACCAGACCGGCATCTTCCAATTGTGACCATGGACTTCTTCGTAAAACCCAGAATTTGACGTTCCTTTGCCCATGCTACCCGCAATCCTCTGACCCATCTCACTTGCCCAAAGGACCTAAAAATAAAGGCCTAACCTTTCGGGGTCATGACTAAAAATGGTTGCCAACATACCTGCTACTCCAAACTCAGACCCAAAAAAACGGGTTCCGAAACATAACCTGGTGTTTGCTGCCCACCCCACTTGTTTGTAGGTTCGAGTACCAGGTAGGCAAAAAAAGGCCGTTTTTGAGGTCGCTTCGCTTTGCACAACTGCCATGGTCGTCTCTTTGTCTGAGCGCCGTCCCCGATTTTTTCCTATGCATGGCGAGGTCTGCCGAGAAAGGCATTGTCAAACCTGGAAGCGTATGTAGGTGTGTGTCAAACTAACACCTGGAGTCCTTGCGTGGGAGAATATGTAGGTGTGTGTGTGGGTGTCAAAACAGAGGACCAAAAAAGCAAGTCTGCTGACCTTTTGGTGTCCCTTTAAAATCCTTGAAACCACCCAGGAAAAGGTGTGCTCCCCTGTGTGTGTTTTTTTTTAAGGGCCCACACTTACACCCAACAGCTAGTTGGCTTTGACCGAACATAGCAGTCACCTTCGGCCCATTTTGAGTTCCTGACCACGGCGTGGCGGCGAGGTTTCGGCCTGATTCGTGGAGTTCTCCCACGATCATGAGGCAATTTGGCTCCCCACAACCCCCATTCTAAGTATTTCGGCCCTTTTAATTCAAGCCTGAAATTGCTGGAAAATTCACGTCCTATCACCTTGCCCGATACCTTCCCTCCTTCCCTTGAATTTTTCGACAGCAAAGGGCCTTGCGGGGCGGGGCAGCTTGTGTAGGTCAGCAAACTCAAACGATTTTGGAGCTGCTCCCCGAAGAACGCGACACATCGAATCCGCCGACAACAGACGGCGTGTTGGACACAAAAAATGCTCCTTACCTCTTTACCTGTTACCCCTCCCCTAACCCCTCCCCAATAGCACCATTTCAGACTATTGCGTCCACGTACCACGCGGTGATTCGAAGACGCTTCACTAAATTTGTGCGGGCTTGCGCTTTGTCAAAAACATTGGGGTGTTCGATTCCCCCCGAGTGCGCTTTCGCATCCTTAGCAGCTCCAGCGGCACATCGCCAGCATTACCTGCATCATCCGCATCAGCGCCTGCCAAGGATGCGGATGATGCAAGTGGTGCTGGGGATGTTGCCCATGCTGGTGAAGGAAATGAAGGGGGGAAAGACGGAAAGGATCTCAACAGCGAAAGGGGGGAAAGATCTCAGGGAGGAAAGGGAGAAGATCTGGGGAAAAAATGCCTTAAGGGGGAAAGGGGGGAAAAGATCTTTGGGAGGAAAAGGGAAATCTTTCTCGGGGGAACAGGCCCTAAGGGGCAATGGGGGCACAAACGGGAAAGGGGGAAAAAGACTTTGGGAAGAGAAGGGTGGAGATCTTGCGGGGAAAAGGCCTTAGGGGGGAAACGGGGGAAAGGATCTTAAGCGGGAAAGATCTTAGGGAGGCAAAGGGAGACGAACTCAGGGAAAAGGACTTAGGGAGGAAAGGGGGGGAAAGATCTTTGGGAGGAAAGGGAGAAGAACTGAGGGTGGGAAAAGGCCTTAGAAGGAAAAGAGGGAAATACATGATCTCAACAGGGAACTGGGGGGGGGGGGGAAAGATCTTAGGGAGGAAAGGCAGAAGATCTGGGGCAAAAAGGCCTTAGGGGGGAAAGGGGAGAACTGATCTCAACAGGGAAAGGGGTGGAAAAGATCTTAGGGAGGAAAGGGAGAAGATCTGGGGAAAAAAGGCCAACAGGGAAAGGGGGGAAAAGATCTTAGGAAGGAAAAGCGAGAAGCTCTCAGGGGGGGAAAGGCCTTGGGAGGGAAAGGGGGGAAAGGATCTCAACAGGGAAAGGGTGGGAAAGATCTTAGGGAGGAAGGGGGGGGGGGGAAATCTTAGGGAGGAAAGGGAGAAGATCTGGGAGAAAAGGACTCAGGGGGGAAGCCCAACAGGGAAAGGGGGGAAAAGATTTAGGAAGGAGAAGGGAGAAGCTCTCGGGGGGGGGAAAGGCCTCAGGGGGGAAAGGGGAAAAGGATCTCAGCAGGGAAAGGGGGGGCGAAAGATCTTAGGGAGGAAAGGCAGAAGATCTGGGGACAAAGGCCTTAGGGGGGAAAGGGGAGAAATGATCTCAACAGGGAAAGGGGTGGAAAAGATCTTAGGGAGGAAAGGGAGAAGATCTGGGGGGAAAAAAGGCCAACAAGGCAAGGGGGGAAAGATCTAAGGAAGGAAAAGGGAGAAGCTCTCAGGGGGGGGAAAGGCCTGAGGGGGGAAAGGGTGGGAAGGATCTCAACAGGGAAAGGGGGGAAACAATGTTAGGAAGGAAAAGGGAGAAGATCTGGACAGGCCTTAAAGGGAAGGGGGGAAAGGATCTCAACAGGGAAAGGGGGCAAAGGATCTTAAGGAGGAATAGGGAGAAGATCTCAGCGGGGGGAAAGGCCGTAGGGGGGAAAGGGGGGAAAGGATCTCAACAGGGAAAGGGGGCAAAGGATCTAAGGGAGGAAAAGGGAGAAGATCTGAAAAGGCCTTAGGGGGAAAAGGTGGAAAGGAGCTCAACAGGGAAAGGTGGGAGAAGATCCTAGGGAGGAAAAGGGAGAAGATCTTGTGGGGAAAGGGGGAAAGGATCTCAACCAAGGGAAAAGATCTTGGGGAGGACAAGGGAGAAGATCTCAGGGGGGGAAAGGCCTTAGGGGGGAACGGGGGGAAAGGATCTCAACAGGGAAAGGGGGCAAAGGATCTTAGGGAGGAAAAGGGAGAAGAAGGGGGGAAAGGGCGGGAAAGGATCTCAACAAGGAAAGGGGGGAAAAGATCTTAGGAAGGAAAAGGGGGAAGATCGCGGGGGGAAAAAAGGCCTTAGGGGAGAAAGGAGGGAAAGGATCTCAACCGGGAGAGGGGGGAACACATCGTAGGGAGGAAAAGGGAAAAACTCAGAGGGAGAAAGGGCCCTAGGGGGGAAAGGGGGAATGGATCTCAACAGGGAAAGGTGGCAAAAGATCTTAGGAAAAACAAGGGAGAAGATCTCAGGGGGGGAAAGGCCTTAGGGGGGAAAGGGGGGAAAGGATCTGAGCAGGGAAAGGATCTGAGCAGGGAAAGGGGGGGAAAGATCTTAGGGAGGAAAGGGAGAAGATCTGGGGGCAAAGGGGAGAGAAATGATCTCAACAGGGAAAGGGGTGGAAGAGATCTTAGGGAGGAAAGGGAGAAGATCTGGGGGAAAAAAGGCCAACAGGGAAAGGGGGGAAAGATCTACGGAAGGAAAAGGGAGAAGCTCTCAGGGGGGGAAAGGCCTCAGGGGGAAAGGGTGGGAAGGATCTCAACAGGGAAAGGGGGGAAACAATCTTAGGAAGGAAGGGGGGGGAAGATCTTAGGGAGGAAAGGGCGAAGATCTGGGAGAAAAGGACTTAGGGGGGAAAGCCCAACAGGGAAAGGGGGGAAAAGATCTTAGGAAGGAAAAGGGAGAAGCTCTCAGGGGGGGGAAAGGCCTTTGGGGGGAAAGGGGGAAAAGGATCTCAGCAGGGAAAGGGGGGGGGGGGGAAAGATCTTAGGGAGGAAAGGGACAAGATCTGGGGACAAAGGCCTTAGGGGGGAAAGGGGAGACATGATCTCAACAGGGAAAGGGGTGGAAAAGATCTTTAAAAAAAAGGGAGAAGATCTGGGGGAAAAAAGGCCAACAGGGAAAGGGGGGAAAGATCTAAGGAAGGAAAAGGGAGAAGCTCTCAGGGGGGAAAGGCCTTAGGCGGGAAAGGGTGGGAAGGATCTCAACAGGGAAAGGGGGGAAACAATCTTAGGAAGGAACAGGGAAAAGATCTGGAAAGGCCTTAAAGGGAAGAAGGGAAAGGATCTCAACGGGGAAAGGGGGCAAAGGATCTTAAGGAGGAATAGGGAGAAGATCTCAGCGGGGGGGAAAGGCCCTGGGAAGGAAAGGGGGGAAAGGCTCTCAACAGGGAAAGGGGGGGAAAGATCTCAGTGAGGAAAGGGAGAAGATCCCAGGCAGGGAAAAGGCCTTAGGGGGGAAAGGGGGAAAGGATCTCAACAGGGAAAGGGGGCAAAGGATCTAAGGGAGGAAAAGGGAGAAGATCTGAAAAGGCCTTAGGGGGAAAAGGGGGAAAGGAGCTCACCAGGGAAAGGTGGGAGAGGATCCTAGGGAGGAAAAGGGAGAAGATCTTGGGGGGAAAGGGGAAGGATCTCAACCAAGGGAAAAGATCTTGGGGAGGACAAGGGAGAAGATCTCAGGGGGGGAAAGGCCTTAGGGGGGAAAGGGCGGGAAAGGATCTCAACAAGGAAAGGGGGGAAAAGATCTTAGGAAGGAAAAGGGGGAAGATCGCGGGGGGAAAAAAGGCCTCAGGGGGGAAAGGAGGGAAAGGATCTCACAGGGAGAGGGGGGAAAACATCGTAGGGAGGAAAAGGGAAAAACTCAGAGGGAGAAAGGCCTTAGGGGGGAAAGGATCTGAGCAGGGAAAGGGGGGGAAAGATCTTAGGGAGGAAAGGGAGAAGATCTGGAAGCAAAGGCCTTAGGGGGGAAAGGGGAGAAATGATCTCAACAGGGAAAGGGGTGGAAAAGATCTTAGGGAGGAAAGGGAGAAGATCTGGGGGAAAAAAGGCCAACAGGGAAAGGGGGGAAAGATCTAAGGAAGGAAAAGGGAGAAGCTCTCAGGGGGGGGAAAGGCCTGAGGGGGGAAAAAGTGGGAAGGATCTCAACAGGGAAAGGGGGGAAACAATCTTAGGAAGGAAAAGGGAGAAGATCTGGAAAGGCCTTAAAGGGAAGGGGGGAAAGGATCTCAACAGGGAAAGGGGGCAAAGGATCTTAAGGAGGAATAGGGAGAAGATCTCAGCGGGGGGAAAGGCCGTAGGGGGGAAAGGGGGGAAAGGATCTCAACAGGGAAAGGGGGGGAAAGATCTCAGGGAGGAAAGGGAAAAGATCCCAGGGAGGAAAAGGCCGTAGGGGGGAAAGTGGGGGAAAGGGAGGAAAAGGGAGAAGATCTCAGGGAGGAAAAGAAAGGGCGGCAAAAATCTCAGAGGGGAAGGGGGCAAGGGGACAATTCCAAAGGGACGCAAGTAAGAAAGCAGGCCTGTAATGTCGCTGAGTCGGAGGCGTTAAAATTGCAAAATGGGTGTTTTGTTTTTTCATTTTTAACAATCGTGGAAGCTGACGATCGGAGGGGTTTGGAAGTCGAGAGCTTTCCTTTTGGGAAGCCCCCTGTCCACTTCCATGGTTGTTGGAAAGAGGGCAACGTGGAACCCCACAACCGCCCCTTTTTGAGCGAAACCTTTGTGTTGGGGACCTCCAAAATTGGGTTGATCAGAAAAGGACCCAATAAAGCCCGGAAGTTGCATCTCGCGGCCAAACACGGCGATCCCTCATAGTCTCCCAACAAGAGAACTGCACGCATCCCCCGAGGTGACAAGCACGAGAAGCTGTCCAGGAAAAAAGGGCAAATCCCATTTCTTGGTGGGTTTTTGGGCTAGATAGACTGGCTGCTACACCTGGGGTCTGGGAAAATACAAATCCAAGCGAACATTCACAACGACTTCCTGAGCTCCCTCTTCAAAAACAAATAAGGGCTCCCTTCCAAGGCTCCGAGTCCGGCTCCCTTACCAGCCAGCAATCTCGACCCATCTTCAGACAACTTGCTGGTGCTCAGGGCATGCGAAATGGAATGACCCCCAACAAAGAACATTGAACTAGTGGTTTCGTTTATATGGGAATCCCGAAACGCTTCATTCCCCTCATCCCTACTGTTGACCCCAGATTAACCAACCCCTGTTTATTCATATGGGGGTGTTCCCCTCCGAAAGTCGTTTGATTCCCCACTAAACCCAGGGGCCCCCCTTATTCATAAGCTGGGGTTGATTAATATAGGGTCCTGGGAGAAGCACCCCCCAAGACCAACCCCAAGACTAGGCTGGAATTAGGACCCCAGCAACAAAAAATACATTTTTGCCTGTAGAAAACAACCCCCCCCCCCCAAAAAAAATGCAAAAACACTTCAAGGGGAGCCCATTCTGGGGAAGAAGAGCCCCTCCTCCGCTCGCATCCGGCCGCGGGTCGCTTTCGGGTCTCCGGGCCCCGGCCACAGCGCCTGCGCGGCGTCGGCCAAGTTTGAAGGGTCCGTGGCCACCATGGCCACGGGCACTTTGTGCAGCGCGCAGAGGGCCGGCACGTGCTGGATGAGCACCTGCTATAGAAGCAATCCCCATATATATATATATATATCCGCCGACATTGCTCGGCGTGTCGGACACCTAAGAGAGGATAGAGGATAACCCCCCCCCTAAAACCCCCCCACGCCCGACGTCTGATACGTGGGGGGGGGGGGCCCCCCCCCCAAGGACCGCGCGGCAATTTGATGACGTTCCACTAAACGTAGTCTTCGGGGAGCCTGTCGCAAAACAGGGGTCCCAGGCTCGATTCCCCCTGCCGGCTCTTTGGTTTGGGGTTCCTGCCTCCTTTTGCAGAAAATCTGGAAAAACTCTGTGTTTTTGGACGTCCTAATTGTGAAAACGCTGGAAAACCCGTGTTTTTTTGCTGGAAATATTGGGGAGCAGAGGGGAAATGCAAGGAAGTGCAAGTGAAATGAGGGGAGGAAATAGGAAGTCGACATGACAGGAAAGCAGCGGGACAAAGGGAAACAAAGGGGAACTGAAAGGGACATGCAAGGGACAGAAATGAAAACAAGGGGAGTGCAGGGGGAAGGAGAGGAAACAAAGCACAAGGAAACCAAGCACGACGGGAGATGTAGGGAAATGACTCGCAACGAAAGAACGGGAAACGAAGCGGACATACCGAGAAAATGTCAGGGACATGAAGGGGGGGCTGAATGGCATGGAAGGGACAGGACCAGGACATCATGGGAAACGTGACAAGGACATGAAGGGGGAAAGCCAGTAGTGAGATGACAGTTCAGGGTCATGCAGGGGCAGTGCCCGGACATCGAGGCAACTCGGGGGGGGACGTGACGCTGCAATGCGAGAGAGAGAGACAGAGAGAGAGAGAGAGAGAGAGAGAGAGAGAGAGAGAGAGAGAGAGAGAGAGAGAGAGAGAGAGAGAGAGAGAGAGAGAGAGAGAGAGAGAGAGAGAGACAGAGAGAGAGAGAGAGAGAGAGAGAGAGAGAGAGGGAGAGAGCGGGAGAGAGACAGAGAGAGAGACAGAAAGAGAGAGAGAGAGACAGAGCCACAGACAGAGCCAGAATCAGAGAAACAGAGAAAGAGACAGACAGAGAGAGAGACAGCGAGAGAGAGAAAGACGGAGACTGAGAAAGAGAGACACAGAAAGACAGAGAGAGAGAGAGAGAGAGAGAAGAGAGAGAAAGAGAAAGAGAAAGAGAAAGAGAAAGAGCGAGAAAGTGAGAGAGTAGAGAGGTTCGAATTAGGGTGCCCTTTTTCTGTAGAGGGGCGTGGACAGGAAGGAGACAGGGAGACAGAAAGAGACAGAGAAACAGAGACAGCGAGAGAGAGAGAGAGAGTGGGAGATTGAGGAGAGAGAGGCTTGGGGGCATGGGGAGAATGGGGAGCAGAGGGAGGGAGAGAGGACGACAGAACGCACGAGGGAGACAAGGGAGAGGGAAGAAGGAGAAAAGGGAGAGGACAATGTCGGCGGACTGAGCCGGAGGCTCTAAAGTATATATACACTTACATTGATACATATATATATATATATGTTTAAAAACAAAGAGTATGTGTATGCAGTCAACCGCGACATATGAAGAAATATATACATATATATATATACATGTATCAATATTAATATCTACAAGGTAAGGGCATCATGGGACCTGGGAGGGAGAGGGACGCCCTTAAATAAAGGCCTTACTATTAAGGGCTTAATAAGGGCTTATTCGGGCTCCCTCCCCCCCTTCATAGCCCTATACCTACATGAGTTTGATGAATATTCCGTTCGGCCCCCCAAATGACTGGGAAACTGTTCCCGTGTGGGAAATATCATCTTGCTGGCTTTCCACAATGGTCATCCCGGTAAAGGACCTTTTGATCAACGCCCATGTGTTGGCCCATGTGTGGGGGGGGGGGGTGTATGTCGTCAGAAGCCAAGCTGATCCAGGCAAGCCATGAGAACCCTACGATCGTGGTGTGAAAAAGCCCCATTCCTTGGGGTGGTTGAACAGTTGGCGGGTAGAAACCGTCTCAGTGCTTCTGGGCAAGCCAAGGTGATGTTTGCCAGGAGCTCCGGCTTAAAGGACACAGCTCCATAAAAATCGCCTGGAAAGCAGACTGTGACCTCTTTGAAGGACCCCAGTGACCAATATTGCTAACATGGAAGCAGTACCTTTATAGGTTGCGCGCCGTTGTTTGCGGTTCAACCTTCCGAAATCGCCAGACTTATGGGTTTGTATCACAGTAGGATGACCCCAACAGTGATCCTTTTGGCTTCCTTCAAAGCCAAAGATGGGTAGCTCTAGAGACGCACACATGTGTCAAAATAGGAGAACCCCCTATGGCCGGCTTCCCTTTTTCCCCAACCAACCAAAGGTGTCAACAAACCACCCGCCCTATCTGGGGCATTGATCTCTGGGGTTCAGGCTGCAGGCGAGCCCTCCGTGCACACAAAGACCACCCAGGCCTGGCTGCCCAAATTCCAGCAATCCTACTGGGGAAATCAACCAACTTAAGTACGATTTACATGGAAACTGATGTTCGGGGGGGGTCCTGGTTTGGACCAATTTCCGTTTAAAGGAACCTGGCCCTGTCAGGTTCCATGTTAATTGGTGAAAGGGTTAGTTCCCCCCAGGCCCATCACCCAAGCTAGGTGGGTGCTAATTTGCAACCCACGCTATAAGTTGGGTGAACAAGACTGCCACCAGGCGAAGTCAAGGGCAAGGCAGAAATTTGGGTATGAATGTGCAATCACTTGTGGTTGTGAAGTCTATGCCCCAGAATGCTGGGGCATCGCAGCATCTAAGCGAAGCAGTTTGAACCCTAGTTTCAGGCCCCAGAACTCAACCCTTGATCTTCAGCGCCAGTTTTGTGGCTTCCATGCAACATGCTTAAACCATGGTGTACCCGTCACATTTAGAAGTGGAGCACCCAACAACCCCGAGGCTCAGGTGTCCGGCATATTTGTTAACATTTGTAGGCGAGAGTCTGGAAAACGTCCGACGCTACACAGAGTAGTCCGCTGACTCCCAGAGCTGCATTCGACAAACCAGATTTCCGACAAAATGTTCCGGTAATACTCATACTTTAGCTGCACATACTACTCTGTTGTTGTTTGTGCACACATCAAAAGCTCGGCTGCCGAAGCTATCCCCGAGGCTACTTGTAGTAGTATTTGCCTATGAAAACTCGGGGAAAAAACACACGTCCATGGGAAAATCGAGAAATCAAATGAAGGTCCCAGGGCCTACACGTATAATGACATTTTACCGCAATGCCTACGCCGCCAACAAGTTTCCCACCTGCCTTCTCAATCACTCCTACCTTGCAAACAGCCCGCCAGCTGAGAGTTACATCGCTGCCTCAAATGCATTTCCAAGTGCCCAAATTGAAATGATTGCTCTTCTTACACATGATTCAAACACATGCTCGCGGACAACCTGCGTTGAACCATCACAATCACATCGAGCAATGTGCTGCTCTAGGCGCGTTTGTGTAATCGCGGGAGATGCTTGATTGGCTGCTCAGGTTCCCAGAAAATCAGAACGGTTAGTGGAATAGACAGGTGTGGCTGGTTCCCCTGTGCCAACAGTGCTACTAATTTGGGACTGGCGGGATGGCGCTGGAGCGAGAGAGAGGGAGGAAGAGAAAGAGAGAGCGAGAACTGATTCTGCCCCCACTCTGTTTCCAAATATTGCTTCAGCAAATGTTGCCGCCAATAGATGTAAGCGGTTCCATGAGCTTGCATAGGTTACGATTGATGGCAGTGAGGCAACAAAGGGAAACGCAAAACAATGCATAGATGGACTTTCACATAATATTGCGTCCATGCCCTTCACACCCCAATGCGAGCCACATCTTACAAAATTTGAATTTTCCCAAGCCCGGGGGAAAGTTGCATACCCCCGATCAGCTAAGTTGAGCTGCAGCCCCCGCCTCACAGCTAGGGCTTCAAAGGGCAAACATGCAAGCACTTGCATGATTTTTGGACCGTGACAACCATGATGAAGGCCTTGGGAGGCATAGTTGTGTATAAAGCAAAACAACTTTCCGAAAGGCAGCATGCTTCGTGATCTTGCACTTGTTGTTTCTTTCGATCCGAACTTGCATGAGCTAATCAGCATCCGTCAATTGGCATGCCTCAATTTTCAACCCATTTTGGATACATGTTGATGAATTTCAACACAGTCCGATAATCTCCCATAGATTCGAAGGATTCCACTAAATTCCGACAATAAATACGACAAAAAATCAACAAATTTTCGACAAAATCCGACAATGTAGCCTCTGGGGCCGTACAGACCATCCGTCAGCTCTGACACACTACATATGCCATGTAGGCAAATATGCTCTACATGGAGCCTCAGGCTTTATCCTATCTCCAAAGTCCTCTTAGCATCCTCTAATGAGTCACAATCAAAGCCTGGTATTAAAATGGTCTACCCAGAACCATATAAAGACTCAAAAAGGCGGCTGCACCCATTTTGGTTGGGACGATCCCTTACTAACCTTCATCTACCCTGGTTTTGATTGTGCATCAAATGAGTGCGCCCGGTTCCCCTGAGAGATCCGTCACCTTTAAGCACCACAGTGCTCCGGTTGCATTTTGACCGCGCAAGTGCAGGGTCGTTGGTTTTGGAAACCGGTTGCCCCCAAAAACCCAAGTCGTTTTTTCGTTTTTTTCCAGAAAGAGCTCATTTAAGGAGAGTTGCGCCCTCCCCCTTTTCCAACCAGGCTGTGGGCTACTCTGGTCAGCATTGAACGCCAATAAAAACGTGTCTCCATTTTGGGGGATCCCTAATCTGCAGGGCATAAAATGTCTACACCCAAACCAGTGCCGGGGAAAACCCTGGATGCCCGGTGGCGAGAACAAGTACTGCATAATCCTTCACCCGTACCGGTAGCTTCCATTTGGGTGTAGAAACAATCTAAGGCTGGGGAGTAGTATGAGGGGCAAAGAAACTTCATTCTAGCTAATAGTTTACTCCCAGCACAACTCTGTTGGGTTTTAAAGTGCCCATAACCCCATAAAGATTCACGCCTTGCGGCGGTTTTTCGTTCGATTCTGTTCACCAACCAAAAACTACCTTCCAAACCGTGGAACCCAGGGTCCCCTCGATCTTCCTAAGGCCCATGGAAATTGGACTATTGGACCATGGCTTGCCGTCAGGGTACCCCACAACCAAACAACTACCCCCCCTCCAAGAATCATGGAAGCTGACGATCGGAGGGTTTCGAAAGACGACATCTTTCTTGTTGGGAAAGGCTCCTATCCACTTCAATTGTTCTTGGCAGGAGGGTTTCAGAATAATCTAGTCGAAACAAATCTTGTCACTTCCTGAGTGGATTGGCAACAAATAGTCCAAAATGTGGTTTCACCATTAAAATGGTCTTCCCAAAAAGATTTAAATCCAGGAAACTCGGGAAGTGAGACAAATATATTTAGGAATTCACCATGAAACTCCAGGGGGTTCCTCCCATCACAAGCCCCACGCCTGCTTGCTCTCCACTGCTCGGGCGACGCCTTTCAGTCCGAACTTGGCCTGACCTGGCGAGGAATCCATCGCGTGAGTCATATGGCTAGGTGCTGGTTGCCTACTCAACGTATTGGTGACCCCGAAAAAAACATACCCTCAAATCCACAGCCCTAAAAAACCTGGATCCACAAATATCTTGAAATGGGATCTTGGCCTATTCAACTTTCACCAACCCCAACAGGATACAAAAGCCGCAGCCCTAAAAAGAAAGTGGATCCACAAATATGCCGTGAAATGTGATCTTGGCCAACCGTATTCGGTGATTTCCCATGTTTGAGAGTAGTTCAGGTAGGTCGCGCCCCAGGCACATACACCCCTCCATGTAGGAGGTACCTACATAATTAAGCTATAATTAGAATGGCTATCTCAACCAGCAATTCCGTAACTATTTGCCAATGTAAAAGACAACAACCCTCCCAAGCCACGTCCTTTGGGGGACATCAGAATTCGGGATGCGTGTCAGTGCATCAGGGTGCCAATGAGGACTGGCGCAGGTCACCAAAGAGCCGAAAATGCCCGAATGGCAGCAAAGGCACCTTCAGTTGCTTGGATCCTCACCAAATGCTCCTGCACCTGGCTGCTGCCACCCTTGTCTAGATCGCCCCAAGTACCCTCAGAGCCTTCGCCCAGAATGGCAGCAAGAGCATCTTCAGTTGCTGGACCCACGCCAACTTGTCCATCCTCACGGATGGCAACGAAAGTTGTTGAACATGTGCAAAGGCAACATGCCCAAAGGAAAACGCCACCACGAGGACATCCTTGGAAAATGTGACAGTCGAAGCTGCTGCATATATTGGACCAGGCCAGAGCCGAGTCATTGTTGGCCGACCCTTCTTCAAAACTCCCGCTGGCACTCCTCATCACCACCCGTCCAGGTCCTGTGGTGGCTCGAAGCCCAACCGCCCCATTTCCGCAAGCGCGTCTCCCTGAATTGTCGGTCTGAGGTGCCACGGGCTGCACCGAGGCAAGGGCCGCAAGGGTGCTGACGACAGAGGTGGTGCCGGATCTGCCAAACTTCGCTCTTGCCTGAAGCAGGCCCGGGGTGCCGCGTGGAGTGACCAGAGCGCTCCCCGGACGGCGGCAAACGTAGCTTGGCTTGGATCTGCTGGACTCGCAGCTGGCTGCAATCACCGCCAAAGTTAGGATGGCCCCAAGTACCCACAGAGCCGTCGAACTCCAGGATGGGAGTTGCACCTGGCTCTCACCACCCTTGGCATCGCCCCAAGTAACCAGAAAGCCGTCTGCCAATACTGCAGCAAATGCAGCACTAGTTGCTTGGCTCTGGAGAGCGAGGCTCAGCCCTTGCCAAGCAACCCCCCTCTTGGATTGCGCCGAATCCGACCAGAAGGATTCAACAAAAGCCCAAACGGAGCTCTTGGAATCATCACTCTCGCCTGAAGACTGCACCGGCCATCCCAAAGTCCCCCGTTGTATCAACATGAGGCACCGTTCCAATCCTCTTGCCAGTTTCTTTTCCAAGGGCCCCCACCAGTCGACTCATTCCTGGGCGGGAATCCGGTAGACGTACCCTCCACGTTCGGAAAGGTTTCGCCTTCAGCCAAAGTACTGTGAACCTTGCGCCATGTTGGTGTCCTGTTTTTTTGAGCCGCCCTTTATGCGCGGTTACAAGGAAAACTGAAAGGAAACCACCATTTGTGGGGTTCCCCTCAAAAAAGACGGACCCATCCACGGGTACAAAAGCCGACGAGCCGACGAGTTGCCTCTGTGCTCCGGCTGCGCATGCTTGGCAGCAAGGCGGAGCCTCAAGGGCGAAAAGTCGCCGATATGCAAAAAAACTCTGTGTTCCCACCAAAACAGGTGGCTCGATGCTTCTAGTTGATACCCCTGGGTTTGGTGGTAAACCGGGAGGCCAAAAGGAAAAGTGTTGCGACATTCTGAGATTTCCGCAAAAAGAGACACACCCAAACAGGGTCAGAAGAAACTCATCAATCAGGCACCCACTAGAAGGCCTTCCAAGAGGGCGACCCCCCCGTATGGTGGACACTTAGAGTCTATGTTGCAAGCTTCTTCGGGTTGATTGGGTTTTCTAGAGCTTGGGCTTGCAAAATAGACTCTGTGTGTCCATAGCACTTTCCCCCCGCCAGATCAGGGCGCTTCCCCTGATGGTTTTTCGTCGGGGCATGGCTTGGGGACCTTCTCGAAGCAAACCCCGACACGCACTGCCCTGTCTTGGATGTTGCCCTTGTGGCCCGGCCTGAAAAAGGGGAAGCGAAGAGGAAACGATCAATTGGGACCCAACCAACAAACCAAACACCGAGAAACACCAACCAAAAAAACACAAGCACCACCAAACATGAAAATAACTAAGCCTCAGCTTCCCTCTATCTGCTGGTTTGGGTTGTTGGTCTGGCGGTTTAGGAGAGGGCTTCTTATTTCCCTCACTAACCATCTGAAGTGAAGGCCAATCCAAACCAACTAAGGCTCACTTCCAGAGTGGACGCCCCCCCAAAAAAAACCGGTTTGAATTATGCCGCTAGAATGGTGCAAGTTTCCCCCAAAAGTAGAATTGAAGTGCATGAACTCCGGAAGTGAGAAGTTGCCCGAAAGAGAGTCCAACAGCAACACCACCAAAGCACCATGCCACTTGGTTCAGTCTGAGGCTCTGGGCCCCCAGAGCGCTTCTGGTTCAACCCCTTGCGTGCCACGCTGGACCTGGCGGCTTCGAGGAATTGGTGTCCTTTTGAACATCGGTTTCCTATTTTCATGGTACCGTTTTACCCTTTTTAGCGGTGGGTTTTGAACTGAAAGCTACCTTCTGGAAGGCTTTTTGTGGATGGTACCCTCCCTCCAACCATCATGGAGGAGCTGACGATGGGTGGGTTTTGGAAGACTATGCTATTGGGGAACCCTTGCCTTTTACACATCGAGGTTTGTTTGTCATTTTCTTTGCATGGTACCGTTTTATCTTCTAGGGGTGGTTTTAACTGAAAGCTACGTTCTTGAAGGCTTTTGTGGATGGTACCCGCCCTCCAACCATCATGGAAAAGCTGATGGGAGGGTTTTGGAAGACTATGTCCCTTCTAAAAAACCTGTTCCTTTTGCACATCCAGGTTTTTGTCCTTTTCTTGCATTGAACCGTTTACCCTTTTTAGGGTGGTTTTATTTTAACTGAAAGCTACCTTCTGGAAGGCTTTTTGTGGATGGTACCCTCCCTCCAACCATCACGGAAAAGCTGATGGGAGGGTTTTGAAACACTATGTTCCTTCTGCGGAACCTTCCTGTCCACTTCCATGATTGTTGGAGGGAGGGTACCTTCTCCGCAGACAAGACCACTCAAGAAGGGGTAACCTCGAAGAAGGGAACTGCGCCCAAGTAATAGAGAGTCTGACCAAACTGGAACGATGACCCATCCCGCTTGTGGTTTCCTTTTGGATGAAACCAAAACATAGGCTATTTGGCATCTAGTTTGAAGAGGAGCCCAACTTCGGTTATTAAAGGGAGATCCCCGCGCAACAAGTTGGGCCCCAAAAAAGTGAAAGAAAGCACATGAGCCATAGCATGATTGGGGGGCAATGATAAAAGTTAGGACCCCCCCCCTTTTCCGTTGGTCTTGCAAGGAAATACAAAGGCAAAACGCAGTTTTCAAGGGGGTCCAACCTTATTTTTGGACATACAAATGGTCTCAATGGCCAGTCACTCGTAGGCCAGTATGGGTCTCCGAACAGGCCCCACGCGCCTGGAGGGGAAACAAGGCAGCAAAAAGGTGGATGAAGCTATCCAGCAAGGTCTGCCTTTCTTGGGGCACCCCCAACAAATGGTGGTTTCCTTTTGGCGTCCCTTTAAAACCGCCAAAAACAACAGGGGTACCCTCAACAAAAAGACAGACCCAGGTCGAACACGTTCCAGTTCAACGTTCCAGCCACATCATAGAGCCATACAAGGCCCAAAAGCTAAAGAACAAGCTGGCTTTCAGCTGGATTGGTTGATGCGCTGCCTGGTCTTGACATAATGTTGTTGGCTTCTTCGATCTTTGTGAGTGTTTTTTGAAACCAAAATAACATGTTTAGAGGTTCTCCTTAATGAAACAAACAACTTTGGCCACTGCATCTTGACTCGCCACCCGCACCTGGCAACTTTTCCGCAGCTTTCTGTCGAGAGGTTTGGCGTTGAGAGCCACACGTGAAGCACAGTGTGCGACGGCACACTCGGGGACCGCTCGGGGACCACGTCACTCAAATGGGTATGTCAAATTCGGGATCTGGACCCCACAATGGGTGGCTTCCCTTTAGAGCAACCAAACAAGGGGTTGCCTCAACATCTGGGTATGCGGAAAATAAGATGTTCGGGCTCTGTATCAGATTTAGTCAACCCTGACATCATGAATCCTCTTGGAGACCCCAGAAAACACAAACCCACCTGGCTCACGCAGACTTGCCAGTGACAGCTTTGGGCCGGCTGTACACCACTTGTTGCGGACCTTCTCGCCTGCCTTCCGCAGCTTTGCTGCGTTGGCTAAGCTTTGGCTTCTTCAGATCCTCCAAGGGTTGGTGGTGGAGTCTGGTGGCATTTGTTCCCCACCTTTCACGGTGAACGAGGCAGAAGCATCCTGCATAATCGCTGCAACCCACGTGGTTCAACAAAGGGGTGTCCCCTTTTTTTGTGAATAGTTCTTCTTGGATGCACCATGTTTCAGGTTTCTTGGGTCCGTCCAAGAAGAAGCGTCTTTCTCAAAAATATTTTTCTGGCTTGCTTGTGGCTTCCGTTTACTTCCATTTGCTTCTTCGCCCCCTGGAAACAATACAACATATGTCCAGTAGTGATAGATTCCCTTTAAAACCAACAGGGGAACCCTATTCTGTTTCAAAAACAAAAATAAGTTAAGCAATAAATGGAAGTTTAGACCCCCTCAAAAAAAAAGCGATCGATCCGAATCCACAGGGGAAATGTTTCCAGGCGCGAGCTCTTCGAAGGCTCCTCCAGGGACAGCTTCAGATTCTTCCGCTGCTCCGTGGGCAATCCACCCAGCGCCTCAAAGAGCTGCTGCTTCAGCGCTCTGTCATCTTGGCATCGCTCGTTCTCCTTGTACACGCTGCCTCGGCGTTTGCCTCTTGTGAGCTGGTTTTTGTATTTTGCCTGGAGCTGCTGGAAAAAGCCTGGGGGCTTTCAGCTTCTTTCTTGTTTGTAATTATTTTCTCTGGGGAGTGGTGGCGATTCCTCTAGGTGCTTGGATTTGCTTTTGGCTCTCCTGCGACATCTAAGGGCTCCAATCGTGAGATCGATCAGCCCGCCCCTTGTTTTGGATTGCGAGGTTGTGCATTCATTAGCTCGGGCCCGCAACCGCATTGTGAGAACAGAACCTGGATCCCCAACTGACCCTTAAAGATAGAACATCCTCTCCTAAGTTCAAGACAATAGCCGATGTTCCAAGGGGCCAAGGATATCCAAGGATACTTGGAGGGTCCAGAAATCTGGTTTTTGGGGCCCAACCCTTGCCACGCCGCCTTGGCGGAAGCTGCGCTTGGGCTTGCGCTTGGACTCCGTGAGCACCTAGGTCAAACCAGGGGATTTGGAGCCCCAAAAGGCAAACAAACCCCCCGGTGGGAAAATGAAGAAGCAACTAAACAAAAAAAAACGAAAAACTTGCTACAAAAACAATCTGGTTACGCAAATATCAAATAACCAAAACAAGGCAAACCAATTACACAAAAGAACACAGATGGACTTGAAAATAGCCCCCCCGCCCAACTTGCCTGCTTTCTTTCCCATGTCCAAAATCCCACCAAAAGCTGTGGTTGGGGTCCAAAATCCCACCAAAAGCTGTGGGTTGTGTTGGGTGGGGGGGTGCTAGGCTGGGAAGACCACCCCGCTGGCCCACGTCGCCTTGTAGGCCTCGCAGACCGCGAGCCACCGCTGCTCCGCGTCCGGCGCCTCGCTCACGTCCGGGTGGTCCACTCGCGCGCGCTGGCGGTACGCGGCCTTGAGCTCGGCGTCGCTGCTGCCGGGCTCCACGCCCAACACCTGCACGGGTCAACCGAGAATTTCCCCAACGTCACCAAGGAAATCCCTGGGCTGCCCTCAAATCCCCCGCTAAAAGTTTAACTTCTAGTGGGTCAAATGGAAACTGCCACTAAACGCTGACAAGCTAAAAGGCAAAGGGGATGGCTGGGAGCCACCAAGATCTCACCTTAAACAACCCGGGGTGATGCTTTTAGGGACATTTTTCGTAGTGTTTCCTGTATTTACCCTGGATATGTTCCCCTAGAAACGTCACCAGGGAAACTCAATGGGCCAAAGTGATGCTTCTAGTTTCCTCTTTTTCTACCCGAGATTTCTATGGTGGGAAATGAAGAAAGGGCCTAACCCCAAAGACTAACCCCCTCAAAAAGGGTGAGATTCCCTTGTATCACAGAAGTGGGGATAAACCCCTTAGAACGTCACCAGGCAAGTCTCGCCGTAAACAACCCGAGGTGATGCTTCTAAGGACTTTTTCATACAGTTTCTTGTATTTCCCCTGCAACCGTCACCCCTGCCAATGCAAACTCACCTAGGGCCAAAGTGATGGACAAAACCACGGGGGGACACATAGTAATCCCCTTTCGTACCAGTAGGGCGTTGCAGTGGCTGGTGGCTGGAAAAGATCGGGTTGTAAAAACGCTCTCAGCTTCCCAGGGGTTCAAACCCCCAAAACGCCAATCCAAACCACTAAACAGAACCTGAGTCTCGTGTGTGTGTGTGTGTGCAGTCGCTGAAACTGGTTGGGCAGGTGCAAACGATTGCATGTGACCCAAACTCCATGGCTGTCGTAATTCCAGGAAGGCCCGGAATATGATCTCAACGTGAGTCATAATCAAAAATCCGGCATAACAACAGCCCAGAACCATGCAAATAATCAAGAAGGCGGATATCCGCACCCATTTCTCGTTGGGTGTGTTCCCTTCATCTACCCCGGTTTTGAGCAAGTGGCTCGTGTTCAATGAGTTTCGGGATGGGGATCAGAAACCCCCTAACACTAAATGAGGAATCCGACGGCCACGGCCAAATTGATGGATACCCAGGAAAGAATCCAAAGCAAATATCATCACAGAAATCCTACCTCACTTCACCTGCCCCACCCGCCCCCTCACCTTCGGCAAAAACAAAAATGGACAACAACGACAGATGTTGTTGAAACTATGGGCCCTGCGTGGCCCTGCCTCGTAAGGGTCCAAGGCGCGCAGGGACAATCTGCTCACCCGGCCAAGCTCGCCGACCCTTCGGTCGGCCCGGCCAAAGCCGCCCACAAAGCTGCACTGAGCCGCTAGCCAGAGGAAAATCGCGGTTCGGCAAACATAAGCTCGGCGCATGCACATGAGCCTGGGCGGTTTTGAGCCTAAATCGGATGTTTTGCCCTCTCTCAAGGAGGATACGAGATGGGAGACGGCTAGACTCCATCCGAGTCACAAGAACAATCTGATTCTCAAGCGGTCCCAAAAGCACTGGGAAAGACATTGAAAGGGCTTCTTGCCGCAAGAAGGCTTTCCCCCTTGCCCTTGCTGCTTCTTGTTGCCCA
This sequence comes from Effrenium voratum, assembly GCA_963377175.1. NCBI lineage: Eukaryota > Dinophyceae > Suessiales > Symbiodiniaceae > Effrenium > Effrenium voratum. The sequence goes on along the minus strand of CAUJNA010003672.1, from coordinate 611,575 downwards.
TGTTGCCCATGTTGCCCCTGCCTCCCACCTGATCCGTCCGCCAGTCCTGAGCAAGCATGTGTGATCGCTGCTTGGTCGCTGGCTTCTCCCAGTACTCCCAAAAAGAGAAAATGAGGAATCCAAACGAGGAATTTCAAAATCAGCACGGCTGGTGCAAATTCAAAGAAAAAAACACCGGTTCCTTCCTAGGCTTCTGCTTCAACTGGTGGGCGCGAACTCTGTCCATCCACAGCCATGCATGCGAATCGCCAGAATCGACCGGCCGGTGTCCTTAAGACCAAGTCGGCGCGGAAGATACGCCTCGCCAGCATCCAACACCCACCGCACCGATCAAGCTTCAGTTCATATAAGTCAATGCTCATTGTGTCACCCGGCTGGATTTTGTGAGCATGGAATTTTGAGGCTCTTTGCCGCATGTCATCCTCTTGACGACGCTACCTCGACCAATGTTGCCCACGAGAGTTCCCCAGTCGGCACCAACAAAGGGCCTTTTGGAGGCGCGCAGCGGGGCAGCCATGGCGGCATCGCGGCGAACTGGCCGTTGATGTCTTCAACTTTGACGGGAACTGTTGCTAGGGCCTTGGATTCGCCAAGCCAAGAGTTGTCAGCAACCCAGGTTACGACCCACTAAAATAGCCCCCCCCCTACAAGTAAGTGGGGTTCACCTTTTCAGTGGCTAACCACTGACGCTAACGTGGCAACGGACATACGCCCCCCACCTACAAGCAAGTGAGGTTAACCTTGTTATGAGGGGCACGGTGTTTAATTTCGGTGCCTAAGCACTGACGCTAACTTGCCAACGGGTCCACGTCCGTTTGTCAGTTCCTCCGAGGGCCCCGGCTGCTGGCTGCTGGCTAGACATGTGTATCATACGGAATTGCCCATGGATCCAAAACCAGTGGAATTGACTGGGAACAAATGGAACTCCATCCATCCCCTGGCCCTTGGCTTCCTGAGTCCAATGAACTTTGCTATGCTTGGGCGCCCTGAGGCCAGCAAAAAAGGGGCAACTTGAAGCGCTGGCCCAGCTAGCATCAGCTTGAGCCAATTGTTTGAAGGTGGTAGCAACGGGCTGTCACGTTTTTCAGGGCAACTTTTCGAGTGGTCCAGGGAAAGGGAAACCTTCGAACTTCCCGGTTTGGGGGTGCCCCCAGAACACAGACCATGGTGCTGAGTCTGTGAAATTCATGGCACCAAGTGGGGGTGTCTTTTTTGAAGGTACCCGTCTTTGGGGTGTTACAGCGAAACCACCCATTTTGGGGGTCCGAGTTCTATCAAAGGACACCCCCAAGTGCTTAAGCCGAAGAGCGCATGCGTCGCGCAGTGTTTCTGCAAGCCTCACTTTCTGTGCTTGCATCTATACAGCCCAGTGCGCACGTTTGCGGGGCGCCAAGTGGCTTCGTTGCAATTTGCTTGGTCATTTGATGCTTGTCTTTGTGTGTTTGTCATTGAAATCGGGGAAGTCTATCAATTCCCTCCTGTCTCACTAGGTGCCATGGGCAAAGCACCTATGTTGGCCATGGTCACGAATCCCTGAATAGGAGCCCTTGTCATGGTTGTCTCAAATTCCAAGGGATGGATGACCAACCCTTACCAACCCAAGGGGTCTTTGACCATGGCACCTTTTTGCCCCGTTCTCCCCGCAATCGTGCGCAGGGGCTTCGGGAGTCATTGTGGCTAGGAGTGCTGAGGCACTCAGATTTTTGATGCTGGCGGCACCTTGGAAAATGCTGGCGCCCGCACAGCATGGCGGAATTCCGTGGGATCTGTTCGATCTCAATTCCTGACAGCAACGTAGACCTGGGGGTAGGCCCGGAAGATGACATGCGGCACTGTGTGCATCTGCTGCATCTGCACCGGCTGCGGCATCATGTGTATCTGCGGCATCGGCTGCATCGGCTGCATCTGCTTCATTGGCTGCGCCCTTGCGACGGGAAACCATGGCACCCTTTGGTACATCGATGGTGCCTTGGTCCAACGGACGACAAGCTGCTCGCTTGCTTTGGGGGGCCTTCATTTGCTGAAGCCGGAGAGTTCAAAACAGGGGCTTTCTTAACAAGAAAAAGTACACGTGCCTGCAGGATAAATCTGTGAAGGGAAACCAACAGAACAGAAACACAACTGTTCCTGTGGGGCCCCTATTTGGAGAACCCTATTATGCCAAAAGGGAACAAACTTCCAACGCCGAGTTCGGTGCGTGGCTATGGCTTGCGCACAACAAAACTCTGCGTGTGTGTGTGTGTTGATTGGAGGGACAAACCGACGCGCACACACACACACACACACACTTATCTCGAGAGGCTTCACTAGCCGAGATGCAAAACGCAGTCAGTAAAAATGCTTGAATGCAAATGCAAATCAACAGGTCACAACATCGACACCGAACAGGAAGCAACAGCGACAAACAGAAACCGCAAAAAGAATCAGGAAAGAGGGTCAGGAAATAGGCAGGTACGCCGGATTGATCAGATCCGGTATCCACCGAAATGCCGTAGCTTCATTGGACTGGATAGGCAAATCGGCTCCAGTCCCCCTGCAATGTGGAATTTCCGTCCGTGCTCCAGGACGCTTCACACACACGGAGCCCCAACTGGGGCGACATCACTTGTGCAAGGCCCATTGAGTCTTGCAAGCATCAATTGTGCGAGAAAGTCTTGTGGCGATGACTGACCACACATACTTGGCTTTGGAATTGGTCTTAAGGGAACGGAGGAGTTCAATCTCTCCCTCAGTCCAAGGCTGCGAGGCTTCAGGTTCGGCCTCAGTAGAGGCATCAGTCCTGGTCGATGTGGTAGCTTCGCTTGGTCCACGAGCAGGTTTTGGATGCCGTAGATCGTGAGGAGGCCAAATCACGTGCGCGGCGAGCTCGTTTTTCGCCGGGAGAAGACGGAGGAGGGGTGGGCGGAGCCCAATGATCAGGGAATTGTTCGTCATGATCAGTGGGAAGGTGTTCATCTGGAGCATCAGGAGGTGGCTCAAAGAGGTCCTCGAGGGGGGCCAGGAGGGGTGTTGGTGGTGAGTTGGTCAGGTCCTCAATGGCGGGGTTGAACGTGGCCTCCGGTGCCAAATCAGGTTCGGCAGGCGGACTCTCAGGGAACTCGCGGATGGTGGCGATGCCTTGTTGGGCAATGCCAAGGATGAGTTCGAAGTCTTGGAGCAGCTGGCGTGCTGTGTTGGTATCCATGCTCGTAACGGATTTTGGTCAAACAGTCAAACAGCTGCGGCGCGAAAATCAGGTCAAATCTGTCAGGATGCAAAGGCAGAGAAGAAAACCAGTGTGGTTCCGCAAAGGACGGTTTTTCTTCTCTTTGTAAGGTGAAACCGTGTTGGAGGTGCAACCTCTTCAACATTGCAAGACCCTGACCTCGCTGAAACTCAGGAAAGGAAACTCGGTTGATCAGCGTGCGTCCGGAATAACATCCAGATTCCTTATGCATCAGTGGTGCGGCTGACTTGACGGAGAGCATGTTGTGCTTCTCATGCGAGGGGATGAAGGAGATGGTGCTGCTTGTGAGGTTCAGTCGGAACCCCAAGAAGTCCAGGGCGGCTTCTGTGTCCAGGAAGATGTCTCCTCCATAGAAGTGTTCGTCGCACAGTATGTTGGCTGCCGGAGTCGAGAGCCACCTGGGGGTGGCGATCACGAGTCTGTTGTCCACGTAGCGGAGTAGGAGAGTATCTTCAACGGAGCGAAGTCCCGATGTGATGTGAGTGTTGGTCCAACATTGTTCGGCGACCGCGATCACCATCAAACAGAGAGCTGGGGACGCGGGGGATCCCATCGGTGCCCCACGTGTTTGCCTGAATGAACGAAGGCCGACAGAGAAGATCTGCATGTCAAGGGTGGCCTGAATGATCTCGGGGATGTCGTCGAGCCACAGGGTGCGTTGTGTGGGTTTGTGTCGGCGACGGCGTCCGTTGTAGACGCGGGTGATGGCAGAGGTGTCAAGTGTGTCCACTGTGAGGTGTGTGGTAGAGGAGTGTGGTTGTCGTTGTCGGTACCAGGTTAGCAGTAGTCGCCAGGCGAGGAAGGGTGCAAGCATCGGTCTCGAGGGGCCAGGTGGAATGAGGCCCCGGAATTGTAAACTGGATCGAATGGCGGAAAGGCATGCCTGGTGGTGTGGTTCAGGCAGGTGTGTGGCTATGCGATGAAGGACATAGAGAGCGGCGGGTGGGAAGTCTCTGGTCCGTATGTAACGGATGGCATCAAATCGTCGTAGAGTGTTGCTGCCAAGATCGCCCAAAAATCGCCACAAATCCAGGCGGTTGTCCACGCGTTTGGCCAGGAAGGCCTGTTGTAGGGCGATGGGTAGTCGTAGTCGGCGGCGTTTTCGCCAGATGGTGGCGAAGCCCATGTGCCGGGATTGGGAGAAGTCCAATTGGCGTATGAAGCCCGTGCGTGGCCGGAAATGTTTCTCGATGAAGCCAAAATTGAGAGACGGTTGCAGTTCCTGGATGTAGAACTGTTCAGTGGCAAATAGGTCCGTTGCCGGAACGACAGTGTGAATGGGCACCGAGGTGTAGTGGTGGAAAAAGTCGAAATGTGCCCACCACCGGACTGCCAGTTCGGCATTGACCAGATGATGTCGCTGAACTTGGAGTAGTTTGCGAAGTTGGCTGCGGCCCCGTGCCATGAGGGAGGCGCGAGTGGCTCCGAGGTAGAAAAAGGCCTGCCACTTTGGATGGCTGGTGAATCTCAGATAAACCGCTGAAGGGACAAGCTGAGAAGAGAAATCGGAAGCAGGGTTGTCCAGGCCAAGTCGAGTAAGCAGGGCTTTCAGTCTGCCGGAACCACAGGAGAGATGGCAGACGTCAAGTAGCTGAAGCTGTGCGAGTAGCCAGGAGCAAGAATGACGTGCGGTGACGTCATCGGTTGGGAAGAACCGAAGAGTGAAACGGAGGACAGTTGGCAGCAGTGGTGTTGCCAAAAGTAGCTGAAGCTGTGCGAGTAGTTGCGACGTGCACGCGGTTGTTGGCAGCAAAAATTTGTGCTGCCTGGCTGTGCGTCGTTGTCGGTGTGCTGTTGAGAGTCACTGGTAGAAGTGACTCGCAGCGGCCAGGATGCGGCCCAAGGCCGATGACCCCAGTTTTGATAGGGTTCGCACCGGGATGCCCCATAGCACAGCGGCTCGTTCGAGTTGGGCTCTGGTGTCGGAGTCCAGTGTGGTTGCCCATTTTGCGCAGTCGTTGGACCAGCTTTTTAGGACTTGCTTGCTCTCTTTGCTGGTTTTCTGAGAGGTGATCCATCGCTGGACTTTGGTGTCGGAAATGTCGGGTGGGAAGTTGCTGGTGAGCCATTGGCAAACGTGGGGAGGTGGTTGGAGCAAGTCGCGGGGCTCCTTCCAAGTGGGTGGGGAGGGGAGGGGGGGAGGGGTCGGGGTGCCGCCGTGGGTGGAGGGGGCTGGAGGGTTGCCGCCGTGGGTGGGGGGAGCCGGGGGGGGTTGGGAGTCGTCTGCAATGCGAGTGGGCAGGGGTAGAGCGGGGGATCCGTCCTGCGGTGATGTGTCAGGTGTAGTCAACCGTGGTCGCTTTATGCCGAAGTCCAGGAGGGAGGCCTGAGATGGACGGGGGGAGGGGGGGGAAAGGGGTTGCCGCCGGGAGGGGGGGGGAGAGAGCCGCCAAAGGAGGGTGGACGAGGGCCGGGGTGTGGTGGGTAACGGGGAATAGGTTGGCCGTAGGTCTGACAGGGAGTCGGATGTGTAGCTGGCGGTGCCGATGCCGTGGAAGAGCATCCGTAGGAAGGCCCGGACAGGGCCCCGCACGGGTTCCCGGCCATGTTGTTGCCGTACACGATGCCATGATGATGGGATGCCGTGGGCGAAGGCTGCGGTGGTAAGTTTTGCCTTTGGAGCGCCGTAACCAAACCTCGAGGGGGTTGGAAAGCCATGAGAAAACACGGGGGAAAAGGAAATGTTCGAACCACAAGCTGGTGAGCGGAATCAAGCGGGTAAGGTCACAAGGTGAGAGAACGGTCGCGGAAAGGCAGAACAGCAAAGCAAAGAAAAAAGGCGATCAAACAGTGCACCAATTCTTTTCCTGGTTGGGTGGAAGATGGTACACTTGCGCCCCGCTAAGCCGGGCGCTGCAGCGCGATGCCTCTCAGCATCGCAAACTTGGAGTGAAGGCACCACTTTTTGCCTCGGCGGCATGCGAAGTGGCGCCGCACGTTGTGTTGATCCTCGTGGCTTCCCCCGGATTCGAGGATTTTGTGCTGATTGATGGAGCGTAGTTCCCCAAAAGCGATGGCGCCGAGTTGAGACTTTCCGATTGTAAAGTTCTGCAAGAGCTGGCCGAGCGTGTCGGGCGTGCATGCCGTGGGGGTGGCCTGAGCGTAGCATCCAAAGCTCGGGTAGTCATGGTTCTCGGGCCTCCAAGCAGCGGGTCGGATCATGTTCTCATGGCACATGCGGCGCACTCGATCCGGGGTGGTGCCGTGCACATACATGACAGCGTGATGGGAGGCCGTGCCGGATCCAGCTTCCGGGTCTCCGCCAGCAACTGGCCAAGGATGAGGTCGGGGAAACCAAGTGGTTGCGAACACCATGCCGTGTGATTCCCGTCCCAAGAGGTGGTAGAAGCTGGGATCGAACGGTATGGGATCATCCGTGTCCATGGTTCGCAGTTCCCAGCATTCCGCGAGGAGATCGGCATGTGAAGGTGGCAAAGCAGGGTCCAGGTCCATCAAAATGGCCTTAGTCTGTTCCACCCTGGAGATGTCCAAGGCTGGAAGCGGGTCCAGCTCCCCCAACTCCCTAGGCGTGGGAACTCGCAGCGGGTCAGTCTTGGCCGTGTCCATGACGTTTCTCCATAGATCAAGCCACCGGTTGTCGGAAGTGGTGGTGGCATTGATGTCCGCCTCCGATGGAGGGGGATCCAAATCACCGGTGTTGTCGAAGGGGGGTTGGGGAGGGTGAGGAGTAGCCGGCGTGGGTCGGGGAGGGGGAGGGGGAGTGGAAGTGAAGGCCGCCGCAGGTGCTGGGTGAGGGGGCAAGCTAGTGTTGTGGTGGCCGGTGCGGGAAGTGGGGTGGGGTTGCTGCCCATGGTGCTGCAGTGACCAGGACGGTCGTTTGCCCTGGTTGTTTCGGTGGCCGGTGTGGCTGGCGCCATGGTGGTGCATGTCCCAGCGGTTTTTGTTCTGTGGTGGGTATCCCCACGATTGGTTCCGCCAGTGTGAGGAGGACCATTGAGACTTGTTGGAATCCTTCCCGGAAGTGCGCCAGGAGGTGGAATCATGAGTAGTGTGAGTGGGTCGGTGCGAAGTCGTGGCTCTGGGTGCAGGGGAGTGTCGATGGTGGGACCTGTGTCGGGGGGAGCGGGAGCGGAGGGAGACAGTGGAGTGGTGTGCACGTCGGGAGTGGTGGAAGTGTCGGGAAGGGGAACGTGACCTGCTGTAGCTGCGGGATCGTCGGGTGTCGTGTCGTCGGTGCGACTTGTTGTGCCTGCGATGGTGGCTGGTGTGGGAGTGGGAGTGTCGGTGCTGTCTGTGGCGGGAACGGGATCTGCGAGAGTGGGGATGGTGCCGAGTGTCCGGGGGAGGGTGGTTGGTTGAGGAGGTAGCGGCAGGAGCCGCAGCGGCAGCTTCGGGCGCGCGCGCCGGCTGAGGCTCGGGCAGTGAAGATGGCATGCTGCTCTGAGTCATGAAAGGCATGATGGTGCCAGGTGCCAAGTTGCCGTAATTGGGAGGGCCACCGTAGGGCATCATGGCCATCGGGTTGCCAAAGTTCGAGAGGCCGCCGTAGGGCATCATGGGGAAAGGTGTGAAGGATGCCGTCTGCGAGTTGGGTGACGGTACAAGGTTCATGGGCTGCGTCATCTGGGATGACAGCTGCAAGTTCGGTCCACAATTGCCTGGTGAGCCGGACGCGGTGCCGGTCGCAATGCTATGCAGGAGCGAATGCATCATGTCATAGAGCTGGTGTCCAGCCATCTCGCAAGGGAGAGAGAAGGTTGGAAAGGGGTGAAAACAAAACCACAACTGCGGCAAAAATGCGTCAATGGTGCAAATGCATGCGAGCCAACTTCAACCTGCGAATCGAAACCAAACAGAGGGAATTCCACCAGGGGACCGCCAAAACCCCGCGGCAACGGCAAAAGTTTCCACAGAAATGCATGCGAGCACAAAGGGGTTCTCAGAGGTGCCTGTCAAGTGGCCTCATGAAAGTGCCTCATGTGGCTATGCCGATGAATCTGAACTGAACTCATCCGAGACGAAAGCTTCCATAAACGCCACGAATCGCAGAGTTGGTGTATGACCAACTCGTCACTGGCGCATGAAGCTTAGGAGCCTGAAACCTCGTGGGTGCAGCCTTGCTTCAAAGGCAGGCAGTGCAGGCAGTGCAGGCGCATGAAACCAGCAGAGCACCATTTGGGTGCGGAATACCTTAAGACCTCAAGCTGCAGCCTTGATCGTGGTCAAACGCGCTGAACTGAACTGCAGCTTGAACTTGAACACTTGAACGGTCTTCCCCTCGCAGGGGGCTCCCGCATATGGCGAGTCCAGCCCACAGCGCCATGTCGGACAGGCCGTGGGTAAACACACTTATCTCGAGAGGCTTCACTAGCCGAGATGCAAAACGCAGTCAGTAAAAATGCTTGAATGCAAATGCAAATCAACAGGTCACAACATCGACACCGAACAGGAAGCAACAGCGACAAACAGAAACCGCAAAAAGAATCAGGAAAGAGGGTCAGGAAATAGGCAGGTACGCCGGATTGATCAGATCCGGTATCCACCGAAATGCCGTAGCTTCATTGGACTGGATAGGCAAATCGGCTCCAGTCCCCCTGCAATGTGGAATTTCCGTCCGTGCTCCAGGACGCTTCACACACACACACACACACACACACACACACACACACACACACACACACACACACACGTGTCCCATTTTTTCCAGGGGAACCCCCCAACCAAGGGTGGGCTTCCTTTAAGGCCATCCAGAAAAGGGGCAAGTACCCTCAAAAAAACGACACGCACAGCCCAAAGTCAGGTGTCCAAGATCCAACCAAGTAGAAACCCGACGGCAGTGCCGTATCACATAGAGCCAATTTTCCACAAGCTTAGTCAAACAGCAAACACAACCTTTCCCGAAAACCAAACTTCGACCATCCAAACTTGGTTGCTGTTCACCCCTCTGCAACCATTTTCATCTTTTTAATTCCGATCTGTTTCCCGAAAAGTTAAACTCTTTACATCCAACCAAATAGCCATAAAGCAAAGAGCAGCCGTGATTGAATGGTGCTCAGACACAACATAAGCCGACAATCAGTTCATTCTACGAAAGTCGGACCAAAGAGCAAGCGACTCAAGGGCGAGACTTGAACAGGCCCCATGTTCTCAATGTCTCCCCGCCCAAGTGATAGGGAAATGAGTCAAAATCCAAACCGATCGGTATTAAAATGGTCAGAATCACGTAAATGCTTTTAAAGCAGGCGAAGGCACCCATTTATGGTTGGGATTCTCGCTGAAGCTCCATCTACCCGTGCTTTGAGCTTTTTGCTTGTGGCCAACCGAAGCCACGGGTCAGAAACGAAGCTTAAGGAATGGACATCCAGCGAAGTTGTTACAATGGACTCCAACAATGGCAGCCCTTTTTCTCGGGGGTTTCCTTGACAAAGGTGAACAGGGTACCCTCAAAACGGCACCTGCTCAAATCAAGCCCTGAGCCAAGCCGCGTTCCACGCAGTGACCACGCGCCCCACGCTGGGTGTGCGCGCTCGCGCGAATCCCGCGGAAGCGGGGATCGCGTTGGAGGCAATGAGGCGATCAGGCAACACGGGGCTCTCGCAGCGCTCGATGTGCCTACAGCGAGTCCAGTTCCCCGTGCAGGTGGGTGAGACCACTTCCACGTGCAGGTGGGTTCTACCAAAACTTGGGAACGGTGATTTTCCTCGCCTCCCCTTCTAGAACCCCAAAGTTGTGATTTCACTTCAAACGGTTTGGCTTTTAAGACCAAGAACAAGGAACCCTCCCCTTTAAAATAGGGAACCAATTTCCGGTGACTAAAGGGACTAGCTGAATTCCTGGCGTTTCCTGGATCCAAGCTGGATGTGCCACGCCTGCTTGGAGGTAGGGTCACGGCCTACGAACACTAGGCTTGGGTTGCTGAATTGATTTTGTCCTCGGTGAGTGACACTCCAACATGCGCTTTGCCCTCTTCATACTTCGGAATAGATGGATTCCAAGCCAATCAGACACCCAGGCGAAACGGCAGGATTTTGACATGGCGGGGCTTACGAGTTTGTGGCTGATTGGGGTTGGGGTTCAACAAAGGAGACCATGCTGAATCAGGTTGCTTTCACAATGTGGGCAAACAGGAGTTATCGTGCCAGCACTGCCAGGCTTGCACAACGATTAGCTGGTTGATACCTTGTGAGAACCACAAGAATGGGGTCCCCAAAGATACGGACCGCTTCTTTGTTTGACTATTGAACTTCTCACCTCCTGAGTGGATTGGCCAGCAAAAGTCTGAACTTTTTGTTTGCCACTAACATGGTCTTCCCGAAAAGGATCAAGTCCATGAACACATAGCGTGAGACCCATGAACCTTGTCTGCTTGTGAGAATAACACCTCCACTTCCTAGCAACCAGCTTCAGTGTTTCCCCGGCCGACCAAGCCAGCAAACACCTGGTCTTCAAATTGGAAACGGTTATCCTGAAAAGCAACCTTCAAAGCAACAACTTCCCTTGGTGAGCGGGCTTTCTAAATGGGCAGAATCAAGGGGAGCTCTGAGAGTGGGTCAGAACAGTTGCAGAACCCCAAGAATCCGCATCGCAAAACACTCCCAGGACCCGGCTTTGGAATGCCCGGAATGCAAGGTTTAAACGAAAAGGCGCCTTTTTTGCCGATGGGTGGTGGGCCCGGGCCACGGGGAACCCTTGAAAAGACAAAAAAGCCAACCAAGCCAATCCCAACAAGAATGGGCACAAAGAACCATCTATCTTTTGAGTTTCAAGAGGAACCCTCCCACACAAAAAGAAGGAAAAAAGGCGCCAATGGGAACAAAGGGGCATCTACTTTGTAAGTTTCAAGGGGAACCATCTCTCTCCAAGCTAGTTAGACCCCCATCCGCCAACTCCGAGCTGCGAAGTCACGGAGGGCCGCGCCGCGGGCGATCGCTCTTGCAGAACGGGGCGAGGGCGAGTGTAGCTCTCCTGTGCTCCACCAACAACCAGTCATCTCTGTCTCCCTTGCCCAAAGGACCTGGAAATACCGGGTGAGAACTTGTTCGGGTCACTAAAAATAATCAGCAAACCAGGACAACCAAAAGTCAAACAAATGCGAATCAAGTGAGCTACAATTCATTGGTTATGTTTTGGGCGGGTGGACTCCAAAATGGATGTCGGTTGTCCTCTTGGCCTCACATTAACCGCTCAAAAAACCAAAGCACACCCATTTTGGCCCGTGGTCACCCGGCAGCTGTGGGACTTCCCATGGAAGCAACATTTTAGGGACACAGCTGGACGCCATGTACCTCAGGCTTCGGCCCAACTTTCGTGGACCTGGAGATATGAGATGCTTACAGGTGCCCCACATGGGACCCAGAAAGCAAAGGTGGTCACTGGCCATGGGGCCATGACTCAGAATGGGAACCTAAAAAAAATAAAAATAGTCTACTCATTGAAGTTTAGTATCATAAAACCTGACTTGTGTTTAAGTCTTAAGTTGTAAGTCGCCCAGCTTTCTTGAATCGCGCCCTTAACAACCGCGGCAAGCCGGCACTTTCGCTCCTTCACCGGCACCCCCATGCTCCCAGTGCGAGGAATCAGCCTGCGAATACCCAAGGGCCACACCCCAAAAGATCGCCAAAGTCGGCTTCGCCCTTAAGTGAACATTTGGGTACATATATTCTTGGAGGATGCTTGTCTTGGAGTGTTCTTGAAAGAAAAAAAACCCACACAAGGCTACATTAGCCCGTTTGTTGCTTAGACAGCCACCAGTTCGAGGCTCGGAGCCTCAAAACGAGCTGCCCGCCATTTTTTCCCCGAGCCGATCTCAGGATGCGGGTCCACCACCAAGCGGCGGCGTGGAGCGGAGACGCCCAGTGGGCCGTGTGTTTGTCAAGGTTGGACTCCAAAATGGTGCCGTTCCCGTTGGGTTTAACCAAGAAGGGGCCCTCACAAGAACGGGCACAGCCATATTTGCGCAGAATCGCAGGGGATCTCCGAACTGGTTCGGTTTAAGGACTTGTCGGGGGCCAGTCTGCCGAGCCACCAACCAAACGGTTGGGTGACCCGTTCAAACGGGTTTCTAACATATGGGCTCGATTGGATCTCCTTTGCCAGCGATCGGAACGAATTTATCAGCTACAAGTTGCCTAAGACCTTCAAGAGACAAAGGGCGCTGAACAAGGTGTCCAGCCTCCTTATACTCTCAGATGCCCAGTGGATTTCCATGGGAAAAAAAGAATCCGCACTCTTGTTTGGTTGGTTGAGTTTAAAGGGGAACCCTTCCCGAAAGAAAAGGAAAAAAGGATGGCACTGGGCAACTGGGTATTTATTTTAAGCGGTATTCATTTGAAGCCCAAGTTTTCCATCTATTTGAATCTTACCTGCAGTAGGTCGGGCCTCCAAGCAAACATCTTAATATCAGCTTACCCATAATCCGTGGTTTGATTTGGTGGTTTGGACGTTGGATACCTTGCCCTTTGGCTTGCGGCACCTGGGTTCAGCCCCCCACCAGTCACAACCAAATAAGGTCTACCTGATATGTTTCACGTGGCTCCTTTCGGCCTAAATAATCTGAATGGGGCTGCGAGGTACGTTCAAACTAAGTCATGACCTAAAGTGGCGGAAACCGCCCTCTACTAAGAAAGACCCTCTAAATGGCGCTTAAAACAGTTCAAAAAAAGCCCCGGGTACATTTTGAGGAAGCCGAACTGCAACCGCTCGGGACCTGTGTCAATGCTTTGCCCCCCCCCCCCGGCCCCTTCTGCAGTTTGCCCGATATCTTTGGGTAGGAGGATTCCAGAATCCTCCATAACCAAAATTACCCGGGTCAGGAAATGAGTTGGCATGACATCCACATCATCCCGTAGGGAATTCGGAATCAAGAGCTCTCCGAAAACCCGTCTTGATTTCCCACCGGCCACATGTTAGGTCTTGCTTGTTCTCATCTGGGAATAAGCAAACATTGAAATAGGCAAATTCATGGATCCTAGGGAATAGGTCAGGCAATACTGAGAAGCAGCAACTGGTTGCTTGCCACCTCCATGTTTCTCGTTTGCTTGTGGGTAAGAGGTCATCCCCTGCTTGCCAGGCAAGTTCTCTGGGCTGTCCTCAAATAAAGCAACTATCCCCGGCTAAAAGTTGAGCTTTCAGTGGGTTAAATTCGTAAACCCAACCACTAAAGCAACTAAAAAGCAACCAAAAACAAACTAAAGACATCTAAAAGCAACTAAAAGGCTAAGGAACCGGACGATTCGCCGGTGCGCAACCGCCGTCCGTTACCCACGTGGACTCACCTTTTCCGACTTGGGGCCCGGACGCATCGGAGGTGGAGGAAATGCTCAGGGAGTGGCCCTGCCGGCATCGATCCATTGAGAGTTCCGACCTAAGGTTGTAACGCCAAAGCCCTGGAACATACTGTGGGTGGTCGCCAAATCATTTCGCACTACGAAATGAAACCATGGCTGAAACCATAACGTTTGCTTGGTATTTACAAGGGAATCATCAATCCGGGGATTCTTAGGTGGTGCAGGAGTTGGTCCATCCACAGTAGCTCCTGAGGATAAAACAATAAACATCAGAGTAAATTGCGTTACATAATCCTAACTGACGTAGCCCCAAGGATAAAACACAAATCGGCTCGAACTAAAGCTTCTTTGACATATTTAGGCAAGGAAGGCCTGCACTTCTTTGAACACGAAAAACATGCAACAGCTTGGTGGCGACTCAGCTCAATATAGGAATACGCCTTCCAACGATAAATGGAGTAGTGCTTGGTGGTTGGTATTTCAGCCATATTCCTGAGAACGGCAGAGTTCCTGATCACCCCAGAAGAAACGTCAAACAGTGGCAACTAAAAGCTGTGCTGTCCTCAGATCCCCTAAAAGTCTTACTTTTGGTGGGTTCAATGGTTTCCCCGACTAAACCAACTAAAAAACCCAAGGGCTAAGGAACCGGACGGCTTGGAACCGCCAAGTACCTAAGGGAAAACAAAAAAAACAAGGGGACAGCTAAGAACTTCCAAGAAAGGTGGTGTCTCAGACCGGCGGACTCCTCCGTTTCCCATTGCCCCGCCTGCCCGATCATGCTCGTGCGACGCAAGTGCCCTGAGCCGGAATCGGTCAGGCCGTCACAAACGCACACGTCCAAAAAACCAAACAAAACCGAATAGAACTAAATACAAACAACAAGAGCAAGCAAGCAAGAAAACAAACAAACAAAGCAAGCAAAGAAAACCAAAACAGAAAGCAAGAAAGAAGAAAGAAGGAAAGAACAACAAGATAAATGAATAAAGCAACAAAAGAAAGACATGAGGGGAAAAAATAAATAAACAAAACAACAATGACGATAGAAAGACTCAACAAACCACACAAAAGACAAGCATAAAGAAAGGAACGAAAGACAGAAAGAAACATACAACACATAAATGCACTGGTCTTGTGTTGTTTTCTTCTTTTGCCTTGAAAAAACACACCTCATAACTCATAACACACAACAACCATAGCGCAAGCAAGCAAACACACTACCACAACAACAACAACAACAACAACAACAACAACAACAACAACAACAACAACAACAACAACAACAACAACAACAACAGCAACCACAACAACAACAAAGCAAAGCAAAGCAAAGCAAAGCAAAGCAAAACAAAACAAAACAAACCGAACGCGCACACACACAAAAACCAAGACAACACCGACCAAACCAAGAAAAGCCAAACATGACCAGACAAAACACAACAACAAAGCAAACAACCACACACAAAAACAAACAAATGTACAGACACACGGCAAACAAGTATTTAAACAAACAAGCCAGCAAGCAAGCCAACAAACAACCAGACAAACAAACAAACAAGTAAGCAGGCAAGCAAGCAGGCAAGCAAGCAGGCAAGAAAGCAGGCAAGCAAGCAGGCAAGCAAGCAGGCAAGCAAGCAACAACCAACACAATTAACAAGCAAGCACAGAGAGAGAGAGAGAGACAAAAGACAGACAAACAAACTCACAGACACACGGGCACACAAACACGCAAACAAAAAACACACACACACAGAATGGCACACAAACAAACACCAACAAACAGTCACAAGCATACAAACGCACAATCACACAACCTCACCATGACTCACACAAGTACCACTTTACGTAGTCAATCTGATACAGCTAACAACCAGCGGATGATTCCGCATCATGCTTTGCCAAGAAACTATGAATGTACTACTTTTCTTGGCACCCCCGCATGACACCAGAATTCCCATGCATAGTTCTTGCCTGCTGCAGTCTGTTAATAAACAAACAACGAGTCATCCTGCTAAAGCATGCTGATGGCCAAAACCCTGCTCCGGTGGGGATGTGTGAAGCCTCATGTAAACTGGGATGACACACCCACCAACCTCCATTTGCTTCAATGGAACAACATATCTCTAGTAATGATACCCTCCCACCATTAACATGGAACATCACAGGGTGGGAAGACCATGTTCCTTTCACAGGGACATTTTGTCCAGTGTTCATTGGTGGAAGGGTACATTGCCTTTAAACCAAGAGGGGCATGTTTGTGTTAAACTGTACTTCCATTTGCTTAAGCTTTCTGGGAAAATAAAAATATATCCAATACTGGTAAACTCCCTTTAAAACCAACAAGGGATAATCAATAACAGATTCACTTCAACAAATGAAAGAATAGGGGCATCTTTGTGTTACATTATGTCAAGCCAATGGAAGGCCGGTGACAAGACTATGTCTGCCATGCGCGCCTGAGCTTGCATGGCGACGTGGCACTCCCATACACCTTGCCAGCGCGTGTGGTGCTGATCTTTCAGAGCAAACCAAGACCCAGTTGAGACATGAGTCTACAACTGTACAACGATACGTATATTTTCCACGGGGTGGGGGGGGGACCGGCCTGGAGACTGGAACAATATATATATATATATATAACAGTAGAAAAGCAGCTTCATGACTAGTACAGTAATAACAAAAACTACACATCCCAGATGTTTGCGGGAGTCGATTTTCTCTGGATAGGAGAGACGTAGGGCCGTAGGGGCCACTGGTACAGCACCCTAACCCCGCATCAATTCTCATTGAAACCTGTTCGCTGGTATGGGGGTCGATCTGGAGGTTGCCTCTCCCTTTAAAAAAAGACTAGGAGAATGCGGGTGTACCCTCTGGACCAAGGCCGCCCTGTAAATCTTTGGAGCTGCGCGAAGGCTCCGTCTTCCCGGCATGAATGTGTCTGGCCAAACCTCATGGGGCATGATGTGGCATGGTTCCCTGATCAGAAAAGCCGCCAAAATGAGGCTCGGATTGTTCCAGGAACCCCGAATTACTATGGTTGAGAAACGGGTTCAAACCCAAATCACTTGCCCAGAGGACCCAAAAGGTGAACCTGTTGAGACTTAAAATATGGGTCCCAACATGGAAAAGCCGCGCTTGGCCATAGGTCGATCCAAAAGTGAAGACATCCAAGGCTTGAGCCCCAGATGTTTCATCCATCCCTCCAACCCAACTCCGAAAGGAAACTCACCTAGGGGCCTGTCAAAACAAACCGCCAAAATGGAAATCTATACCCTCTGACTGGGTTCCATATTACATAGGGCCTAGCTGTGGGCAAGACAAAAATAAACCTATACGACAAGAAGCGCGCCTCAGCCTCTCCGGCGAGCCGATGCGCATAGAGTTGCACTGGCCCTCAGTCAAATCGATGGATGCGCCAAGTTGAATCCAAAACAAGACGTGGCCTCCCTTAGCCCCCCCGGTAAAGCAGAAACACCTCCGTCTGACTGTGATAACCCCAACGACACTCAAAAGAATGACCCCAGAAAAACCGGATCGGATCCGGCCGCCCAGGTATTCACATGACCTGCTGGACAAGCTTCAACTCTGGGCGGGAAGGCGGCACTTCTGAAAGAATGGTGGGAGGGTGGGCGGAAGCTTTCAGAAGCAAACCTTTTGACCAGAATGTTTAGCAAGCTCTGGTCAAAGCTTATTGAAACTTGAGGAATCCTGTTGTTGCCTCCCACCCTTTGGAGAGGATGTGAAACAGAACTATGCCTTCTTGTGTTCGGGATGGACTCGAAATGTCCTTGGATTCGATGGGATCCAACCCCTTCCTGCAGGGGTTCACCCTCTGAAATAAATCCTGCAACTGGGCCTGGGTCAAAATTAAACCACCAGGAAGCCGAAGGTTTTAGCCGCCGGTGAACATTGCTGGATATGCCCCGAACGAGACCTCCGTGTCACCTTTTTTTTCTGGAAAAGGGGGAGAGGTTGGGATGCTCCAGAGCAGACCTCCTAGTACCAAATGCGTTTCACTGACCCACCGCTGCTCAGGAAACCAGGCAGACTGGCTGGTTCGTGTGGGGATTTCGGGGTCCCTGGTTCTAGATGAACCCGCCCCAACGTCCAAATCCATCAATTCAAACCGCGGAAAAGAGCTTTCTCGCAGGTCGCTGGAGGTGTTGTCTGGCGTAAAAACCTCGGATGCGGGTCTCTGTTTTGTGGTACCCCTTTCTTTGGTGGCTTTTTAAGGGGAAGCCACGGTACCCCTTTCTTTGGTGGCTTTTTAAAGAAACGCAAAAAAAAAAGGGAAACCACCATATTGGGGAGTCCTAAGACAAATCCCTTGCATCCACCAGCTAGCTAAAACAACACACACACACACACACACCTGTTTCTTTAGGGGAAGCCATAAGGAAACCCACATAAAGCCACCATTTCGGGGCATCCCCTAAAAAGAAGACCCGCCCAAAAAACCATCCGGTCGAGCGCCTTCGGGCTCTGAGGCTACGGCCAGCTTGAGGGGCGACGCGAGGAAGGTCGGCTTGCCCTGGCAGGACAGGGGCCAACGGTGGACCGAGCGCGAAACCCGAAATTGGGCATTCCTTTTTTGTTTGGGGGGGGGGGGGGGTGTTTTTGTTTTGTTTTTGTTTTTCTTGGGCGGGAGGGTGGGCCACAAAAGTGCGTTCGGTTGTCCTGTTGGTTTCCCCAAAAAACCCACCAACAAAGGTTGATTTGTGAAGTGTGGTTCCGTCGGGTACCTACAAAACCAGGTAAATGGATCCACTGGGACATCTCGGCACCCCGTTTATAGCCATCCTATGGCTCTTGGATTTTTTTTGGGGGGGAACCAGAAAATGGCTCAACCGAGTTCTGGTTGGTTTCCCTTTAAACCCACCAAACAAATATTATATTCTGCAAAAGAAAGATGAGCCACACAAAAGGAAAATGCTTGCCCCTTGTACAGTCGTTAAGTGCCACTTGACCCAAAAGAATCGGAGAGGACTCTGACACCCCTTGTGACATCCCATGTTCAAGGGTTCGAGCGTCCAGGTACGTTGCTTCTCACGAAATAACACATATGGGTATGCGTCAAAATTAAACCACCAGAAAACCGCAGGTTTTGGTCCATGTTTCCACTTACTAGGGTTCCATTTGGGGGTTACCCTATTTTTGACTCACAGCCATATGTCACCATGAGCTATATGCTACTGGGACGTTCAACCAACTTGGCAAGGATTGAAGCTGCAAAGGTTTGGGTCTTCCGAGGTCTCCGGGAGGCGAGTTTTGACCACTCTCACAGCCTCAAAGACGGGGCTCTTGCGGATGGTAACGCGATGGGGCGGGTCCTGGCGACTGCAGAGAAGCCCACCGATTGGCATCTCCTTAGACCCCTGTAGGTGCAACGTTGATTCAAAAGGTAGCAAATAGACTTGAGTTGAAGCTGAAAGGCCAAACGTTTGCTGGGAAACCAATGCCCCCTCTTCACACAAGGGACGGAATTATCACACATCTGGGTTGCAATGACATGGGTTCATTTGGAGCGTAAGTAGTTTTTCCAGGGGTCCTTAAGCTATGAAGCGGAAAAACAAACAACCTTCAAAGGTTGCAATTTGCTGGTGATTTCCAGTGAAACTGCAACTCTTGGAGGGGCCAGAAAGGGAACTGGAGGAAACCATGCCCAAAGAGGGCTAGAACTTCCATTCGGGGTGGAAACCAATAGCCTTTGTGAGCTTGCAAGTTCATTTGCGACACATTGAACCAAGCTTGGGTGTTTGCAGTGCTTTAGCCCGGGCTCGTGACAGGGTCAAGCGCTAGAGGAACTTGGAGGCCAAGCCCATGCTCTCTAAATGATCGTACGGGACCACTTGGTCCGACGGTTATGACCGATGACTTTGCTGACAAATGTGGATGGGTTTCACTGGTCAACGGGGCATAAAACCTATTCAAACCAGTGCCATCCATTTCTAACAAACTCTAGCCTAAAAAGCACACCCATGGCAATGACGACTTGGTTGGGTGATGACTCGTGACGAGTCCACTATTCACGTAGCTTGGCCAAATCTCCGAGCTTCAGCACTCCACGTGCGGCGCATTGCCTTGGGCAAACGCCATGCTGCCGCGACAAACCGCCCGATGCAACGCGCGATCACCGCTGCGCCCGGTTTGGTCTTCGACCAACCCGGCGAACCATTAAAGTCTTTGCCCCGGGGCAAAGAGGAGTCATTATCAGGTTAAATGGTTACCCTTCCTCCCAGAAGCATATGATTTGTGGGAGGTACCTGGACAAACAAAGACAAACACATGTTCTCTAGGGGCCCTGTGTCAGATGCCACGGAGGGAGGGAGGGTTCGGTCAAACCAAAGAGCAAGAATACATCTCGCTGGCCTTCAGAGGCCTGCGATCTCGCGATCTTTGTACATGCGCCCGCGACTTGCGAGGTAAATGGTATCAAACACCCACAGCTTCAATAGGATCCAATAGTGAGGAGCATCCAAAGCAGCCAACCGCTGCTTCTACCCACCATGATACACACCACCGAAAGAATGCCAAGAACAAACGCCTCACCCACTCAGCTCTCCGCTTCTGTCGGCAGGGGCCCCGGCGCCGCCGCCGCCGCCGCGCTCGGCATTGGCATGGGCGCACTTGGCGGAATGGGCGCCTTGCGGCAGAAGACCTCGGCCGCGAAAAATCTGCGAAGCCCTGCTCAAAGTGTTCAACCCTTAGTGGTTCAATACGGAAAACCCCAATCATCAGTTGGATGAAAAAGTTCGAGTCCCGGAACACCCATCAGTTGGATGAAAAAGTTCAAGTCCCGGAAAACCCATCAGTTGGATGAAAAAGTTCAAGTCCCGGAAAACCCATCAGTTGGATGAAAAACTTCAAGTCCCAGAAAACCCATCACTTGGATGAAAAAGTTCAAGTCCCGGAAAACCCATCACTTGGATGAAAAAGTTCAAGTCCCGGAAAACCCATCAGTTGGATGAAAAAGTTCAAGTCCCGGAAAACCCATCAGTTGGATGAAAAAGTTCAAGTCCCGGAAAACCCATCAGTTGGATGAAAAAGTTCAAGTCCCAACATCATCAAAAGGCCAAGTGCGCCAAAGAGACGCTCTTGCCCCAGCTCTTGGCGTAGGCGTTCCCGAAGGCCACCACGTCCGAGCTGCCTCGCCAGAGGTGGGGCTCTGGAGCTCCCCGGTTCGCAAGGCTTCATGTCTTGTGGGGGAGAAGAAAAAAGACATGGGAAGAGGGTCGCTTTGGTTTCACCACCAACAAACTTAGCCTTTAATTCAAAATGGTGCACTCCAACAAGAACAGGAAAAGCACTCGACGAGATCTCTCTTTGGCCAAACGAGAGAAACAAGCGGAGAAAAAAAGGAGTGAGTCCCGTTGGCTTGGACACTCAGTTGCTCATCCGCACTTTCACCACATGGCTCCTCTTTTGGAAGGCCCCAAAAATCCGGAGGCAACAAAGAGGAAAACCAAGAGGAAACCCACCCCCAAAAGCGGGTGGTGAGCGTATTTTGAGACAACCGCAGCCAGTCTGGAAAAAATACGACTCCGGCATGTAGGCCACTCAGCCCGAAGAAATCCAAGGCGCACCTTGATCAGGAACCTTGCTGATCGGCAGGGAGTGAGGCATGAGGCATGACCCCAAACTGTATCTTTAGGTTGTGAGGGTTTCCCTACACTTAGTACTTCTGTTTGGGGATCCATCGGTGTCCCACACCTGATGCCTCACGAATCGAGAACCAGCCACAACACCCCGACCCCCCCCCCCCCCCGCCTTTTGGCTTGAACCACGGGTTCCCGGGTCTGTTCATGAAGTTCCTTCCCCGGTCGGCGGCCGCCGCGACTTGCCGGTCCTACGGCTCGCCCCGAGCCATGCAGGAAACCGAACCGCCTGGTTGCTTGTCTTGCTTGCTTGTCTTGTCTAGCCTTGTCTTGTCTTGTTTTGTCTTGCCTTGCTGGCTTGGTGTTTGTTCGTTCATTCTTGTGTTCGCAAATAGCTCTTAAAACAAACATCAGTACACTCCCATATTGGGTTGGCCAGGTTAACCGGGCTGACATATTTGCCCCTTAGACCAAAGTGGTTGTGATTATTTTCGGAAAGGAAATCCTGACTTGACGTTGTTTTGCCCTTGGAAAAACAAAAACATATCATCAAATAGTCATAGACTCCCTCTAAAGCCAACAGGGGAAATCAAAACATATTCTTAAGCAAATGAACATTAACTACCCTAGGAAATTGTGGCTTCCTTTTGGTCTGGTTGATGGCCGGATTGCCAAACGCGATTGTCACAAAGCATGCGGAACATATGGGCACATGGCATGTACACGGATGTGCAGGTTTACTACGGGTCCAAACGTTCAACCATGTTGCTTTTGTTGGACAACCTTTTTTGGGCGAGCAACACATATCCAAATCAGTTGAGTCAGAATCAACAACTGCAATTAGATTGGTCTACCCAAAACCATGTAAGGAGTTACAAACATGGCCGCATTTATTTAGGATTTGGACTATCCCGAACCAACCTTCATCTAAGCGCGTTTCGATTGTGGCGCAGTTTCGTTAAGTTTACTGCCTTCTTGCGCCAGGTGGGCGGGTGAAGTTTACAACTATGGGCTCGTCTTCTGAGGGAAACCAAACAAAACCATTCGCGCGACGAAGTAGGTTATATTTACCCACATTCACCATTTCTCCAGATGGGCCACCTGTCGATACATAAATGCATGTGTACACACATACATATATATATATATATATATATTTCGGTCCATATATTGCCTACATCGCTTGTGTGCGATTGGTGTCCTTTTGGTGGCCAATTGAACTTACCGCCCGGAAAGGGCACCCAAAAGACACACTCGCCCTTTTCAGGCGGATGATTTCCAAAACTGGCGTCCAAATTGGTGCCGGTGTCTTTTGGGGAAGTTCGACCGGAACTAGTTAACTAGTTAACTAGTCAGTCGCTTCGTTGGTTGATCCTTTGACCGTTCAAAGTCTAAAGCCTCTTGGCCTGGGAATTTCCGAACAGTTTGCTCCACAAATTACAATGTGCATCGGGCATTTCTTCAAAACAAATCAGCCAAGGGAAATCAACGAACAGCACCTGTTTGTTGTCAATGGAACCTCTCCGGGCTTCAGCAAGATCGCTGACAAAAGGAGCACTGGGTCTCTAGGATTCTGGATGGGGTGCTTCTTTAGCCAAGCACAAAAGACATGGAATTTAACAAATCATGACACCCGGACAATAAGAGAACATGGGAAATCAACAGCATTAAACATCCGCACAAGGTCGCCGAAATCATTGTCCATATTGGGCCTCTGGACTTGCACCAGAATTCGCTTCGGCTTTCTTGACACAAGACACCAGGGAGACACCATCCACTCGTTCTTGGCCGGGTTTCAAGCTGCACCAGGCAGCATGTTGGGGGAATTTGTCCTCTGGTTTTCCTGGTAGAAAAAAGAGGGGGCTTCAGTGCTTTTTGTTTACAGACCCCGGTTGTTTGCTAACCCCGGTTGCACTTCCAACATAGGTTCTCAAAAGCAGGAACCACGCAGGTGGTCAGGGCACCCCTGAAACAGCTTGCCGGTGCTCAGAACTGAATGTGGGAACGAACCCAGGGATTTCCTAAAAGGAAAAGACAAGGGATCGTTCATAGGGGTCATTCCATTTCTCATTCCCTGCACCAAGTAAAACAACAACAACACACAATCCATTGGCTTCCCACACGCCGCGTGTGGCTTCAGCCGAGTCTCCTCCCTGGCGCTGGGTCTGGGCACAACAGCGAATGCCTCGCCGCCCCAAGCGTCCTGACGGACGCTTCAGCCAGCTGGGGAGCATCTGCCACGCATTTAGTCTGCGGGGGCGAAGTCTTCTCAGGTTCACAGCAACTTGGCTGAAAGCTGGCGACTGAACGTCAACCCGAGGAACAAAAAGGTTTTGGAGGAGACACCAATGCAGCGCACACATTCAGCCGTCGATCTGCGCATTCAGCTTCTCCAAGGCGGATCTCTGGACCACCAACCAACGGGAAGCAAACCAAAACCTCCGCCGAATTCAGAGAAAAAAAACCAAGCCACCGAAACGCGGAGAACACATATATGAGGTGATGTGTGTTTCCGAAATAGTCAGGAACCAATGTGTTCACTAGTCATCAGGAATAACCCAAAAACCTGTTCAAATCGCCGTGTCCGACACAAGTCATCTAGGAGCCTGAGTTGGATTCTGCCAACAGGACCTTTGATTTCTTTTACTGGCCCTGCTCTAACCCGCTGTGAAACCAGGTAGGCATTTGAACCCAAGGGCATCCAGACATGACTCCGGCCACCAGAACCTCCAAACACGCAACCACTTCTGGACCCATATATGTCTCGGCAAATGCGGGCAAGGAACATGCAGTCCATTGAAATTGCATATTCAAAGTGCGGACAACCCAGTTGTTGTGGACTGCCATAAGATTCCCTTGACGCAACCTCGCAAAATCAATTGAGGTATCCTCCCTTGGCAGTTGGGTAGGCCAAACATCATATCTTCTCATCTGTCAAAAAAAGGTTCCTCCAAGAATGTCGTGCATTTTCTGAGATCCCAGCGGGGTGTTGCAGAAGCCTAATTGAGGTAACTCCCTTGGCTCGACCTACTCATACTTGCTTACGACTTGTCATAGTAGTTTGTCCACATCAACTTAAGAATATGGCGTCCAAATTCTCGGAGGTCCCAGGCTGTGTGACGTTTCGCCTTCCAGGATGCCAATTGGTTTTCGCTCGCCGTCCGTGTCGGGTCCTCCGGGTCTAAGTGCTCGGCGCGGTGGAACCCCGCGCACGCCGCCGGCGCGAAGACTTTGCCCAAGCGCGACAGCGGCGGGAGGCGAGTGGCCGCCGGGGTCGGCGCGCTGGTCGCCGGCGCCTGTTTTTTTTTTCCCCGTCTGGAAATGGATCTCAAGGGAGATGAGGTCACCAGGTGAAATGGATCGGGACATGATGCATTGCTTGCTGATGGGAATCATCCAATGGACTGGGGCGCAGTCTGAAAATGGATTTTAAGGGAGATGAGGTCACCAGGTGTTGAATCCGGAAATGGATCGGAAGGGACATGAGGTCACACGGTGTTGAATCCGGACCTGGTCTTCAAGGGACATGAGGGAATCGTCCAGTGGACCTCAACAAGATTCCAGAAGTTGATCTCAGTTCATATCCCCAAGCCCCGACAGCTATGTCTTGTTCCTTCTGTGGGAAATAAGACTTACCCCACGTGATGCAGCCTTACATGTAAGGATGCCCTCAGTCACTGAATGAGTGGACCCGAGATGTAGGGTGCTCTCAAAATGGTCTGGTAAAATTTTAAGTATGGGACAACAACCATGAAAGAACCGTTTGAGGCCTTGTCCAACAGAATACCACAACCAAAAGGTCACTTGGTACCTTTACAGGCATGCAGCTCTGCCATGTCATCTTCCATTCAACTCACTTGGATCTTCCAAAACCCGCCAATTTGCGAAATGCCACATTCCTAATTCGCCATCCAAAGCCTACGTCCTTATTCCTTGTGGGACACGCGAATTCGCCGGTTTTCGCATGGACACCCAAGGAATACGTTTGTTGCAATGTTGTTGGCCATTCCGGGTGGAAAACGGAAACAGAACCCTGTTGCCCATTCATGAGGCAGCCCAGCTTGACAAACACCAGTGCACAGGCAGCAATTCAACAAATCGCGAATACTTTCAGCAGACTCTCCTGTTGAAACCACCCAACCAAGAGTGAATCATAGGATGTTAGACCAACCACGATGATGACCTTTTGGGATACCAAAGTGTTTTATTCCTACGACTAGTTTATCAATGCAGGCGGCTCGATACCACCTCCCCTGCACAATCATCGTCTTCCAAGCAAGGGAGTTTGTCAACCCAGTGTATGTCTGGGAATGGGGCCTGGAAAGTGGAAAACAGGAATCGAAGACCATTCTGGCCATGTCGTATAGGGGACCTGAGCCTGAACCCGAAAAGGGAAATCTAGGGCACTCCCAAAATGACGGACCCCAAAATGCGCGCGGGCTTGCCGTTAAAACCAGTCCCCGAACAGGTGCCACCAAAAAGTCCCGGCCCATTGCTGTGGGGATCTGGACATTTTTGGGTCGACGCAACTGCCTCGCCTGGGGGTTCGGCGCAGCCATCTTTAGGCGCCTCTAGGGACCGAGGATCAGAATCGATGCGATCGAAGGTACCCCGAAATCAAAAGTGGTACGTGGGGCCATCCAGGGTACCCCCAACGCCTTGCTGTTGTTTGGCTTAGTGGGAAATACGCCCGTGGGTATGAAGGACCTTAGAAAGCAGGGCCGCCAAAAGTAGGTAGCCCCGTGTGTTCCCATTGAGAAGTATGGGCCAACTGAAGGTGTCGCGTGTCGGGATCGCTGCGGGAAAGCCAAACCCAGCAAAACCAGCTGCCCAGTTTGGACCCAGAAAGAAAAGGTGATCACCTTTTGGAGTGACAACAAATGGTTGCCAAGCAGGAGGGAAGGGCTGAATGGTGAGATCCAATCAATTCGCTTTGGGCAAGTAAGCAGCAAACAATCAAAGGAAAACCAAAGCAAACTAGGGAAACCCCGCACAATCAAGGGAACACTGAGAAAACCACAGGACATGCAGCATAATCAACGAAAAACCAAAGAAAACCAAGGGAAACCAAAAGAACATGATCAAATACACCCAATCTGAGACAAATTTCTGCCGTGAGACGCGAATCGCCCGCTCGCCTCCGTTCCCTCCGCTTCTGCTTCTGTTCCTCCCAGTTCTCCTGCAACACCTGCCACCGCGCTTGCACCTCCAGGGGTGCTTTGGGCTCAACATGTGGGTCACTTCCCAAGTGGCTTCTCGAAAGAAAAACAAAAAAAGTCGAAACTTTTTGTTGTGTGGGCCACTTCTCCAGTGGCGCGAAAAATAATAATAAACTTAAGCTTTTCGTTGGCAACTAAAATGGTCCTCCCCAAAGTAAGTCCAAAAACTTGCAAACTCGGGTAAGGGAAGCCAAACGGAAAACCACAACTTGGAGGAGGGATCCTCTAAGAAATGGCTTAGGTGGGGAATGTCCACCAATACGCTTCTGAGGTGTCTTATTTGAGTTCGTATCCGTGTGGGTATGTGTTGACTGTGAAAAAAACTCGCTTCGCACCAGTTAGGTGGTTGATCAACCAGTTTCAGAGTAATCCATCCCAACTGGCGGGTTTTGTCTACTACACGACAAAGGACACTAACATTTTTTGGGGGGTACCCTTATTTTCAGATACACCCACACGGAGCAACCAACCCCACCGGCCTCCGCTTGGACCACCTGCCGGCGGTTCTTGGGCGTCGGAACTTGTGGCACTGGAGGTGGCAGAGCTGGTATGGACGGAACCTGCGCGGTCTCGCTCCGCACGTCCTGCGCGGGGCCATGACGTAGGGAGCCCACCAAATTAGTGGTTTCCCATTGCTTTCCATTCTGAACACCACAGAAAATGGAAAAACAGATGTTCTGCAAATCAGGGTGCTATCCCCGATTAAACCCTTCTTTGCTTATTCATGGGCTCCAGGAATAGGGCCCCCTTGCTCATCGCACATGCGCACCGCTCCCAGTTCCAAACCCCAGCCCAGCGGAACCCTTGCGCGGAATGATTTGCTTGCGGCGAACCCGCCAAAACAGAAAAGGATCTAGCAGAATCCACTCAGCTCAGCTCTAATGATGACCCTCCCACAAAGAAAGAAACAAGAAAGTGAAAAGCCCGTCCTGGCGCATGCCCGTCCACTTGGAGATGAGGTCCTGGGCTGTTCAAGGAGCTGAGAAGCTTCGGTGAACCTCGCAGTTGGGGTTGCATAGGAAGACAGACTGAAGACTACCATGACTACCAAAATCTAGGGGACTCGCTCAGTGTCCCATGTCGTACTATTTGAGAGAGAGTTGCCAGGTGATATCCTCAACCCAGGGAACCTCCCGAAAAGAACCCCAGCGCAAATCCGCACTGAGGAGCCCTATGTTAGAGACCCAAAGCTCCCAGCTGTTGAGGAATCCCATGGGTCTCCCCGCGCGAACTATACATTCACCAACCAAAAATAAGAGATCCCTGTGAAAGACCCCTTGCCACCCCCCCCCTTCCCCCCAAGACCGACACCCGTGACATCCTCCTTCAAGGCCGCTCGAGGGGACTGCACCACTGCCGGCAGCAGCGGCTGGTGGGCGAGGCCGGCCACCTTCGCCGGCTGGGCGTCCCCGTGCATCCAGCCGATGCCCAGGCGCGGGGAGAGGCCGCTCATGGTGCTGCGCTCTTCGTAGGGTAGGCCTGGCGCGCGCGAGTGGCGAGTTGGGAAGGAACTGGTGTGGGGGTGGAGGTGGGGGTGGGATGGTGTCTGAGGTGGTGTCTGGGGGTGGTGTCTGGGGGTGGTGTCCGGGGGGTGGTGTCTGGGGGTGGTGTGTGTTGCGTGTGCTTGGGAGTTGGATGTGTTCATACCTTGACCCGAAGTGGAGAATCCCAAAAACACCTCCGGGGCAAGGTGCCATTGTTGAAGGTAGAGCCCAGGTGGCCAGTGGGAAGGCACTTTTTTGTTGAGCCCGTCTTCCTGTTTGACCCCCGCCGTCCCCCAACATTTACCAAGCTCCTTCAATGGCTATACTTCCGCACAAATTGTTGGTCGGGTGGGACATGCACTTGTGTTTTGCCCTAAAAGGCGAAAGGGCAAATATCAGTAAAAAGAAAAACAAAACAAGACGCTGTTTGCCCAAAAGCAAGTCCCTAGCCCTCTCACGCGAAATCCATGAGGGACTGTTGGAGTCCCCGCTGCGGCCAAGAATGATCGGACAAAACGGGGTCCTCCCAATGTAGCATAAACCCCAGGCCATCCCCAGGCCTCATATGGGTGGCTCGCCTTGTTTTGACACATTTGAGGGTGCCCCCCCCCCCCCATTTTTGTGGTTTTAGAGGGAACCAAAACCATTTCGGGACCCGGTCCTCAAACACAGATACATCTTACCTAGTTTACTAGAATCTAACACCAATTGACAGAGGACCTTCATGGGGTCAATATCGGCTGCCTGGAGCTTGGCCTGTTAGTTTCGCTTCCCTTTTTTCAAGGTGTTTTTGAGTTGGAACCCCAACAAATGGTTGGTTTTGAAAGGAAGCCAGAAGGAACACCCACGCCATTTTTGGGAGTCCCCAAAAAACAGACACGCCCTCAAGCTGCATTGAATGTTCATGTTTGTGTGGGGATAAACAGCTGGCGATGTCGAAAAATAAATACCACATCCTAAGTGGCCTTCAGCTCAAGAAGTCTGATGGACAAAGAACCCGCCGGACAAGACCCGCTTCGCACCTGTTGGGATAGATGAAACCCCGTTGGGACACATAACCTACGCGTGTTAAGTCAGTCACTCCGCACGCACGTAAAGCCGGAATTTTCGCATGGGGACGGGTCCCACATTAGCGTAAAGTCACTACGTCCGCTCAACGGCAAATGCCATGGGTCCACCGTAGCAGGCTCAAGTTGCTCCAAGATCAGCCCATATTGCGATTGGTCCACTACAAATCTTAGCATGGAACCCGAGAAGCGATCCCAAAAGGCGGGTGCTCTAAACCTGGGCAGGCTTACGGGCTCCATGTGTATCTGCAGAGGAGCATGTGCAAAAAGAAGAAGAAACGGATCGCTAGGAAAGACACCTTGACGATGCAACCCCAACATACATGATTGGCTTTGCGGTTTCCCTGTGAACCAACCAAAAGCAGGGTGTCCAAACCGTTTCCCTTTTTGGGGCCTCTAAAAGTGTGGCTCTTTCAAGGGACACCACCAGTAAATGATCAACTTTTGGAGGGGACGTCCCTTCTGACCCCTGAAGAAGGCGCAACAATCCCAGGTCGCACCCAAACCCCCCCCTCCAGAGCCCTACCTGGGCCGTTGGCCTTGGCCAGCCATCCCACCTGGCCAGAAGGTCTGAGGGATATTCGCGGGTTTGACCGCTGAAATGCCAATCCGGAAACGGAAGGACAACCGCTCGCGGAAGACACAGGGCCTGTGTGCCCTGAAATTGCAGGGCAGCTGCTGCAATAGCAACCTCCAAAAATGACAAAAGCTCTGCAGTAATGAGGTGCAAGTCTGAACAACGCTGGGTACATAGTGCTGAAATCGGCAGAGCATGCTCGAAAAATCAAGATGCCATCCTTCAGGGTTTACACCCCAGAAAAAAATGACATAACACCCTGAAATGAGATAGTAAGACTCCGACGCAAGGTAAACTGCTCAACGACACGACATGGAAAAAGGAGGCCCCAAGAGTCACCGCGAGTTCGCCTAGTTTCTACGGATGCGTCAAGTGGATGAGTTGTGTTCTGATTTCCGCAGCTGACTTTGCAGGCAACTAGGATTCTGACAAATCCATCTCGGCCACAAAGGCCAAACAAATCCAACTTGCAAAAACAATGAAAAAACCTCAAAAAATGATTAAAACAAATCCACTAGCAAACAAATCCACTAGCACCAAAACCTCAACACACAAATCCACTAGCAAACACGAAAAACAGCTCAGCAAAACCTCAACCCCTCCGTCCTCTTTGGATTAGCCTCATGGCTCCCAGCCCCCGAAATTGAGCCCATGTCCGAGCGATCCTTCTGACCGAAATGCTTCGAATCGGTACCTTTGGTTTGATGTGCCGTGGGTTGCCTCAAAAAAAACAGAAGAAAGGAAAAGAAAAGCGGGGGAAAAACAAAAAACACGGAGGAAAAAAAAGAAGAAAACAACACACACACACAAAAAAAAAAAAAACAGGAAGAACAAAAACACATTCCGAGAGTTGGTGACACATGGGAAGTTGGTGTACTCCAACTCCCGGGTCCAAAAGGGTCCTCGCATTGTGAGAAACATCCCAACGGGTTGCTGTGCGGTTGTAACTACACTGGCCTCGTGCGGCTTCCCGAAACCAACACATCGGTCTGGAACTGTCTGAAAATCGAAGCCAACCAAAAGCCGCCTAAAACTCTCAGCCGGACGATTCGCTGCTTGAACCGGCGAAGAGGACTCCAAAGCACCTGCAAGTGGGCCCCAAATATGGAAAAACACCCGTTCCCATTTGCGTTTTCGCTCCCTGGGACACATTCAACCAATATGTCCACTGGCGATAAATTCCCTTTTTACGGCCAACAAGAGAAAATAACCTAAATGGGGGTTGATGACCCTTCAAAAAGATTGCTTTCACCGCTAAATTGTGAAAATTATGACCCCCGTCTTTGGGGGCCTTGAATGGAATATTGATCCACCCCCAAATCTTCATTTCAGCCAAATGGCTGTCACTCAAAAAAAAATCCGGAATGCCAACATGGGTTGCCCTGGTAAGTGGAAACCAAGGCCCAAACCTGCGGTTTCCCCCTCCTGTTTAGTTGTGAGCCACACCCAAATGCTCATTTTGCTCATTTGCAGCCTGTCATGGCTCTTTCGCCGTAGGCAACTGGACCTGCTAAAGTGACAGAAAAGGGCGTCACTCCAAAAAGCCACAAACTCATGCAGAAACACCCAAATGGCCAAAATAAAATAAATAAATAAAAACAACGCAAAGCCCAGCGCCTGGTGTTGCTCCGTCTCCGGCCACAGAAGCTGCTCCGCCGGGACTCGGTGCTTGGCGGCCTCAGCATCCGAGCCCAGAGATCCGAGGCGTCACCTCCAGTTGCAAGCCACTAGGTAACCAACCAGGTAGTCTAAGGTTGACTTCATGGTTACATAGTTGGAGGCATAAAAGGTATAGAGGTAACCTCTAGGCTTTATATCATGGTTTGCCTAAGGCCCGTGGTTACCTACTATACTGGCAACTGGAAGTACTGGGCTACTCAACCAATCCCAGGGTTCAACCCCCACAAGAATGGCAAGGACCCTATTTTGATGACAATTCTGAGGTCAACAATAGTGAGGTACAAAGCTAAAGGGATGGCTGGGAGCCACCATGATAGATATATTTACCGCCATGACCTTTTAATGGTGGTTTAAACCCCAGGGCAATGGAAAAGCGCTTGCTCTTTGCTTTGCATTGCAAAAAACAAAGCAAAACAACGAACTCCCGATGGGATTTGGAATTTAGGGCGCAAGGGGCCCGTCGTTTCTCTCTGTGAAATCTAAGTCCATCACTTAGACTTGGGCGGCCTATTCATAATTTGATCGACTTTCCATCCCTTGGTATGGTAGTCAACAAAAACTTGTCTAACAAACAAACACAAAAAACACATGCCCAAAAAAGCCAGAGCACCTAAAAGCATGCCCCAAGAAAAAAACCTGAACACCTAAACAAAAAACATAAGACCATTTTTTGGGGAACTGAAAAAAGCTGGGAAGATGTCCGAGGCTGGGAACCGTATGAAACAAAAACCAACAGCGAAGCTAGGTCCAGTAGAGAGGATAGAATAAGTTGGTACCAACTTTTTTCTGTGGTCTTTTTTAGTAGGGTTTCCCCCCCAACCAAAGAAGTTGGAAAAAAAGTTGGCACCAAGCTGGGCCCAAGACGTGAGCCACTGCTTCCCCTTCCTTCGCCTTTCGATCGATCCGAGGCCAAGGGCCACGTCTGCCCGCAGCAGCCGCTCCGTGACGGAGTCCAGGCCTCGCGGGCTTGCGCTTCCAGGTCCGGTGGGTGCGGGCGGCTTGCCCTCCCACCATGCTGTGGGGGGGTGGGGTGGGGGGGGGGGGGCCAGGATTTTTTTTGGGGGGGTCAACTAACATGGAACTAAGATGGGACCGTGGTGCCCAGAAGCAATCGGGGGATTGAACTTGGGGATTAGCCTCGCCTCTACCAGCAATTAACGTGGAAGCTGACGTTCGGGGCCCGGCTCCTTTAACAGGAAAATGGTCCAATCCAGGACCTGAATGTCAGGTTCCACGTTAATTGGTGGGAGGGTGACACCACTGGGCGGCTGGCAGCGGGGTTGGTGGTAGCCGTTTTGTCTCCGTGATTTACTTCCAGTTGCTTTGTCGCCCCCTGGGAAAAACAAATACACATTCCGGCGGTGATCCATTCCCTTTGAACCCAACGAGGGACACATATTCATTTCAGCAAGTGGAAGTTCAAGGGGACACCAAAGGAGATCGCCGCTTTGTGGGTGCTTCCCCATGCTGAACCTAGCAGGTTCGAGTAGAAAAGCAAGCTGGACGCCCTAGTCAACCCTTGTGGGCTATGTTATGGGTTCCCATGGCAAGAGCTAAAACCAGTGGGGGCGTTTTCTAAACCCTTTGGCTCTTGACGCCAACGTTCGCACCATGAATCATGACCCGGGCTTCGAACCCATTCCACCCAAACCCATGGCAAAACCCCCAAAAGGACGGCCATATGAGTGTGATCTATCGACAGGCAGTGGGCCTTGGACAGGCCCTTGGTCATGAGGATTGATCTGACCAGGCTTGAAGCGGCCCGGTACCTCGGCAAGCCGCTAGTCGAAGATTCCGACTATGGGCACAGCTGGTGCATCTGCGGCGTCAAAATGAGCCCTTGGTAATTATCCACTTCGAGAGACGGCAGAAGGGTGCTGACCACACCCCCAGTAAGGAATCCGCAGAAAGTACTACAAGGTGCCAGCGCTAGCTGAAAAGCACCGTGAGGCATCCTGATGCGTTTGATTGATTTTGGGTTGACATCACTGGAGCCTGCCCAATGAGAGGGTCTGGAAAAGCGGGGTGAGCCCTTGCCCATCTGCGAATCTTCGATACCAACAAAAACACCCGTGACTGCTTTATCCTATTTTAAAATTTCACGAGGGTGCCGTTGGTATCACAAACTCACCTAAAACACCATGGTCCGCATGCAAACTCATGCCGGGAATCTCCAAATTGAAAGGCTAACGTAAGCAGGCCATCTGCGGATGAGCGATATATTCACTCTGCACCAGCTGAGATGGAAACAAACCATGCCCCTCAACTGGTTCCTGGGGTGAACTCCAGGCATAAACACATCCCCCGAAAACGCGTGGTCCCAGTGGTTTTTGGAGGGAACCTTTCTTGTCAGCTTCCTGCTAATGGTGTGGATTGGTGGTTTAGTGGTTGGGGGGTGGTTCACCTTTAGCCTCCCAACCAACAAAAATGTCTGAACTTTTTGTTTACCACTAAAATGGTCGTCCCAAGAAGTTTAATGTTAACCCCGGAATAATAACCCATGGTGGATTAATACGGGGGTGTCCCCTGTTAGTGGGGATTCAGACCACTTTTGGAGGGAACACCCCCGACGGGTTTATTCATCCTGGGTCAACATTAAAGAAAACTCGCTTCCTGAGTGGGTGGCCCAAAAAAGTTGTCCGCACTTCTTGTTTCCCACTAAAATGGTCCAAACCCAAAACGTTTCAAGTCCAGGACCTCGGGGAGTGAGGACCAACCCACCAGGGGCTCCCCACGTCCAAGATCCTCAACGCGCTGCGTACCGAGAAGTCCGCCTTGTCGCTGGGCCGGAAGTGGGCCCGCTCCTGGCACCCAAACGAAACACGGGCAAATAACTTGGTTGACGTTGGAAGGGGAGCAAAAAAAACTATTTCAGCAGTTCAGTGGGGATTTCCCAAAAATGAACTTTAGCAGTTCCGTGGCTGGATTTCAACCACTAAACCACAATAAGCGAAAATGTAAAATGTTTCAAAGGTTTCCCAACAACCATGAACATGGCACCGATTTGTCTCGCTTATGGACTGCGAGTGGCCAACAAAAAGGGGCCAAATGGTTTGCTTGCTCTAAGAACAATGGTCCAAACGCAACTAAAAGAGCATATTCAAGTCCAGCAACTCAGGAAGTGAGCTTTCAGTCACGACAACTTGATTTGGACCGGTTTAGTGGTGGTTGAGACAACATTAAAAAACGGCCGTTAGTGGGAGGGGGCAGGGTAGACTGTATGGGCGGGAAAATAAGCATTTCTGTGATACATAAGTGTGCGTTGCTCATCCCCTTTTCTGTGATACTGCAGCACTTGACTATTGTAGTAAGCACTTTCAGGGGATTTATTGGTATCACTTCTGCACTTTAAAGAGATTCCTTTGGTTTCACAGAGAGTGATCTTGACACCGTATTTCTCACAATTCTGCTTGACTGCAGCAACCCTGCTTGTGGCTGACCATCTTTAGTGCAAAACCCAGACAAAAGTGCGCAATTTGCACCTGCATTCCCAAGTGAACGCCTCCAAACATAAGCAAACAAAAAGAATCCGCGCGGCCGTGGGAACAACGGTGTGCCCAAGTGCGCGGAGTTTGGCCCTAATCCTTCTGGAAGTCTTAGCGGCAAAGCCGCAACCGTGCGCACCAAACCATTGGCCGCATTGAAACGCCCATGGACTTACCCACAGTTGAAACTCCCAGCTTGATCCTTTGGCACATCGCTTTGCAGAGCTCTGGCGCGTGACGTCTGCGTGAACGCAACCGTGACTTTCCGTGGTTCTCATCGATGCCCTCACACGTCCAAGTCTGGGGGCTGGATCCAGGCCCTGACAATTTGCAAGAGGTTCCATGCAGCAAGATGTTCAACGGCCTTGGGCCCAAGCCAGATATGTTTGTTGTATTGGCTTCCAGAAAGTCCAAACCTCAGAAACGGCCTCATGGAAAATCAGACTTGCCTTTTGCACTTTTGGAGGACAGTGGAGCCACCTTCAAAAAGGGCTCTGTTCACTTATGGCTTGCAGAAGGTCTCCCCATTTCCCACGGAGTGGATCAATTCCTTGTACCAAGGTAACACCAGTGCTATCATTCAACAAATACTGAGCAACAATCAGCTAGCATACCCAACAAATAGGCACGGTTGGCACACATTCGAGCAGGCAAGAATTAAACAGACATGCGCAAACTGATGATTACTCTCCTGCAGAGTAACATGGACCCCCGCCCCACACACAAAAATACAAAAAATGAAAAGAAGAAGAACCTGGGGGCCTGGTTTTGGGTTCCTTCCGTTAATTTGCCTTGGAGCACTCACCACCAAACTGACCGCGCCCCGTCCTTGGCAATGCGCTGCCGCCACAGATATTGCCCCTTGCTGCTGGTGATGTTGTTCGGGTTGTCGTCAACCATCGCATCGATTCTAATCGCGAGCGAAATGCCCGCGGATTGATCCAGGATGCACTGCGAAGCAAGCACGAATCAAAGGCAAAGCGGCTTTTCCGGCCCAAGCCAAAGGGCAAAAATCTGCAAACAATTGGTGGGTGTCGTTTCGGCGGTCCTAACCAATCCCAAAACGTGCCATCCTCAAGAACAAACAACAAGTGTCTCCGAACCCGGCAGCTTGGGGCCACCGGATAATTGTCTGCCTTCAGAGGAGCTCCAATGCTTCGGGATGGGCCATGCTTTTTTGGACTACCGCTTTTTCTGTGATACCAAAGTGGTTCTTCCCCTATTTGAGTAAAGTGTCAGAATGAAACAAGCTCATGCTTCCCATATGAAAGAGGCAATTACGACTACTGTATACCAAGGTGATTGTTCCCATCCTAATGACTGTGTTCGCACTTAACTTTGAGGGTGCCCCATTCGCGAATCATCCTTATGACTATGTTGTAGCTTAACCGATAGCATACCTTTTGGCTCTCTGTGAACATGCGGAAGCCTTTGGACGCAGTACTGGGTGCTGTCACTTGATTTTGAGGATGCCCCACTAGCCACGCACGGAACCTGGCAACCTGCAACCCAAAAGCTCCACAGCCATGGTCGTGAACACCGTGAGTTTGGCCTTCCCGGTCTGTGCCTTGACCTCAACTTGGAATCTGGATAATTATAGATTTCGCCTTCTGCGTTTTCGTCCCCCGAAAAAAATAATCAGTTAGTGATGATATATTCCCATTAAAACCAACAGGGGCAGTCTCAAAATGGGGGGACCCCGCTTTTGGCTGGTTTGACTCGACTCCAAAGGAAGACCAACCAGTTTACGAGGTCAATGATTGAGAACACCCATATGGGTGTGTCTGAACTGAGGGCAGCCCTTTGTTGTTTGTGTTTCTGTTAAAAGAGACGCCGCAAGGAAAACCACCATTTTGGGAACACACCCAAAGGCACATGTACGTCACGGTCCTGGTGTCCACGCTTCTGGCTCCTGACATGAGACTCAGCTCGTGTGCCACCGCCGTGGTTCCTGGAATGGGAATCTTATCAATTTGTTGTCTAACTTCCCCACTCAAGGGCTAAAAACTCGAGCGTGCGCGCGTGTGTGCGCGTGTGCGCGCGCGTGCGCGCGTGTGCGCAGGTGAGCGCGCGCGCGTGCGCGTGCGCGTGAGCGTGCGCGTGCGCGCGTGCGCGTGAGAGTGGCGCGCGTGCGTGCGCGTGAGAGTGGCGCGTGCGCGTAAGCGTGCGCGTGGGCGTGGGCGTGTGCGTGTGGGTGTGGGTGTGGGTGTGGGTGTGTGTTTTGGTGTGTGTTTTTGCGTGTGTGTGGGTGCGTGCGTGCGTGCGTGTGTGCGTGCGTGCGTGCGTGCGTGGGTGTGGGTGGGTGTGTGTGGGTGTGTGTGGGTGTGTGTGGGTGTGTGGGTGTGTGTGGGTGTGTGTGGGTGTGTGTGTGTGTGTGGGTGCGTGCGTGCGTGCGTACGTGCGTGCGTGTGTGTGGGCGAGTGGGTGGGTGTGAGTGGGTGTGGGTGGGTGTGGGTGGGTGTGTGTGTGTGTGTGTGTGGGTGTGTGTGTGTGTGAGTGTGTGTGGGTGTGTGTGGGTGTGGGTGGGTGTGTGTGGGTGTGTGTGGGTGTGGGTGTGTGGGTGTCTGGGTGTGTAGGTGTGTGGGTGTGTGGGTGTGTGTGTGTGTGGGTGTGTGGGTGTGTGGGTGGGTGGTTGGGTGGGTGGGTGGGTGGGTGGGCGGGTGGGCGCGCGCGCGCACGGGCGTGCGTGCGTGCGTGCGTGCGTGGGTGGGTGGGTGGGTGGGTGGGTGTGCGTGGCGTGGCGTGGCGTGGCGTGGCGTGGCGTGTTGTGTTGTGTTGTGTTGTGTTGGGTTGTGGTGTGGTGTGCTGTGCTGTGCTGTTGTGTGCTGTGCTGTTGTGTTGTGTTGTGTTGTGTTGTGTTGTGTTGTGTTGTGTTGTGTTGTGTTGTGTTGTGTTGTGTTGTGTTGTGTTGTGTTGTGTTGTGTTGTGTTGTGTTGTGTTGTGTTGTGTTGTGTTGTGTGTGTATGTTTTTGTTTTTTGCGATGGTTTTTCACCAGAAGCGAGCCAGGGTCCGCCCTGCGCATTGATTCTCGTCGTTGCAGCTCCTGGTCCTGGCTAGCTGAGTGTCTTGGTGTGGATATCCCCGCCAAAAGGGGGAGGAGGGGTCGGGGGGTCCGGGACCCAATGCCATTGATCTCGTCTTCCCCTAGGGAAAATGGAACCATGAATGTAATTCCAGGGGGTCCCCCCCCCCTCCCCCCGCCTCCCCCAAATCCCTATTTGAGGCGGTGGGGGTGCTTTTTGTACATGAAGGCCTTGCCCCGCTTCCTTATCAACATGTGCCCATTCTATGTGATACCAATGAGTCATAATAGAAGCCATGACTACTTCACCTTGAAGAGCAGTCCCCAGGCGTGGCACAGAACGTGGCCCTACGCTCCGAATCATGTTCCACGACCATGGCCGTGGAAGAACCTGGCCATCAACATGGGCGGACCTCCTAAGAGGGGAGGGGGGAGTGGTTTGGAGACTACTTTCCTTTTGGGGAAGCCCCAAAACTTCCACTTCCATTCCTTCTATTTGCTCAAGGCCCCTGAAAAAACATGTCAGTGCCAGATTCCCTTTCAAATCAAAGGGACACATTCATTTCAGCAACTGGAAGATAGGAAAACAAGCATTAGACGCAAATTTGATGACAGACCCAACTGCGAAGGCTGCGGCGGATTCTTTCTTTCCCCGGTGGATCTTTGCCACTCGCCGCCCGGCCGCCCGAGGCTGGCTGTGAGGCGGTTCGCTGCGTCAGACCAAGGGGCAGCGGTCCTCACGCGGGCCCAGATCTGCGGGCATGCAGGTGCCTTGGCTCAAAGCCATGGTCAACACGAAGGCTTCCTGAGTGCATACGCCCAAAAAAGGTAACCAAACGTTTGATGTGCCCTCCCACCAACTAACATGGAACCTGACTTTCAGGGGGGTCCTGGTTTGAACCATTGTCCTTTTAAAGGGACCGGGACCCTGTCAGGTTCCATGTTGCTTGGTGGGAGGGTACCACTAAACATCGCGCCTTCCCCAAAAAACATGTTTAATGTTTTTTTTTCTTTTTTCAAGTCCAGGAACTCGGAAAGTGAATTGAAACCATCTTGGAGAAACCGAGAGGTGAGAAAACTCAGGACTGATGAAAACTCAAGTGGCCATGGGTCAGAAGCCCGTAAGCTCAGTGAACATCCCAACCCCCACTAAAATCCACTAAAATGGGTGGTGCACCTACCCCAAAATGGG
This sequence comes from Effrenium voratum, assembly GCA_963377175.1. Lineage (NCBI taxonomy): Eukaryota > Dinophyceae > Suessiales > Symbiodiniaceae > Effrenium > Effrenium voratum. Next base: position 572,783 of record CAUJNA010003672.1, on the reverse strand, counting down.
ATCCCATTGGTTTTGACCCACAGCCAAGTGAGAGAACATCTTCTTGTTGCCAAGTTGCCCCAGCCGGAGCCCTGCACGTGGCCCGAGCAGGTGGGCCGCTGCTTGCGGCAAATGGTCCAGGGCAGTTCGATGGTCCCGCCCTGGTCGCAGCAGATGGGGTCCCCCTTCTGCTGCCCGAAGTGGCCTGAGCACTTGAAGGCCTCCTGACGAACATGCGCGACATGAAACCAAGGAAAGAAGACGGGCCCTGAAAACAGCATGCTCCACCAAAAAAGGGAAAAGGGGGAAAACAACGGGGAGAGCGGGGAAGAGAGATATTTTTTTATATGATTCGCCCAAACAAACCAAGGCAAGTTGTGGTTCTTTGTTTGGTTGTTTGCTTGCTTGCTTGTTTGTTTAGGGGATAGGAGAGGAGGGGGAAGTTATGGGTTCCAGAAAAATACTCTGGGGAAGGCGTGCAGTTTCAAGCCTTATTCCCCGATTCTTCAACATCTCCAAGCACCAAGGAGGCGAAACAAGCAAACCGTCCATTTGCTTCAGCCACCTAGAAAAAAAAAAGTCCAGTAGTGATAGATTTCCTTTAAAACCAACAGGGGGAAAATCACATCTATTCTTTAGCAAAGTGAAGAACCGTGGAACTTGGAGGGCTCTTTTGTTGCGTATGAGCAGGTCTCACATGAGGGTTCCCAACTTCGATTGCGAGCTGTGAACATCAGCCCCACTCAAAGGAAACAAACTTGCCTGACACTGGCAAAAAGGTCAGAGGGTGAAACTAACTAGCATAGCTCCCATGTTTTCTTCCTACCCTGTTCTTACCAAGCAAGTGTGCCATCTACTTTCACCCCCGTGAAGCTCAAAACCACCAACAAGGTGAACTTGAGGAACCCGAATCAGCGGGAGCAGGGTAGAGGGATTGGCCAAGATCATGTCCGGAGAATCTCCTGAGGGAACTGAAATCGAAAATCAGCGCAATGGGGGGCAGCACATCGTAAGCAGAACCAGTCGCCTGTCGGCCCTGGAAATGGGTGAAGTCTCCAACATCTGAACTCCCAAAAGAAAGGCAGGCTGAGTGTCCACCACGGGGGGAGAAGCAAAGTCTTATCAACAAAAGGGAAGCGCCCCCCCACGAATTTCTTCCCATTCTTAACAACACCAAGGAAAAAGCGGGGTGACAACTTGCTTCATCCTTCTCAAGGTCAGGTGGCAGATTCACAGCAACGCTCTAGGGGACACTTCCAGATCCATTCTTTCCAGGGATCCGAGTCTTTTCAGAAAACCATCAGAATTTTAGGGGAAGCAGCGATCGGTTTTTGAAAAGAACGATGTTTGAAAAGAGTGGAAAAGGAATCAACCCCTAGAAGCACGAGAATTCTTTGGGAGGGCTTTGATTCGAAGCGCTAACATCGGCTCCTTGTCGAAGTCTGCGAACATCGGCTTCCACGCTCTCTCCAAGAAGTGGCCAGCTTCCTTGGGTGCTGTAGATCCCAGCAAAAAAAAGGCTTTTTGCTGGTTCAAAGGAACTAGGAGGGGAATCCCAAAAAGTTATCGTCTAAAGATCCAACTTTCAATAGCAGTAGAGCTTCTGCCACCCCCTCGGTCTTCTTGTCAGTGCATCGGAGGATTTCCATCAGCAGCTTCTCGTACATGGACTTGGGATACTGACGAATCCGCTCCCTGGATACCGCGAAGATGGGGTTGTAGAGCACCCCGGTGAGCCTGGCTTTCTCCAGGGGCACGTCCACAAACTCCTGGACCGGGCTTGGGCAATACCCTCCCAACATGGAACCTGACGTTCGGGGGGGTCCTGGAAGACAAGTTTCCTTTTAAAAGGGTCGGGACCCTGGCAGGTTGCCCCTTCTTGGATGGTGTTAAACCAAAAGGAACACCGAAGCCATTTTGGTGGGTCCCCTCGAAAAGAGAGAGACACACCCATGAAACTATTTTTCCCTTTCAGCCACCTGCCCCCTACTAATAGCTTTGAGTGCTGAACCGGAGGAACAAGAGACGTCCTTGAACCACTTGTCCAGTGGATGGATACTGGCCCTGCAGGACGCGATGTTCTGGCCACCCGCATGGTTCCGATACGACGTCAGCTGGAAGTAGCCTTCAAACTCCTTGGATGTTCGAGGAAAACCCGTAGGATTTCGAATTCTAATCCTTAGTTCCTGAGTTGATGGGCCAAAAAAAGTTCAAACTTTCTGTTTACCACTAAAATGGTCTTCCCAAAAAGTTTAAAGTCCAGGAACTCAGGGAGTGAGAATCTGAAGTTCCAGGATTACTTCAGGTTCTTCGCGAGGAAAACCCGGAGGAACTTCAGGATGCTAATCTGAAACCCGGGGGATTTCCGAAGTTCGAGCCCTGCTTATTTAAGGGAAACCTCCCAAACAAGCTCAAGGCATGAAGTTTGAGCAGCTTTGAATGGATGCATTGGATGACGCTGAAGGGAATTCCATACACCAGGAAAGCAAGAAACATGTTTTCCAGGGTCCCTTCTTTCCAAAACACATTTGGTGCCCTGACTTCTCTGAGGACCAACAAGGCAATACCCAAAAGGTTGGATCCGGTCGGTTTTCGCAGAACTGAGACCAAGAGTCCATGAAGGAATCCGGCGCCTGGTGTGCCATGGTCGCAAAACCTGAGAACTGCTTCCGCCTCTCGGGGGTGTCCAGTTGGCTAAGCACAAAGTTCAACTTCCGACCTCCAGCGTCTCCGGGCCACGAATAAAACTTCCATTTGCTTAAAGCCCCCGGGAAACAATAAACATATTTCCAGTAGTGATAGATTCCCTCTAAACCCAACAAGTAAGCAAATGGAAGAAAACATTCCCAAAAGCAAACCAAACTACACAGGAACCGGTTGGGAAGAAAAAATGGTCCAGGCACCTCCGTGCAGGATCTACGCTTATTTTTGACCTGGAGGGTGAATTAGTTTTGGGAGGGTAAATTAAATCCATCAAACATGGAACCCGAACATGGAACCTGAGCGAGGCCTCGTTCAGGTTCCATGTGCATATTATGTGTTTTCTTGACGGTTTGTCAATCATTGGCTAAAGATTGGTCATTGCATGGGATATGCATAACTCCCTAACTCTGAAAGTCTAAAAGTCTAAGGGAATGACTGGGAACCGCCAAGAAATGCTGCGAAAACAATGTGTCCTTTCCTATGTTGGCTTCCATGTAGCGGGAACAAATGCACAAAGAAAACTGCGCAGTCTAGCACCAAGCGACACTTGAGCCATCTCCAGTCGCTGGTGTAAATGCCTCACTTGCGTCTTGATCTTGTTGTTTGGTGCCAAAGACCAACTGAGTGCTAGGCAGGGCGTCTGGAAAAAAACGCACAACCACCCATCCCCTTTTGGAATCCTGTTTAGACATCAACAGCTATGGGCTATTTGGGTCTGCCTCAAAATAAGTGGTGTCCTTTTGGTGTCACGGCCTCAAAATGGGTACTCTCAAAAAAAAAAAACAGACACACCCAGGTAGAATCCACTCAACAACAACAAATCGGTGAAATCATTTATAGGGGTCATTCCACTTCTCATTCCCTGCCGAGCAAAGGAAACACAAAGCAAGCGAGTGAGGCAAGCCGAAGGCAAGTCGAAGGTGCTGCCCAATGTGAAGATCGTGATTGGTGCAAGCTGGTCGTAGAAGTGGACAATGTGCGTCAAGTAGGCGTACTCCTGAAAACCAGGGTGGCTATGAGTTTCATCCATTTGCTTTTGTCACACGGGAAAAAAACTATTTCCAGTAGTGATAGATTCCCTTTAAAGCCAACAGGGAGAAATAAAACATACTCAGTTCAGCAAATGGAACGTTTAATCCGAAATCAAAGCATGCAAGCGATTGGCCAAGCACTTTAAAAACACCAAGCTTGAAAAAACAACGGTTGTGTTCATAGGTGTCCTGTTGGACGAATAGATGGCCATGGTAGATGCTTCAACCAGTAGGGTCACCAGTGCCCGGGTATTGCAACCAAACTAACCAACTAGGACACCTACGGTTTTGCTCATATTGTCAACTCTTTACAGCCGTCCTTCTTTCCAACCATCCGGCCGTACTGTATGGGGATTTTCTGGAACGGATCATTGGAAGGAACGAGGAGGTCGACCTCGAGGATTCAAGAACTACGCCACGCGCGCACTGGGGACATGAGCCCACCTTCAAATCCAAGTAACTGGCGTCACCAAAGTATGGAGCATGTAAGGGGTATACACGGTCCCTCAAACAACCCAAACAAATAGGGAATCACCTCAAGCTTATCAGCCCAGGTATGCATTTGGGTAGCTCTTCCTGCTAAACAGCACCTTGCAAAAAGGCAACTCACCTTGATTTGACCCCTTTGAGCGATGGTTGAAAACCACCAAAACGAGGAGTATGGGGTACATTGCTGGTAGCCGCCAAGAAACAAAAACAACCATTCCAGGCTTGAAAGTTCAAACATTGCGTCTTGGCCATTCTCCATCAATCCAGTCCCTCCGTTCTAAACTTGAACATCTTCCACCCTTGCTGATAAATGACATCCTGAACCTCTATATACAGTTTGTTTTCATTCATAGGGTGGCATCCATCTTTTCGTTGGTCCCCATCGGCTTGCAAGTCGTGATCCCATCCGCTGCCCAACTCCCCGTCCTCCCCGCCGAAGTTATCAATGCGCAGGCACCGCGGATCCTGGCCGAATGGATTCGACGTGCTGGCGGTTGCCCTAGCATCCTCAAGCTCCTATGGATTGGGACATCCGCATTTTGTTTGGTGTAGCAAACCAACCCTAGGTCATACCCTAAATCCGACTCAACTCAACTCTACAGGCCTACACTCACAGTGGACCTCCGTATTTCTTAGAGAAGGAAAAAGACCCGCTGAAGGAGCAAAAGGTCAAAGTGTTCCCCACCATGGAAACGACCAACCGATTCCCATCTCCATGACTAGTTCATCACATCAAGCGGAAGGAGTTGGGTAAAGAAAGCCCTGCCCAAAATAAGAAAACAAAGAACAAACGTAACAAAACAACAACAAAACGGGCAAACAAGCGGGAACAACCCACACCAAAGGGAACAACAAACGGACGAAAGCCAGAAGCAAACTGGTGGACAACCCTAACACCAAACAAACAAGAAAAACAAAGCACGCCCCTAGCAAAAAAAGCAAAAGGAACCCCTTCCATGGCCCACCCGAGCGTGGAACACCTCACGCTTTCGCTTTCCTTCGCCTTCAAAAGCGCTCCTGCCCAGGCCCACAGGGCAAAAAGCCACCAACCAGAAAAGCAAGGCCAACACTAAACAAACTACCAAAAGCAACCCAAAGAAACAAGGAACAAGCCCTTCCCTTGGAGATTCAACACTTTCATCACACTTCCCCCCCGATTTTGCTCTTCCAGCACTCACCCCTGACAACTCGCAGATCCGGCTCGGGTCTTCCCCACGGCTCGGGTCTTCGGCGTCTGAGTCGGAGGCCCCCCGCTCCTGCAGCTTGGGCCCTTTGCAGTAGAGACGCAGCTCGAAGCCGGGGACCACTCGCGACATCAGGGGCTCCACCCAGCTGAGGTTCTCGCTAAAGGCGGCCACCACCAGGTCCACCTCGAAAGGCTCTTCCGACGCACAAAATGGCTTTTGGGTGTGGTGTTGTTGCTGGGTTGGTTTGGATTCAATTTAGGGGGAGCTGAAGAATCAACAACTATAAGCATCCCCTTTTCCATCCCTTTTGAATTGGTGGTTTGGTTTGGTGGATTGGAGGCGAAGTCGGGTCTGAAAAACAAACACGACACAAAAATAACTACCCTCTCAGCTGTTCAGAACAACTCCCCAGCCTCTTTTGCATCCCTTTTGAATTGGTGGTTTGGTTTGTTGGTTTGGTTTGGTGGAGTTTAGGAAGTCGAAAGGAAACCAAGCCCTGTTTGGTCATGAGAGCGGAAATATCAGAACCCAAGGGCAGTTAAACAAAACAAGTATGTGTCTGTGTGTCCTTGGTTTGCGTTCAGGGCTACTTGCTTATCTGAGATAAGAGCTTCAGGGTATCTAGAGCCTCACACTACCCTTAAAAATTGGACCTCACCCCCATAATTTTCAGACAATGCGTTTTTGGGGGGTCGTTCCTTGGGTGAAAACCAAGGGTTTCCGAGGGAAACCCAAAGGAACTCCACCCACTTCAGGGAGCCTCAAACTTGCGGCATGACCACGAAACGAACAGCAAACGCCAGAGGCAGAACAAACAACCGCAACTTTCCGCATGACCACGCAACTAGCATACAGCGCCAAAAATCGGGAAAAAAAAACAAAAAAAAAAAAACAGCTCCACCGCCTCGTGGTTGCTGGACCTTGGTCGCAGATCGTACTGCCGAAGCCTGGGCATCGTGGTGGTGAAGCTCCCGGTGGATGTGGTGCCCTTCGCTTCAGGCAGATCGATGGGATCGATCGCTTCTCCAGTTGTTCGAGTCACCTCAGGTACAGCCAACTAGCCCAAGCTCATAAATATATATATATATATATTCGGATAGACCTAGTCGTTGATATTGGGGCTCCGTCTGGTGTCACTCATGGAAACCAAAGGCCCCACGGCTAGATAGAAAGATTGAAAAGAAACCCCGAGCACAGGACATTTACGGGCCAACTCGCCTGAACCCCAACTAGTCAAAAAAATGTTGTAATACGCCCAGACAAGCCAGCAGGGCTAGAGTGAGTCACCCGAAAACAAGGTGGAATTGCTTTTGGGACGCCGCTTAGACCATCCTCAAAGTGAGTTTGTTTTTGGGAGGGAACCTTGGAACCTTCATTTAGACTCCCTTCTTGGGTTTGATGCATGGTGGGAAATTGTGGCTTCAGGTTGCTTCCTGTCATACCAAGGAGCTTTCAGAAAAAGACACAAACAAGGGCAGTTCTCCGGCAATCCGCTCCCCCTTTTAATAAATGGACCCTACTAATAAATACTATGGTTTTCCAAACTGGCTGAAACAGCCGGGTCCTCATTCAATACTACTTTTAGAATAGCCCGATTCAAAACCAAAACTAAACTGTCCAATGTCTCCGCCCAGACCAGCCCCAGCCTTATTAGGGGACTCCTTGCACAAACCCAATGCCAAATTCCAAATGCATACTTACCTCTTACTAATTGACATTCATTTATTGAATTGGAATTCTAAGTTCAAACTGCAGCCCTTTTCTCTTGAACCGCAAAAATGAAAGAAAACAACCTTGAACGGTTGTATTTTAATCCGCTACTCGGAAAATTGCGGTTTTGAGGTGTTTCGTGTCCGGGAAGGGGGCAGGGAGCCCATTTGGACGAGGACCACAGAGGAAATCCGGTCGACCCCAAAGAACCCTATTAATAAATATGTTTTGTCCCCGTGACAGTACTTATTGTTTGGGGGGGTCCGCGTTTATTCTGGATTGTCACAACAGGGGCATTGCCGACAGCCTGGGAGGCTGTCAAAAGTCTGGATCTGAATCCGCTAATGTGGCACCTGCGGCACCAAGGTCTAGGGGGCAAATCTTTTTGAACGCCCCCCTTGGTGGGTTCCCTTCGACAAAACCCTCGTAGAGCCTGGAGACCCCAAAATGGGGCTCCTTGTTCAACGAATGTCACCTGAGGGTAGGTTTTAAACCAGTTCTTTGAGTTCTCCAGGAGAACACGTGTGTTGAAGCCTTCTTGGGGGAACCGACAAAATGGGTGGCTCGTCTTTGTTGAGGGGTCCCTTCTTGCTGTGGTTTTACAGGAATAGCAAAAGGAACACCACCCCCAAAAACCGACAACCCTGATCCCTGCCTCATACTGTGCCTGTCCTGCGTACTTCTCGCCAGCAATGCCGGCACACAAACACGCCAGGGTGAAGATACTCGCACAGCACCAAACGTAGCGACCTCGCCGGTCGCCGGCAAGGCGCTTCGTTGCTTGCCCGTGCCACCTTTTGGGTAATCTTTAGCCTGGATTCACAAACCTGTCCGATTCTTAGGGGGTTTCCTCCAAAAGCGGCCTGAAACCGCACTAAAGGGGGACGCCCCCACCTCTGAAAATCAATCAACCAGGGGGGTTGATTCACTGCACCAGCCCAAAAGCATGTCGGGTCTTTGTAGGTGTCTGTGGACTGTTGGGGTTGTTCCAAACAGGAACCAACAAAAGCCACCCTTGGAACTCCTGCATGAGACCCAGCCTTGTGTTGTTGCCTACCAAGAGCAGGTGCCTTTCTTTCCATGTCATGGCGGTTTCCCCACGAAAAGTGGTGATTCAGACTTGTTGTTCTGTTGAGGAGGCTTGCCTTGCAAGATCAACCTCTACAACCCACTATTGTTCTTGGCTGGAATTAGGACCCCAGCATTCTTGTTTGCCTGGTTGGTGGAAACAAAGGGGACCCCACAAAAGCAAAACACATCAAAAAGGTAGTTATTGGGGAAGTGTTGACCCTGGATTAAGCCTCTTTCCGCCAGGTGCACTTATAAGTGGTTGTAAAAGGATTGGGGGGGGGGTCACCTATTGCTACATGCCGGTATACCCATTTGGCTCTCAAAGGGGCAGGATGTTGCCAGCGTCAACATCGCCTGAAATGGCAACCGGTCCTCTCCTCATGCAAACTATCGTCGGTTCAATCAGCTTCTGTTTCAACCGCATCCGCCGCAGCAAAAGAGAATCCCCGCAATCTTCATGAGATAGCCTGCCTGGCTTCATCCTTCTTGGTGATCTTGTCTCCTTCCCCAGTCAACAAAGGGAAGCCCCAATGAGGTCATCTTCGATGGGCAGATCATTTTGGGGATGGCTTCTTAAGGCTTTCAGCTTGAGGTCTTTGATCTGGGGTCTTCGTCTGTGTCAAAATGAACCGCCAAACAACCCCCCCCGTTGGTTTCATTTTAACCCACTTGACAAGGCTACCCAGAAACACACCCATTTGAGTCACCAGCGAAAACCGATCGGTTATCAAAATGGCCTACCCAGAACCATGCTTCAAGAATTCTTGTTGGGACCGGCCCTTACCTTCATCTAGACCGAATCCAAAGGTGGCCTTTGGGACAAATAGATGGCCCTGGTAAATGGAATAAACCCCATCTAAACCAGGGCCCTCTATTCTTTTAAGCCAACCAACCAAAGAGGACACCTATGCCCGAATCTAGACCGGCCCTTGCTAACCTTACCTTAGAACCACATGTAAAGAATTCTGGTTGGGACCATGTTGGGACCGGCCCTTGCCTTCTACCGGACTCGGGTTTTTTGCTGGCGACTCATCTCCCCAATCACAGCCCAGGAGCTATCCCAGGCTGGCGCGGCGCCCCGACGCCTGGCGAAGGAGGGGGAAGGAACCACGAAGGACGGCACGTTGGGCGCGGCTCAAAATTAAGCCGGAGGGGCAAACCGCAGGTTTTGGCCCGTCTTTCCACTGACCAAAGTTCCATTTTGGGTACCGGCTTTTTGCGCCACAGCCATATTGCTCTTTCTCGTTTTCCTGGTAAAGCTTCATTTATTAATGTCAAGAGGCTTCGTCTTTGCAAACGAGTACAGACCTTTATCGCGAATTGCAGTTTTAAACGCTATTTGCGTTGTGTCTAGAGGGTCAATCTCGCCTTCAGCTCAAGGCCACTCTACGACCTTAGATGAAACCCGCCTACTTTTGCGGCGTCTTCTGGTTCGGGCGAGGCGTTAACAATGTCCGGCATAATTATAACCAACCCAAGAAGGGATCCAGTGAGTGGCGTGAAATTGGGGACCCCCCGATGACTTGTGGGGTGCTTTGAAGCATCATTTGCAAGGGGTCCTTAGGTGAAGATTAAAAAAAATGGTATGTTCTGTTCCGGATTCGTTCTTTCCTAACTTGAGGCTCAAACATCACGCCTAGTCCAGTATCACAAAATGACAGTACATCAACAAAGCGCACGGCAAAATGCTATTCATGACCGCTCTTCGGCAACTTTTGCTGTGTCTTTCAATGGAAGCGACAGAACACCCAAATTACATCCAAAACAACCTGCCTGTTTTACACACCTCCCAATATCCCCCCCCCCTCCGGCAACAGTAGAAACGGTATGTATGACCAGACCTCATAGGGGTGTTAATTTTCATTGGTGACACTCTCCACAACATGTTTGCGGCGGGTATTTGTGTCAACTGTTTGGAAGCGCAATGTTTCATGGGCGCCGAGTTCCCAGACTTGTGAAATTCGAAGGGAACTAACAATTGGCACTCTTCTTCTGGGTTGGCTTCGAAGGGTTTTACCCCTCCAACAACAAACAAAAGTTGACCTGAACCATGTTCTGCCCCCGCAAACATATTGAAAGCTGAATTCAAAGGGTTTACCTTCGGGGCGTTACCAAACATGTTAGTTACTCTGATCTCCTTTTTTGTTGTCCCCTCATTTCTCCCTTTTTTCTTAACCCGTTTGCCCGTTTTCTCCACAAAAACCTTCTGAACCAAGGGCCCGTTGGCCCGCGTTCCACGTCTCTCCGGCTCCAGCCTTGGCATGGCATCGCCATGGCAAGCCGAGAGAAGCCTGGCCCTTCTGAGCCCAGCAGCGCGAACTGGGCTGAAACCCAAATCCCCGGCTACAAGATGCTACAAGTGACTCATAAGTTGAATACGGACCCTCACTGAACCAACCAAAAAACCTGAATCCTCAGGAACCCAAAGTGACCCACTTGTAGGAAGGTAAATGGAAAACCCTCCACTGAAACAACCAGAACACCTAAAACTTGAGGAACCGGATGGCTGGGAACCACCAAGCAACATGGTTGGTGTCTCTTTAAATGGCAAGCCAAGTTAAAGAGGGTTCCACCACAACATAATAACAATAATAAATAAACATCAAAAGGGGGGCTTAAAGGCAACAGGCCCCACAAGCGGCGAATTTGTGTTTCACGCTGCAGGCAGGACATTCGGACATAGCTACCTCCAGGCAAAGAGGGAGGGACCTTCCCGACTTCCGTTCACTGAGGTGTGAAAGGAGCCAATCATCTCTCCCCGATTTCTAGGCATGCTGTTAGAATTCTCAAAAGAAACGAAAAGGCAAATAAAAGCGAATCGTATCCTCAAGAGCCCCAGAACCAGCTGGAACCTCAGTAACCCTCCCCCATACCTGCCCGTATCGCCGATGTAGGCCTATCGACCCCCCAAACGCTTCCAGCTGTTGGGGAGGAAAGAAAAAAGAGCCAGTGGGCGAGCATCGGGGCTCCCTATATGTCCCCTTTAAACATCACCAAAAAAAGGGGTAAAGCGTTTTGGTTCAGTTTTACCAGTGGATAAAATCCGCTCCAGGCACTCGGGATGGATGAAGCACTATGAAACACCTGGCCAACCGGCGCGAAGCGGATTTCCTCCGGGGGCCGGGGATCGGCCCGAGCCAAGATGTACCATCTGATCGGTCTGATATGCTGCCATTCGCAAAGCGCCTATATCTCTATTTTTGGCCCAGACAAACTTCTTTTTCAAGGGCACTGCTTAAGTTCGGTATCCGCTTTTTGGAGGCTACAATACCCTTTCTAGCTTGGTCTTAAAGGGAAACGAAAGGAACCCCGCCAATTCGAGGCTTCCCTAGATTGCGACACATGCCCAGATTATCTCCTCATAGCCGCCAGCCGGTCGAAGACCTTCTCATAGGCCTTAAGCTTCCATCAGGAAACCCTGGGAGGCCCGGGCTGAGTTGAGCCTGAGATCAGTGTCCCAGGTCCCAAACTTCCTTGGACATGTGAGCCCTTCCTCAACATGTCCAGCCAGAACCTCAGTTGTTCTATGAGGCATCTGCCACAAATGGAATCAGAGTTTGAGTCACCCAAAGTACGGAAGGATGAGTTGTGAAACTGCGCCTACCGCGGATGGACAAAAACCACTTCGCACCACTGAAATGGACGGACCCCTACCTGCGAATAATAGAGCAAATCACCTGTCAGCCAGTCAACTGGCGCAGGATTTCGTTCATCAACAGTACCACCCAAAACACACCAATCTCAGGTTAGGTCGTTTTTAGTCTTCCCCAAGTGGACGTGTTTTTCGGAGCTGAATGCGGGGTTGTCAACATGAGCTCCTTTTGGATGGTTTTCAAACGGAAACGAACCTCCTTGGTGGCTCACTGCGATCCCCTTAGCTTCTTGGCTTTTTAGTTGGTTCAGTATTTAACCCACTAAAAGTTAGTCACTTTTAGCAGGGAATCTGAGCGCAGCCAAGAACAGGAAAAGCTGCCCAGTGGATGGGATGATGGGCTCCCTATTTTCTTGAAAAAGAAACCCTGAGTTTCATGGGCACGATTCCTAGCAACCTGTTCCTCATCGACGGGGTTCTCAAGGGGTTTTCCCAGGGTTTTGAGTGGTTTTCTGAAAAGACTCAGATTTAGAGGTTCTACAAGGAAACCAGATGTCGGATTTGAGCGGCTGAGATCGCAGCGGATTTGGTCTCTGCATAGTCCGGCCTTAGACCGAACGGTTGAAGCCTCTGCGGGTCTGGGCAGATTGAAATACTCTCAGCCCAAAGGACCTGGACAAAGGCTAACCCTTCGGGTAGATATGGACCACACATGGAAAACCAAAACGACGAACTAGGTGGTCCAGATTTGAGGGGTTAGAAGAAGGGTACCGTTTCTTTTTTCTGTAGTCTGTTTTAGTACACCCTCCCCAAAAAAAGTGTAAAAGGGCACTCACTCCTGGGGGAACTATAGCTAAAAGGTCGGCCTTGAATTGAGTATTCCTAAGCTGGACACAAGGCAGGCCCCAAGTTTTGAGGGTCGTCACAGGGCTGTCCAAGGGAATTCGCTGGGTGTGCAACCCAAAGCCCCGTTTTTGTTCTCTGTCCAGAACCCCTGGGAAACCAAGACATACCAAGACGATTTGACTTTCTCAAGGTTGGAATTTCGACCCCCAAAATCTTGGAAGTGTCGCTGTTCTTTTGGTTTTCCTTGCAAACAACCGGACAAAGGGTGCCCTCAAAAAACTCCACATTTGCTGAAAAGTGACATGAGTTCGCATCTGGAAGGGTCGGTGTCCTTTGAAGCGCATCCACAACTCGCCCGAAGGCGTTCAGGTTCTATGAAATATGTTTTTCAGGCAGGGCCCTATCAGTAATGTGGAGTTGAAGTTCTATTTGAGTGTGTCGTTCTTTTTGGGGGCGGAAGCCAAAAGAAACCAATCATCTTAGCAGACTCCTGGTTTGTCGACACCCATTTCCTCAGGGTCACCATGAATGGTCATTCATCGCACGGCGCGCGCAAACATGATCCTTCCTGGACACTTTCGGTGGGTTTGGCTTCGTTGTTGGCGCTGCCTGAAACTGCCTGAAACTTCCTGAAATCCAAGCATCACCAGCCAGCTCACAAGTCAGCATCTCCAGCACTACCCGCATCAAAACATTCAGGGGATCCCCTGCAACAGGCTAGAAATAAACTAAAAATACACACACATATTAAATTGGGTTCCGACGAGCGTGATAGATTGCGCGAAAACTGCTCTCCAAATATTAACTCTTGGACCTTCCCCCCCTTCTCTCTCTCCCCCCGCTCAACTAGTCATGTTTTACTTCAAGTGACCTCGCCCAAAAAACAACGGACGCCTGCGCATCACACTTGCGGCCCTTTTCAGTGGCGGCTCTTCTGAGGACTCACTCACTTCCTCGTCCTCACGCCGCGCACTGCTCTTGGCGAGCATCTCAAACTGCCACGCCAGCCTGCGAAAACTCGCGCGCGCAAAGTCGCGGATTGGACAGCCCAAGTTGGCGTTGCTGGGACCCAAGTTGCCAACAAAAGGTTTCCCCGAAAAGGTACTGGCTTGCCACATCTTGAAGCGCTCACACATGACAAGGCATGAATTCTTTGTGAATGGAACAATCTATCACTCTACAATACAATTAGTTCTTGTTGAAGCTCCTCGTCAAGTCAGAAGCCGCGCATCACCGGCTCTCACTTGCAGTGATGGTAGAAATTAAGTGGAACCTTTTTGCAGAGATGATTCCAATTTAGTGAGCCCGAACCCACCAAACAAGTGGGGGATTGACCCCGGCTATGGCACAAGTTCGCTTCCCCTCCCCCCCCCCCCGCAGGCTTGGCCTCACCAAGTACCCCTAACATCACCTGATCCTCCAAATTTGTTGCCGTGACTTGAAGCATGGCCAACATGTACCTGGACCCTCAAATTATCCTTAAGCATAGTCTAGTGAAACATTGTGCAACACGGCTGCATTATGAACGTGCGAAAAGACACCCAGAAACAGGACCCTGGCAGATTGCCAAGCACTCCCTCAATTGACAAGGATCCAGTGGGCCTCAAATTGGCCCAACGTCTCTTGGACCTTCCCAGGTCGTTTTTCCTGGTCCAGGTGATCCTTACGCGTCCACTTTTTGCCTCCCCCAAGGTAGACTTCAATTGAACCCATGGTCGATTGAGCCCAGCGGTTTCTCAGTTCAGGTGATCACCTTCTTTGGGGCCATGACAAAAGGACCAAAAGGGGGAAACCCAAAAAGTCAAAACGTCGATTCGCTTTGGGAGTCCGCCCTCAACGGTTGAGGGAAACCAAATCGAGCTCCAAACCTCCAATTGGGCGTGGTTCCTTGTTTTGCGGAAGGAAGCCTTTCTTTGGGGTTGGTCGAAAGGTAAACGTGGCAAACCAGAAGGAAAACCGAAGCCATGTTGGGCGTCCCCCGAAGCCATTTTGGGAATCAACCCCCCTGAAAAAAAAAAAAAAACAATTCGAGGCAAGCTGAAAAGTCGGGCGCACTCCGTCCGCGCGTTTGGTTCGCGCAGCCCGGCCTGGGGTTCGGGGCCAAGCCGTCGCCCCCGGCTTCGTAGAGCCTCGCCAGAGCTGAGAGGATCTCGTGCTCCGCAAAGTGGCCCCCCGGCAGACGCTCGGCCTCCCTCTCCTCCTGAACGACACCCTCTCTCCAAACCCCCAGACGAGAAACTACCATGGCGATTTTGCATTTGCTGGGGTTCCCCGGATAAAAGAAAGAAAACCAGACCCTCCCACCAACTAACCTGAAACCTGACAGGGGGTCCCTTTAGAAGGACAACTGTTTTCCAGCACCCCCCTCTCAGGTTCCACGTTAATTGGTGGGAGGGAATTTTCAGTATAGCAAATGGAAGTGGAACCACAGTGTATGCAACCACCATGCAACCTGTATACGGGTGCAAAAGGGTGTGATACCAAGTGGTTGATTTCTTGCACTTTAGCATCACAGAGCTGCAACCACGGGCCAAACCCACACCACCCCCAAAGCAAAATGGAAAATACAAGCACTAGGCAACCACTACGTACAAAACTACTCGGATGTTGGATATTGCAAGAGTACTAAATCACTAAACAAGAAACAACAGGGGAAAGAAGATGAAATCCACAAAAAGCGCTCCCAAAACGTTTTCTAGATGGCCTTCTTCCAATGGTCCAAAGCACCTTTCGAGCTTGAAGATGATGCGGCCTTCCCCACATGTCTGATGTTTCTTGGACCAAACTCTGTCAAACATATGGGCCTCTAGCGAAGCTAAAGCAACCACATGCAACCACATGCAACCACAATTCGCCACACCTGAACCCCCGCAACTACCCTCAACTGTTGGATCCTAAAAAAAAAAGGATCTGGGTGATCCCTCTGACATAGGCGAATTCCTCTCTCTTTCTGTTTGTGGTGCCTGCCTCAAAGCTGCCTCAAGACGAAGATCGCCCTTTCCTCCGGCTGGTCCCCCGTCCTCGTTCTCCTCATCGGCTTGGGCATTCCTGGCCGCCAGGGCGGCCCGGTACCAACCAGCAGCACAGGCCTCACGTCCCAGGGCGGCGGTTTCCTGGGTGAACACCTTTTAGGGTAACTTCCCCATTCTTTCCAGGGATCCTTCTTTCTACAAAACCACCAAACACCCTGGGGAAATGGCTTGAGTTTGGAAAACGACGGCTGAAAAGAATGGTTGGAATCAACCCCTGGAACTGCCCACAAAAATGGGCTGTTGCCTCAAAAAGTCATGGGGCGAGGTCCATTTTCGAAGGGTAGTTGGAGGGCCCAGGCACCGCTCAACCTTGAAACATGGGAAAAGCTCATGGGCCTCATGGGCCCTAGCTCCCTTTAGTTATGAGTTACATCACCGGGCTCACCTATGGGGCCTGCTTCGCTTTTCGATGATAAGTGATTCAAACATTGAGACCTTGTCATCTGAAAAACTCCATTTTGTGTCCATCGAAAGGAAAGACACCAAACCGGGAAACCGATGCATCTGTGAGGCCAAACGGAAACCACCTTTTTGCCCCTGTGAAACATACCCAAACACGGAACCTGACTGCTTGATCACTTTAGAGGGGGATTGGCAACATGGAGACTGGCCCTAAAAACCATTAACATCCAAAAACATGAAAGGATAATAAGCCAACTGGGACAAGCCGCTTCTACCCGGTGCATAATTCCGTCCAAAGATGGACGATCTCAGGTTGAGTGCTTGATCATCACAGTTTTCCCTGCCCTGGGCTAGAACTTGAAAAACAAATCAGACAAAAGGCTGAGTCATAGAAACCACCTCAGCTGCCGCCCAATCCGAAACTCATGGTTTTGTGCACTTGCTCTGGTTCCGTTTAGCGAACCTCGCTCGAAAAACGTAAATTTGCTCCAACCCCGTCCAACACCTTCGCCTTGCATTTCCTTTTGGGAATGGGCTACACTTGGGTGAAGGTGGACAAATCCAACCTGTTTTGGTCACTCGTCATTCCATTACCCACAAAGGAGTTGTGCCATCTACTTTCACCCTAGCTGGTGAGCGCCAATTCGTCTCCGACCCTGGCTTCATGTGTTTCAGGAAGTCAATGGATTGGGTGCTGCTCAAATGAATTGAATGGGGAAAGTGATAGCTCTTGATAGCCTTGCATAGTTAAACAAATCCGCCGACCCCTTTGCAAAAGCCAAGTTACTCTCTGCAAAGGGGCGAGGGGTGTTCTAAGTGGTGGCTAGGGGGAGTCTGAGGGGGGGAGGGGGGGTCCCGCGGCGGATTTTTGACACGCTTAACCTCTAACCCTAACCTCTAACCTCTAACCCTAACCTCTAACCCTAACCTCTGACCCTCACCTCTCTAACTCTATCCTCTAACCCTAACCTCTTAAACCCTAACCTCTCACCCTAACCTCTAACCTTAACCTCTAACCCTAACCTCTAACCCTAACCTCTAACCCCGTAACCTCTAACCTTAACCTCTAACCTTATGACGGAAGACTATGGGAAGCTGACGGAAGACTACGGGAAGATGACGGAAGACTGCGGGAAGCTGACCGGGAAGATGACGGAAGACTACGGGAAGATGACGGAAGATTACACGAACATAACGGAAGACTACGGGAAGATGACGGTAAGCTGCCAGAAGACTACAGGAAGATGACGGAAGACTGCGGGAAGATGACGGAAGACTACGGGAAGATGACCGTAGACACTACGGGAAGCTGACGGGAAGCTGACGGGAAGATGACGGAAGACTACACGGGAAGATGAGGATGATGGAAGACTGCGGGAAGATGACGGAAGACTACGGGAAGATGACGGAAGACTACACGAAGATAACGGAAGACTACGGGAAGATTACGGGAGGCTGACGGAAGACTACGGGAAGATGACGGGAAAATGACGGAAGACCACGGGAAGATGACGGAAGACTACGGGAAGATGACGGAAGACTACGGGAAGATGACGGAAGACTACGGGAATTGACGGGTACGGGAGGATGACCCTAACCCCCAACCTCTAACCATAACCTCTAACCCTAACCTCGAACCCAACCTCTAACCCTAACCTTTCGAAACTTGGACCCTGCCCCGGACCTCTGACCTTGGCCTCTAACCGTGAGGATGGATGATGGTGATGAAAGACTACGGGAAGATGACGGAAGACATTGCGAAACTGACGGAAAGCCTACGGGAAGCTGACGGAAAGACCATGGGAAGCTGACAGAAGACGACGGGAAGCTGACGGGAAGATGACGGAAGAGTGCGGGAAGATGACGGAAGACTACGGGAAGATGACAGAAGACTAATGACGGAAGACGACGGGAAGATGACGGAAGACTACGGGAAGCTGACGGGAAGATGACGGAAGAGTGCGGGAAGATGACGGAAGACTACGGGAAGATGACGGAAGACTACACGAAGATGACGGCAGACTACGGGAAGATGACGGGAAGCTGACGGGAAGATGACGGAAGAGTGCGGGAAGCTGACGGAAGATTACGGGAAAATGACGGAAGACTACGGGAAGCTGACGGGAAGATGACGGAAGACTGCGGGAAGATGACGGAAGACTACGGGAAGTTGACGGAAGACAACACCAGAATAACGGAAGACTACGGGAAGATGACGGGAAGCTGACGGAAGGCTGCGGGAAGATGACGGAAGACTACGGGAAGATGACGGAAGACTACGGGAAGATGACGGAAGACTATGGGAAGCTGACGGAAGGCTAGGGGAAGACTACGGGAAGACTACGGGAAGCTGACGATGGATGATGATGATGATGCTGATGGATAATGAATGATGATGATGATGATGATGATGATGATGATGATGATGATGTGATGATGATGATGCTGGATGACGACGATGATGGTGATGCTGATATGAATGATGATGATGATGATGATGATGATGATGATAATGATGATGATGATGATGATGATGACGATACTGATGCTGATGATGCTGATGGATAATGAATGATGATATGATGATGATGATGATGATGATGATGATGATGATGATGATGGATGATGATGTGATGATAATGTGATGATAATGGATGGTGCCTTTTTTGTCAGCCCTTTCACGGAAACAAGGCAGCTTTTGCATCCCCAGCTTCGCCAGCATCATCCTGCAGGTGCCTGGGGTGATGCTTTGCATGCTGGGGATGCGGGGGCTGCCTTTTTGGTCTTGGAGACCCGGGAAAAAAGGCAGCTTTTGCATCCCCAGCTTCACCAGCATCATCATGCAGGTGCCTGGCATGATGCTTTGCATGCTGGGGATGCGGGAGCTGCCTTTTTGGTCTTGAGAGACCCAGCAAAAAAGGCAGCTTTTGCACCCCCAGCTTCACCAGCATTATCCTGCAGGTGCCTGAGGTGATGCTTTGCATGCTGGGGATGCGGGAGCTGCCTTTTTGGTCTTGGAGACCCGAGAAAGGCAGCTTTTGCATCCCCAGCTTCACCAGCATCATCCTGCAAGTGCCTGGGGTGATGTTACGTCTGCGCGGGATGCAGAACCTGCCTTCTTTGTCTTCGAAAGTTGCTCTCAACCTCGGACTTTTCACCCCTGAGATCTTGTTATCTTATATTGCAGACCATCCCATTGCTTCCTTTCTCTTTCTTGCTTATGGCTTTCGTTGCCTATCTTATCTGGTACACTTGTTTTTTATGTTGGGTGATCTTCATTCTGGTACACTTTTCTGTGATCCAATATTTCGAGGAGACCCAGCCCATCTTCTATTACACCTTCGAGTTGCTTCTGTCTTCTTTTTCCTCTCTTTTTTTCGATTTGTTCAAAAAAACAAGCAAGCTACCTCGCGAAATTAAGGGTCCACCTCGCACCTCGTAACCCGCCTTCCTCGTCATCAGCATGGTGACCGTCGTCATCATGAAAAAAGAAATCTAAAGTGACGTTACGCCCGCTTGCGATGCAAGGGATGCTACGATTGCCATAGCAATCCATTGGGGGGTCGGCGGCATCAGGCGTCAGCCTGCTAAATCCGGCCACCGGACGTGATCGGGCCGCAGGCCAAGCCCGCAGGGCTTACCTTCAGGTATAAGGCCGTGCGCCCCATGCCGCCAACCATGCGCGGACCATGCGCATACGTTTTGTGCTGGGCCCGCCCTTATAAGGGGCGAAGGATTCGCAGATTGGTTTAGGCAATTTTTGTAGCATCTCCCCGCAGCGCCAAAAAGCGAGTATTTTTTGGGGTGCCTAAAACTGGACAACACCCCCAGCATTGCAAGCATCATCCTGGATGATGCGGATGATGTTATGCATGCTGGCGATGCGACACAATGGGCTAAAGGGGAAATGCAAGGAACCAGGAGTGACTGGAAGTGCACAAAAGGAAAGTCAAAGGAATTGCACGAAAATGAAGAGGGCAATGGAGAGAAACCGAGATGCAGGAAAATGCAAGGGCAGAACGTGAAGAACCGGACAGCGGGAACGAAAAGGGACAGGAATGCGAACAAAGGAGTCTTCAAGGAAATGAAGGGAGCTGAAGCGGCAGTGAAGTGGAAGGAAGTGAAGGGACATGCCAGGAAACTGTCAGGGAAGACATGCAAAGAAAGTGAAGTTCAAATTATCCCGAGAAGTAACAGGACTTAGAGGGAAAGGAAATGAAAGAACGGGAAGGGGTGCCCGGTGGCCGGCTGTGTCGCGTCAGCGTGTAAATCCGGCCACCGGACGTGATCGGGCCGCAGGCCAAAGCCCGGTAGGGCTTACCTTCAGGTATAAGGCCGCGCGCCCCATGCCGCCGACCATGCGCAGAACATGCGCCGACCATGCTCGGACCATGCGCATACGTTTTGCGCTGGGCCCACCCTTATAAGGGGCGAAGGATTTGCGGATTGGCTTAGGCGATTTCCGAGGATTTTTGTAGCATCCCCCGCAGCATCCAAAAACGAGTCCAAAAACGTGTATTTTTAGGGGGTGCCTAATACTGGACTACACCCCCAGCATTGCCAGCATCATCCCGGATGATGCGGATGATGCTATGCATGCTGGCGATGCGAAATAAGGGGCTGAAGGGGAAATACAAGGAAACAGGAGTGACTGAAAGTGAACGAAATGGATGTCAAAGGAATTGCACGAAAATGAAGAGGGTACTGGAGAGAAACCGAGATGCAGGAAAATGCACGGGCAGAACGTGAAGGGAACCGGACAGCGGGAACGAAAAGGGAAAGGAATGCGAATAAACAATTCATCGGAAATGGCTGGATGGAATGGGCTGGAAAAAGGATGGAAATGAAGGGGCGTTGATGAAAAAAATGCGGGAAATGGAGGAAAGGGGATGGATGGAAAATGTGTGCACAATTGATGCAAAGTTCCTGGAAAGTGCATTGATGGAATGAATGGAAAAAGGATTGCAATAGGGTGCAACAATTGAGCATCCATGGCGGACATTGCTTCGGATGATGCAGTCGATGCAGGGGGTGCTGTCCACGCCGTTCAGGGACGTGTGGGGAAATGAAGGGAAAGGTGACTGGAAATGGATCGCAAATGTCTGGAAAATGGATGGAAACTTCATGGAAGCTGGGGGGAAAGTTGATGGAGCATGCAGGGGGCGCTGTCCGTGCCGGTAAGGGATATGTGGGGAAATCAAGGGAAAGGTGGATGGAAATGGATTGTGGAAAATGGATGAAAAATTCATGGAAAATGGATGGAACATTGCTGGACAATGGATGGAAACTTCGTTGAAAATGGGTGGGCAATAGATGGACACTTGCGGGAAAATGGATGGCAAATGATGGAATGCATGGACAAAGGATAGGAATGCATGGAAAACAGCTGGATAATGTATGGAAAATTGAGGCTTCCTTTTTTTAACACTTTCCGCGCGGAGTCAAAAAACCGAGCGGTTTTTTGAGGGGGGGCCCATAGTGGACAACATCCTGGCAGCACCTGCATCCTCCGGAAATTCCCCATGGTCTGCGCTTCCCCTTGCCCCAACTTGGGTGACCCGCCACAAGGCTTGTTGCGAGACCACCAAACCCACCAAGATCATAACACAAGCCTTTGTTTTTAGACCCGAAGCCTAGCACGAAAAAACCTGCCAACGGCCCGCTAGACAATGAGACGCAGACAACAGAAGAGGTGTCTCAAATGATCACATCACATGTTTGCCACGGCCTTTTTCTTTCTGCCGCGCCAACACGTCTTGAACGATAATGACGCTTGCTCCAAGCTAGGCTTGTCCGAGCAGCACGCTTGGGCCGAGCTGCATGCTCGCATGGCCGGAGCCACGTTCTGGCTGGCTCTGCTCCTTTGGCTGGAAGCTTTTTTCTCACTTGCCTTGAAACTTCGCTTTTGAGTTTTAATTCCTTTGTGCGGACAAGTCCCTGCGCAACCTGAGCATAACTTTGGTCCGGCCTGTCTGACTTGTGTCGAAGCTCAGCCCTGCTTGTGGCGCTTTTGGCCGGGAGTCTCACTTGGCTTGCGCGCGCACTCACGGCACACCCAGGAGGGCCAACGTCTGGCGCGGTACTCATCCCTGCGGGGGCGCGCTCGCCCACACCCCCCCTGGCATGGCGGGAAGGCGCAGTTGTTGCACCAAGAGTCTGCGTTGGCCGTCCTTGCCAAGCTTCCGCCGCATTGGCTGCACGTGTTTGCGGCACACTGGTTGCAAGTCCAGTTGGGACAGACATTGGCGCGGTACTCTCCCTTGCGTGGACGGGCTTGTCCACACCCGCCCTGGCACGGGGGGAAGGCGCAGTTGTTGCACAAAGAGTCTGCGTTGGCCGTCTTTGGCAAGTCTCCGCCGCATTGGCTGCACGTGTTTGCGGCGCACTGGTTGCAAATCCAGTTGGGACAGACACTGCCGTGGTACTCTCCCTTGCGTGGACGGGCTTGTCCACAGCTGCCCTGGCACGGCGGGAAGGCGCATTTGTCGCACCAAGAGTTTGCGTTGGCCGTCTTTGGCAAGTCTCCGCCGCATTGGCTGCACGTGCATGCGTCACACTGGTTGCAAATCCAGTTGGGGCACACTCTGGCACGATACACTCCCGCTCGCGGGCAGGCAAGTCCACACCCGCCCTGGCACGGCGGGAAGGCGCAGCTGTCACACCAAGAGTCTGCGTTGGCTGTCTTTGGCAGGGCTTGACCGCACTTGCCGCACTTGCTGGCGGCACACCTGTTGCAGACCCAAGTGGGGCGCTTTTTCGCGTGGTAAACACTTTTTCGCGGGCGCGCGTGTCCGCACCCGCCCTGGCACGGCGGGAAGGCGCAGCTGTCGCACCAAGTGCCCGGCGTTGCATATTTGGGCAAGGCGTTGCCGCATTGCTGGCACGCCTTCGCCGGCGGCTGTGCCGGCGGCTTGGCATTGCGCGTGGCACAGGTTCTGCAGATCCCTTCGTTGGTTTCTGAGTCGAGCCCGGTCACGTGGCTTCGAGACTTCCAGTGACCACACTGCTTGCACTTGGCTGCCTTTGTGGCTCTGATCGGTGCAGCTGCTTCACACTGCTTGCAGCGTGCACGGCGCAGCTCCTTCGTGCGTTTCTTTCTGAGAATCTCATCTAAGTTGAAGTCTGCCAGTGTGCGCTTTTGGCCTTTTTTGGCGGCATCGCCGCACTTGGAGCAGGCGAGAGGCTTGGTGCTGCATATCTTGCACAAACCTGGCTGTGTCATTGGCACTCCTTGGCACCATGCGCACAAAGTATCACCGCACTCTGCTTGGCGGGACTGGCCGGCCGGGCACTTTGCGCGACACGCGCGGCACACCCTGTCCATGCCCTGCGCCACGACGCTGAAGCGGGCGGCGTCTTCGTTCGCCAAGAAAGCGGTCAGGGGCTTGAGCGACTCCTGACCTGCGCGCGCTACGCTGCAGAGGCGACAGCTCAGCAGCACTTCCGGGTGCCGGCTGCGTTGCTTGGCCTCCTGCTGGAACCTCACCTTGGCTTCTTCCAAGGTAATGGCGTGCGCGGGCCTATGAGATCGCCTTGGCCCAAGAGGTTGGGCCCAAATGGCCGGCTCACGCACAAGTCCTCGGCGCGCTTCACGCGAGACAGACACATGTAGGCACTGAGCTGCGCGTCTCGAGAGGGCGTGCTGTCCCAGAACCCAAGATCTAATGTGCAGGCGGGCAGTGTGGCTCCCATGAAGGAGTGCGCTGTGCCGGCATAGTCACAAGCGACTGGGAAGCCTCTTCTCTGAACGGTGGCACTGCCTGTCGCAGCGACCTTCCAGAGCTGCTGCACTGGCCGGATGCACGCGACCCCGGCGGGGAGGCTCGGTAGCTGTCTCCAAGTGGCACCCTCGACTTGTATCAAGAGACATGTCGGCATGCTTTGCAGAACGACTTCGGTTGCGGTAGTCGCCTGCACCGCCGCAGCATCCGCATCCTGCAAGCACCAGTTCAACAGCTTCGCGCGACTGTTTTTGAACAAGCGCAGTGGCCGCAGCTCAGGCAGAGTCTGCGTGACGCGAACCGGCATGCCGGGAAGCAAAGGCAGCAAGCCCATGATGCCGCCAGTGGCCTGGTCGTGGCGCTGCAGCCAGTTTTCTTTGCGAGCTTGCAGCTCCCCGATCGCAGCTTCCGGCTCGAGCTGAAACAGAGGTGTATCCTGCGCCACAACCCAAAGGAGCACGTGTTGCCGCTCGTGGGCCACCCATCGGGCTCGCAGCAGTGCAGCTACATACTTGGCTGCGTTGAAGCCGTGCACGAAAGGTCCTTCTAGAAACTTAGCTGCCTGTGGATCCGGCGCCTCACGTGCAGAGCCAGCGACGATGCGCCGGCGCTCTCGCTCGGTGGCGCACACGTCACACTCCTCCCTCACGCGGACGTCCCACGAGCGTGGGGTGCCGGATTGGATCTCCCGCTGCCACGCTACGGCCAGTCCGTTGCACCGGTCCTGCTGGCAGTCGCACTGGCCGCTGTTCGGGCACCAACTGCCTGCGTGTAGCGTGGGATAGCCGTGTAGGAAGCACCACACCTCTTGGGACAGCCGCCCATACCGTGCTTGCAAGAGCACGTGGCTCAGCCACGGGTCCACGCAGCGATGTTCTTTTGTCAGCTCAAACAAGCGCTGCATGCCGTCCTCGCCGTGCGTCCAAAACAGGCGGTGCAGGTTGGCGACTTGGACGCTGACCCCTTTGCTGAAAGGGTTTTGGAACAGCGAGGTGGCGCGCACCGCGGGGAACTGCCAGAAGTCCCCTGCGCAAAGGAAGTTCGCGCCGCCGAACGGCCGCTCGTGCGTGGTGTCTCTGCACTTCCAGGAGCGCTTCTTGCGGGTCGCTTCTGCCAGCCGCTTTTGCAAGACGGCCAAGACCTCTAGCGCGACGGTGCTGCATTCGTCGACTATCAGCCACCGGAGTCGTTGGTACTTGACGAATTTGTCGGGGCCAAACTGCGTTTGTCGGCTCTGCTTGGGAGCCTTGACTTGCAGCTCGGCAAACGAGTGCAGCGTGTTTCCGTCGATCAGCGCAGCCTGGGTGTTTTGTGAGGCCAAGTACACAAACTCTTGCCCCTGCATCCACCCGCATATCTCTTCGAAAAAGCCGCGCAGCCACTTGAGGGTCTGGCTCTTGCCCGCCCCGGGCACGCCGTGCAAGAAGGCACGCAGTGGCTCGCTACGAAAGGGCTTGTCCTCTGCCTCCTCGCGTGCTTCCCGCAGGCAGCGATCTATCACGGCCTGCAAAAAGGCCTTGCTCTGCGCTGGGCCGTGCCAGAGTGCTGGGGTCGTGCAAGTTGCGCAGCCATAGCGCAGCTGCCTGTGCACTCAGCTTGCCGTACACGCACGCCACCGCCGGCTGAGCGCGCGCTTCGCTCGGCCGCTCCTGCGGTGCATCTCCTGCTCCGGCTCCGAGGGCTTCCTTGGGATCTGGGACCCCTGCGCACCGTGCGAGGTCCGCCACTTGCTCCGCATCGGCATTGGTGCGCCACTGCTGGACTATGTTGCGCACTGCGGGGGCCTTCGGCCGCGGCCAAGAAGTTGCGGATTGTCCTGGCAGCGTGCTCGGACACCGCGTGCTGCGTCGCATAGTCTCGCCAAGCTGCGCTGTGGCTTCTGTCTGCAGGGGCTGTCTTTTGTAGCAGCCGTCGCCGTGGCTTACTTGCTTGCAAGGAGGAGATGGGCAGGTCCAGCGCCGTGATGTGCGGCACGTGCAGGCTCGCGTCTGCCGCATCCAAGGTCCAAGGTCGCAGATACACGTTCAGGAACCGTGCTTGTGTGTCTGCGGGCATGTCACTTTTTGGAAGCGGGCACAGGCTTGGGAAAGGCACCACAGGCTCCTGACGCCGTTGCAGGTAGTGCGCTGCGGCCGCCTGGGTTTGGCTCTTGCACGGCGGGCGCAGGACGCTCGCTGCGAGACGGGGTGGCAAGGGGTCGCGCCAGCGATAGTCCCGTCCGAACTTCCAGCCGTCTGCGGGCGCAGACGCCTGGCCTTGCGCCATGCTCTGGGAGCGTCCGGGGCTCCACTCACTCAGGCCGCGCTCGTCCCCTTCGGCCGCCGCAGAAGGCGGCTGCAGCTTCTTCACTTCCCACCATTTCACAAACTCCCATGGAGACAAGAAGTACACGCGTGGGTCCGTGCCTCGCCACCCGTACAGCTCAGACAGCTTGAACTCTGCATTGCCTTTGCTGTGTGGCTTGAGTTTCTTCCGCTGTTCGGTGACTGCATCAAGCTGCGTCAACCACTCGTGCCCCACGAATGGGGCCACACAGAAGCTGCGAATGCATTCGGCCGAAGACGGCTCGCTCACGTCCCAAAAGCCAGCCAGCATGAACTCTTCCGTGAGTGGTCGGACGGAGCAACGAAACTCGAGGTCTCCCAGCACCCGGTTGACGACTTGCCTGTATCGCTGCAGCTCCTTGCCCTCACACGGCTTGGTGTCCAAGAAGCTCAATTGCCTCGCCGCGTGCTGCAGCTCTTTCCGGCCCAGAGGCTGCGGTTTTTGTAAGTACCCCGTGAAATACTTGGTGGCACGGCGAGCCGCTTGGGCGATGGCTCGCTGGAGCCGTCGGACGGTCTGCGCCCCAAGGCAGTCCCGAGCGCAGTCCGGATCATGCGTGCTGCTCGCCAGAGGCACGCGGTAGTTCAGGCCGGTGTGACTGTTGCCCATCAGCATCAAGGCGAACGCTCGGCAGGTGCCAGACAGCCACGGATCGCGCCGGCGACCGAGCACAGTGCCCAGCGCATTACGGCGACCCCGGGTGCTGAGCTTGAACTTGCGCGCGTTGCCGCGGCAAATGACTCTGCAGCGCGGATTGGGCGGCCGCGGGAAGCCGTGCTTGCATTTATTCGGAGCGTTCTTTTTGCGGCACGCTGGCAGCGGCAAGCGGGCTTGCTGCGAGGCACTCCACGGGTGCACGTGATGCTGCTGATGCGTCAGCCTTTGCTGCACAGCTGCATCGTAGGCTGCCTTGAACCTCGCTGCATCCGTGGCTGCCGCCTGTTCTGCTTGATCTTGCGTCCACGCGCTCGGCTGCGTGTCTTGCAGTAGGAAGCAGGGCCACAAGCACAAAGCGTCCTTCTCTGGACCGCGGTAGTTTTGCAGCCACGACTTTTCCACTGCCTGCACCTCGGCTTGGTGCTTCTCGTGCAGAACATGCTCCTCGCAATGCAGCCACTGCTGAAAGTCGAACACTTCCGCCACACGCAGCACTTCGGCCTGCAGCAGGTCGGCAAGTTTCTGCAGGGGCTGCTGCCACACGCATGCCAAGTACACGTTGCAGTGAAAATGCGGTGTCGAGTTTGCTTGGTACTCAATCGCGCCGCACATGGCGTGGACCAGGCCCAGCACGCCGCC
Source organism: Effrenium voratum (assembly GCA_963377175.1). Lineage (NCBI taxonomy): Eukaryota > Dinophyceae > Suessiales > Symbiodiniaceae > Effrenium > Effrenium voratum. The sequence goes on along the minus strand of CAUJNA010003672.1, from coordinate 545,399 downwards.
CGTCACGTGAAACCCGTGCCCTGTCTGATCGCGGCACGTGCAATTTGGGCATCGGAAGCACATGCGCAGGCCGAGCAGGGTGCCAAACACGAAGCGCACCATGGCCTGGAAGGCGACGACAACCGCCCACGGGTCTCTGGCTGTCAGCTCTCGCCGGACGTCATAATTCGGCAGCTCGATTTGGACATCGGCCGTGTCCCATACTTGAGGCGAGTCTCGTGCAAACCATGGCCCGGACATGCCTGTTGCTGCCGGGTCCGCACGGCGATACCGCGAGAACTTGAGGCAGAGGCCGTTGTGCCGCGTGGTGGGCGACAATGTCAGGAACAGCGGCTCTCCTAGTTCCACCCGGGCCCCGAACAAGAACCGGCCGATGCGGCGACGGACTTCCACCGTCCCCGGCAAGGTCTGCTGCGTGTGCCGCACTTCCCGCAGCAGCTCCTGCTCAGGCAGCGTCAAGTCTTTGGCGTACCACAACTTCCGCGCATCGTAGTTGATGGGCTTGCACACATTGCGGCGCACGGTATACACCCCTTTCTGCAACTTTTTGTACAGGCCTTGCGCGGCTTCCACCCATGCCTGATCGCCACAGGTCGGAGTGCCACACCGAATGCCACTTCATCGTGATGCGGCGCACCCCGGGCACTAGATCCCAGGAGTTGCGGATGGAGCTCTCCACGCGCCGGGCCAGCGATTGCATGTATGCAAAGGGCGTGAGCACGGCAGCCTCACTGCCCCTGCGGTCCCGCGACTTGGACGGGAAATCCGGACCGCCCACTGGCGCGGGCAGGCTGAAAGGGTACGCCCAGCTGACGAACCGATTTTGCCACTGGTCCCAAAAGCTTTGCCCGGTTTGCACCTTCACGTGCGCGGTGAGCTTGGCTAGCTGCACAATTTCTTGCACGTCTACGTCGTGCACCTGGGAGCTAGTGTAGTCGGACGACAACACGTGCGGCCGCACTATGCCAGCAAAGGCCTCGCCGTTGACTTCATGCACGCTGGCCGCTTCAGGTGTGGCATGCTTTTTCTGCCCTCCGCCGCTTTGGTCGGCTTCCTCCGGCGCCATCGGGGCGGCCTCCATGGTCACCGGCGACATTTCGTCTTTGCCGTACCTGCTGAACACCCGCTGCTTCAAGCTTTCTTTGAGCGCGGCTTTGTCTGCCCATGCCTCACACATGGGATGTCCGCTGTCGATCAGGTGCTCCAACAACCTCACGACGATCCACGGGCGCAGCTTTGCACCAGCCACCCACTCCACGATCTCGGCGTGCCGCATGCCCTTGATTGTCAACTTCATCATGGTGTTGAGCACCGGGACTGCGTGCGGCAGCTGATGCAGCACAGCCTCCGCCCCCAAGCGGTGGAGACTGCCGTAGATCTCCTCCCAAGGCATGCTGAAGGAGCTAACATTGCCTCGCACGGCCACGCGGAAGTCGCTGCGACGCAGCTCCTCCTCCATCAGGTGCCCGCGATCTTCCTCTATATAGAAACTCACCACGGACGTCCACACGGGACATGCTGCCGCGGCCTCAATCCACCGCACCTTTTCTTGATATAAGAAACTCAGAGGATACCCGTACCAGTTGTCATTGGCAAGAGCTTGCGGGACTTGCGGGCACGTGCTCTGCCGCAACCGGCTCCAGCATGTCCGGCACAGTGGCAGCTTGCACTCAGCGCACAGTTGCTCTTGCGTGGCTGGACACGCGGCACACACGCGGTCTTCTGGGCAGCACAGAATTCGCTGCCCCTCAAACAGATCGGGCGGCAGCGACAGCTGCCAATCCTGCTCCGGAAGCCGATCTCTCACGGCCGCGTGCTCGCCGTACTTGCGAATGTACTCTGTCAAGCTCCAGTTCGCGGCAAAGCTCTCGGCTGACACGGTTGTGAACAGCTCGCGCACTGACACGTATCCTACGTTGCCATTAGGACCTCCAGGCTGCACTCCCGCGCAACAGGCGCACACCAAGGCCACGCAGTGCTCCTCGCGCCTCTCCTGTCGGAGACGGCGTAGCGTGCGCCGATCCACGCTCCAGCCCACTGCAGGCACGGATGCCTCCTCTCGGCAAACAAGGGCTCGCATGTACCGGCTCTTGGCCTGCCACCACTCCTGCCCTGGCTGGCCGGCACACAGGCTGTCCCAGTGGCACGCGGCCAAGTGCGCCCAGAGACACGTGTTCGCCTTGCCGCAGCAGGTGCCACTCAGGCGAGTCCAGTGTAAGTCTGGCACCACCCACGCTCCAGCGTGCCCCGAGGCCTCTTGACACGGCTGCATCTCGCTGCACCAAGCGCAGCCTGCAAACGCGCAATGCACGGCGGGGTAGACTATTCCTGAGGCAGGCGCGCACATGCTGGCACTCCAGGCCGGGAGCGGCGGCGGCAGCAGCGGCGTCGGCCGCAGCAGGGATGCCACTTGCTCGGCAAGGTGGACGTCTGCGTCTTCCAGGGTGGTCCACGTCTTGCTGGCTTCCACCGCCACCGGGCCGAGCTCTTCAGCTTCGTCGCTGGCATCCTGCGAGTCCCACGACTGCACACTATCGGTGTCCATCTCTATTTTGTCAGTTTTTGTCTGACAAGGGCACGTCACTGTTGGTTTCTGGCTCGGACCAGACGTCCATGGATGCGCTCGGGCCGCCTTGGCACACTATCGGTTTCCATGTCTATTTTGTCAGAGTTTTTGTCTGACAAGACCACGTCACAGTTGGTTTCTGGCTCGGACCAGACGTCCGCCTCCGCTTCAGGAATTGAAGCATGGATGCGCTCGGGCCGTCTTGGCATGCCTAGCACTTCCCACATGGCTTCACTGCCGCCTTCGGCCCACCGCCTCACCCAAGGTGTCCGCGCAAACGGCTGCGGAGACACGGCATCGGTCCCGAGCAGATCATAGTGCCCCACGTTGCCGATCTCTCGGTGCAGCAGCTGCAGCACGGTCGGGAGCCGAGCCACTGCCGTCCGGCATTCTTCGTCCGTGACACGAGTCTGAGTTCGTGCCCAGTAGTTCGCGTCAGGGACGCCGCTCCATACTATAGCATCGAAGTCGAACTGCTGGGTGAGCGCCCACAATTCTGCGCTGGTCCCATGATGGAAGGAGTCCAGACCGTTAGGCTGCTCCACCACAGCCAGCACCTTACTCCACAGCACCAGCTTGGCGTCTGGAACCTGTGCCTCCACGCCACCGCGCCGTCGAACGAAGTCTCGGTGTCGCTCCAACTCCGCCTCCGTTTCTGGCACGCAAGCTGCTTCAGTTGCTGCGGCATCTGGTCCAGCCAGCGCCGCCCACAGCCACTCTAGCGCCTGCAAGTAGATCTCCGCTGCAGCACGCAGACACCAGCGCGGCCTAGCACCTGCTCCAGGCCTGGCCCCGTACCTTGCCACCGCATGGAAGAGGCACCAGCCATCTCCAGGAACTGCCACGACTACACCCCCGGCTCTGTGCCCAGCCCCACTTGCCATGCGCTGCTAAATCACTTACCAGCGCCCTATGGGCAACTGTCACCAGCCTGCAGCTCCTTGTCCGCCGCGGGCCCTTCTTCCGGCGCTAGACCGTGCGTGATGCTTGACTCATGTGGCTGAAGCCTGTTGGCGTGTTTCGGGCGCGGCCCCAGCTGTCTAACAGTTTGGACAAGTCTGAGCTGCGAGCTGCAACTGCTGCGAGAGAAGCACCGCAAGTCGGCCCTGCCTTTGTGAGTAATAATGCGCAACATGTCACATTCCCAAGGTGTTTTCATATTCTTTTTTTCGTGTCTTACAGTGAAAGAGTCGCGCCACGTTCAGGTGAAACCAGACTATTCAAACAACCCTCAACGACAGGTTTGTTTGCGGCGCTTTGCTTGGCTGAAACGGTTCGAGGGTTGGCTTGCCCGCAGAGCTGGTTTCCAACTACCTGGCGCCAAGCCAAGGGCTTGTTACTGAAGTGGACCTTGCTTCCTACTGTTGCTTTTTTGTCCCTTGTAAATAGCCTGCAAGGCTTTGCGACAAAAAAAAGTTCCATCGCAGCTAGTGCGACGAATCTGTTGTGTGATTGCTGCTAGTCCGACGTGGCTGTTGCGTGACACATGTTGCTGCTTGAGCGACTAACGTTTTCAGAAGCTGCTGTGTGACACATGTTGCTGCTGATGCGACGAATGTTTTTGAAAGCTGCTGCGCGAGAAATGTTGCTGCTTCTGCGGCGAACGTCATCAAGAGCTGCCGCGTGAAACATGTTGCTGCAAGCACGATGAACATTATTGGTGGCTGCTATGTGAAACATGCTGCTGCTTGTGCAACGAACATTTTCAGGTGCTCCCTTGGCTTCACTCGGCCTCCCTTAAAACTGCCAAACTGCGCTTGCAAAATGCCTTGCGACGCTGTGCAGCGCGCGGTCAACTGATGCGGGGTGATCAATCTGCTTGTGCTGTCTGGCGTCCCTTAGCTTCACTCGGCTTCCCTTACAACTGCCAAACTGCTCTTGCAACATGCATGGCGACACTGCTGCCACCTTGTGGAAGCCGGTGGAACAGTGTTGGAGAATGGATGCATAAGAATGTATGGAAGGGATGGAACTGGTGGAAAATGGATGGAAGATGAATGGGCAATTGTGGATGAATAAAAAAACAAAGTACACTAAAGGAGAAAGCAGATGGGATGGCTCGGACATGGATGGGAACCTGGACGGGGCTCAAGTAACAGGAAAGGCAAGGACGTGCAGGGACTGGAAGTGCAGGAGCGGGGCTGACGGGCTGGCCCCCGCCCTCCTTCCACTTCTTTTTCGACTTGGAAGCACCCTGCGGGCAACTTTCCGGTAGATGACGAGTAGCGACTGAAGGGCAGTGAAACAGATGACACTTCAAATGCAGGAAAATGAAGTGACAGGGCGGGAAACATCCAACGGAAGCAACTGCGGCCTTTTCGGCTCTGACACCATGCGCACTCCCTGGCTGGCGCGACCATCGCCTTTTCTCCATGGCTGAAGCGGTATATGACTGAGAAGCGCCCTGTGGGCAACTTGCCGCCTCCTCCCTTTCGAGCGCGTTTGCAATCGCGACTCCTGCTTCTTCTTCTCCATGGCTGCAGAGGCACATGACTGAGAAGCGCCCTGGGGGCAACTTCCGCCCTGTTTCCGTTCTAGCGCGTGCATGCTGCTTCAACCTGCGCATGTGGGTTTAGCGTGTTGGCGCGCTTCTGTGGTTTTAGCTTTCGAGCAGTTTGCACAAGGCTTCGCGCTGGGGTGCTTACAGGGGGGAGGAGTGCGACTGACACGGCGCTCAAGGAAGTGCAGGGAGCTCAAACGCACAGGAAGCAAAGGGAAATGCCAGGAAACTCTCAAAGTTGCAGGAAAGACGCGCAAAGGAAGTGAGCTTCAAACAGGGAAGTGACAGAACAGGCAGGGCAAGGTGCCCGGTGGCCGGCTGTGTCGCGTCAGCGTGTAAATCCGGCCACCGGACGTGATCGGGCCGCAGGCCAAAGCCCCGGTAGGGCTTACCGCGCAGAACATGCGCCGACCATGCGCCGACCATGCTCCGACCATGCGCATACGTTTTGTGCTGGGCCTGCCCTTATAAGGGGCGAAGGATTCGCGGATTGGTTTAGCCGACTTTCGAACATTTTTGTAGCATCTCCCGGCAGCGCCCAAAAACGAGTATTTTTAGGGGGTGCCTAATACTGGACTACACCCCCAGCATTGCCAGCATCATCCCGGATGATGCGGATGATGCTATGCATGCTGGCGATGCGGGGATGCTGGGGATGTTGTCGCCTAAGTCGGCCCAATTTTGCCGAAAACGTGCAACCTGAAAATCTCTGAAGTGGATGGAAAATGGCCTGGATTCAAATCTCAAAATCCTAAAGTCTTAGATTCTTAAAATCTTAAATTAAAATCTAACAATCAATCTTAGAATCTCAAGATCTTAAAATCTTAGAACTTAGAATCTTAAAATCTGAAAATATAAAAACTTCCTAATGTCTTCGAATCTTGAAACCTTAAAAACCTTATGTCTTAGAATCTTGAGATCTTAAACTCTTAAAATATGAAATTCCTAAAGTCTTACAATCTTAAAATCTCAGAATCTTAAAAAGCTTTAAACACTTAAAATTCTTTAAACCTCGAACAATTGAAATGTGAAAATCTTAAATTATTAAAACATTACATTCCTTCAATCCGGGCTATATTTTAACTTCCTTAAACTCTTACTCTTGAATTTTTGGAATCTTGAAACCTTAAGATCTTAAAAATTACAACCTTAGAAGATAGCATCTTGCAACCTGAAAATATAAACATCCTCAAGTCTTCGAATCTTGACTTCTTAAAACCCTCATGTCGTTGAATCTTCAGATGTTAAAATGTTAAAATATGAAATTCCTAACTTCTCAAAGTCTTAAAATCTCAGAATCTGAAAAGCTTTCCAAACTTAGATTCTTTAAATCTTGAACTATTGCAATCTGAAAGTCTTAAATTCATAAACAAGTAAAATATACTAAAATTCCTTCAATCCGGGCTATATTCTAAATTCCTTAAACTCTTAATCTTGAAATTTTGAAGCCTTGAACTCTTAGGATCTTAAAATCTTAACTTCCGAAAGTCGCCAAATCTGAAAACCTCAAAAAAATAAAATCTTAAAGCCTGCGAAATCTGATAATGGATGGAAAATGGCTGTGCAATGGCCTGGCTGTTATAACCTTCAAAAACCTTAAATCTTTGAATACTAGAACCTTAATTCTTAAACCATTGAAACCTTAAATTCCGAAAGTCTTCAAATCTGAGACCCTTAGAATCTCAAAGTTTTTAGAATTTTGAAATCTTAACATCTACTCATCGGACTTACAGGAAAGGGAAGTGACAGAAACCCTCATGTCTTTGTTAAAATCTTAAAATATGAAACTCCTAAATTCTCAAAATCTGAAAATCTCAGAATCTTAAAAGCTTCAAAAACTTAAATTCTTTAAATCCCGCACTATTGCAATCTGAAAATCTTAAATTCAAAAACAAGTAAGATATAATAAAATTCCTTCAATCCGGGCAATATTCTAAATTCCTTAACCTCTTAATCTTCAAATTTTGAAGTCTTGACATCTTAAGATCTTAAAATCTTAAATTCCGAAAGTCGCCAAATCTGAAAATCTCACAAAAAAAAGAATCTTAAAGCCTTGGATGGAAAATGGCTGGGCAATGGCCTGGCTGTTATAACCTTCAAAAACCTTAAATCTTTGAATCTTAAAACCTTAATTCTTCAACCATTGAAACCTTAAATTCCGAAAATCTTCAAATCTGACCCTTAGAATCTCAAAGTTTTTAGAATTTTAAGATCTTAACATCTACTCATCGGACTTGCAGGAAAGGAAAGGGAAGTGACAGAACGGGCAGGGCAAGGTGCCCGGTGGCCGGCTGTGTCGCGTCAGCGTGTAAATCCGGCCACCGGACGTGATCGGGCCGCAGGCCAAAGCCCGGTAGGGCTTACCTTCAGGTATAAGGCCGCGCGCCCCATGCCGCCGACCATGAGCGGACCATGCGGGTACGTTTTGCGCTGGGCCCGCCCTTATAAGGGGCGAAGGATATGCGGATTGGTTTAGGTGATTTTTGTAGCATCCCCCCGCGGCGTCCAAAAACGAGCGTTTTTGGACGGTGCCTAATACTGGACAACACCCCCAGCATTGCCAGCATCATCCCGGATGATGCGGATGATGCTATGCATGCTGGCGATGCGAAGCAAGGGGCTTAAAATTGCAGAAAGCGAAGGGGAAATGCAAGGGAAACAGCATGAAGAAGGCACTGGAGAGGAACCAAAATGCTGGAAAATGCAGGCAGAACGCGAAGGGAGCCGGAGGATGGGAACGAAAAGAAATTGTTGCGAAGAGAAACTGAAGAGAAATGAAGGGATGAAAAGAACTAAAGGAAAGGAGTGCGAGCAGTGAAGGGGCGTTCAAGGAGATGAAGGGAGCTGACATGAGCGAAAGGAAGTGCAGGGAAATGCCAGGAAACTGCGTGACATGCAACGGAAATGAAGTTCAAATCCCGGGAACTAGCAGGAATTAAAGGAAAAGGAAATGATAATTTCCGTGCGGGGTCAAAAAACCGAGCGTGTTTTTTTGTTGTTTTTTTGGGGGGGGTGCCCGTAGTGGACACCATCCTTGCAGCACCTGCATCATCCGGACAAAAAGGATGGACAAAAAGGATGCAAAATTGATGGAAATGAAGGGGCGTTGATGAAAATATTTAGGAATTTGGAGGGACAAGGGATGATGGAAAAGGTGTGGAGGATTGATGGAAAGTTTCTGGACAAGGCACTGATGGCATGAAAGGAAAACGGATTGCAACAGGGTGCAACAACTGAGCATCCATGGTTGCTTCGGATGATGCAGTCGATGCAGGGGGTGGGGATGCTGGGGATGTTGTCCACGGTGAAGGGGGTTTGTGGGGAAATGAAGGGAAATGGGGGAAATGAAGGGAAATGTGCGGACGTGATCGGGCCGCAGGCCAAAGCCCGGTAGGGGTTACCTTCAGGTATAAGGCCGCGCGCCCCATGCCGCCGACCATGCGCCGAACATGCGCATACGTTTTATGCTGGGCCCTCCCTTATAAGGGGCGAAGGATTTGCGGATTGGTTTAGGCGATTTCCGAGGATTTTTGTAGCATCTCCCCGCAGCGTCCAAAAACGAGTATTTTTAGGGGGTGCCTAATGCCGGACTACACCCCCAGCACTGCCAGCATCATTCCGGATGATGCGGATGATGCTATGCATGCTGGCGATGCGAAACAAGGGGCGGAAAATTGGAAGCAGGCGTGACTGGAAGTCCACGAAATGGACATCAAAGGAATTGCACGAATTTGAGGGGGACACTGGAGAGAAGCCAAAATGCAGGCAAATGCAAGGTCAGACGAGGGGAACCGAAGAAGGAAACGAAAACAAATTGTGGAAATTATGGAAAGCGAAGGGATGTGCAGGAAACTGACGTGGAATGGGAGGCGGACTGAAGTCACGGAAACTGAAAAGAACAGAGGGGAGGACTGCGACTGACACGGCGAAACTGTCGAAGATGCAGGAAACACGCGCAAAGGAAGTGAGGTTCAAATCTCGGGAACTGATCGGAATTAACGGAAAGGGAAGTGACAGAACGGCCAGGTCAAGGTGCCCGGTGGCCGGCTGTGTCGCGTCAGCGTGTAAATATCCAAGCAATCTAAGGTTCCAGGTTGGTTTTGAAAAGCTGTGGGCGGGTAAGGTCCTCCTAAAGTGATCTTTGGTTCCCCTCCCGCGCAAAGCTTGCGGCCCAAGGTGAAGTGCACAAAAACGAAGACTTGGTGGGATGCAGTTGGGTGGGAAGTCCGCTGGTTGTTGGCTTCGCAAGCTTGCAACGGCTCTCACAAAAACGAGCTGCTGCTCGCAAAAGAACGACGAGAAACAACAGGAAGAAAAGATATCCCTGTCCAGCAGGCATTCCCCCTACCCGAAACCATCCAGACACCACTGCCGAGAGGAATCTTGAGCCTTTGTAACCATACAGAACACATGAGTCATACTCAAAACCATGTTTCCAGAATCACGAGGGCGGATATCCGCACCAACCTTAACTTGCCCGGGTTTTGATTGTGACTCATGTTTTCTGGTTTTCCTTTGCACCCAATCCCAGAAAACCAATGAGAAACTCTGCCGGAGAAACCAACCTTCAAAGACCGCAACAAGAACCCAACAAAAAAGAACAAAGGGAAGGCTCTCAACGTTGAAACACCTCTCTCATACCCAAACCAGGATCTAAACTCTCAGAAAACCAACCAGAAACCCGAGACCCAAAATCTGGTCCAGGCCATCCCCCCCCTGGCACCGACCCGCTTCTTCGCTTCTTCGCTTCTTCGCTTCGCCGCGCCTTAGAGCTTTGGCACCCGAGGCCCATCTCCAGCGCGTAGCCCGCTGCGCACATGGCCCGCGCCACGCCGCTCTCCGCCGCCTTTTCCGGGGGCCACAAGGCATGGGAGCCGGCTCGGCATTCTTTAGGTTGGACACCCCTCAAAACAAAAAACACAGGTGGCGTTCTTTTTGGTGCCCCTTGAAAACCTACCAACAAACAGAGTATCTCAAAAAAAAATAGACCCAAGCCGGCAGGAATCTTTCATAAAAACGAGGTCAAATACCCACAAAGGATGCAGAAACTCCCTTTCTGGTGTCTTAGAATGTTCAAGCTAATTGAGTAGGTCATCATGGTCAGAAGTGGGAAGAAGAAGTTAGGGGGGTGGTTCACCTATGGTTCTGCGAATCTTACGCTGAGGTAGGTTTTTGCAAGCTTGCCTGCAAGTGCTTGAGGCATGAGGTGCCCGAGTTCAGTTTGCGACTTTGTAACTAGCTTATGACAATTTTGCAGCTTCTACAACTCCAAACTGGAAATACTGTGGATGGACGAAATCCTGCACCACCTAAGAAAGCCTGGAATGATGATTCTCCTGTAAATACCAACAAACAATGGCTTCCCATGGTTTCAAAGTGGTGGAGGATTTTGTCCATCCACAGTACTTAAGGTCCCTAAGAAACGGACTTTGTGGTGAGCTCATTTCCCACCAGGTTCGGGTAAGCCCGCCGCACCACAGTTACAGTAGAGGGAATAATGCAACCGATAATACAACCTAGGGTTTTGGGAATGCAATCAGGGGGAGCTTCAGGAAAACCACAAGACAAGGTCTATAGGGACTCTTCCCTCATTCCCTGCTGAAAACCAGCAAGTCATCCGCCGCAAATTGACATGAAACCCGAAGAGAGCGCGCTTTGAAGCGGAGTGGTGCTCTGAAAGTGACGAGTTTGGCTCGTCTGCACGCGAGTAGATTTTTAAGTGCTCTCTTGTCTATTGGCTGTGGGTCAAACATAATGTAAACCCAGAATGGGTTGCCCCATTCTAGGGATACAAGGACTAAACCTGCGGCCTGGTGGTGTAATTTTGACCCATGCACATTTAAGAGTAAGTAGGGACCACAAACATATTACCTACCGGTGATTCAGAAAAGAAAACTGGTTGCTCTTTTGTTTGGTCAAAGTGAAGCGAAAAGGAAACAAATTTCTGGGATTGTATATTTTAAGAAACACAAGTTTACCAGTCAAGTGGGGCAGCATTTGAGCAGCCAAAACTACGAATGTTCCCCCCACAAGACTTGGGAACTCCAGTGGGAGGGTTGGTTTACAGGGGACACCAGAGCCCATTTTTGGGAGGTTCCATATGTGAGACAAACCCAGTGGCTTCTTCGCCCGGTTTGCGGGGTTGAACCTCCCGGGCGCTAATTTTCCCACGAACTCCACGAGTCCAAAATCTTCACGAGGACATTTCCTGAGGGCATAAGATGTAACCAGTGAGGGTTCCCTGCTTCTTTTTTTGCGGATCGGTATTTACGTGGCGCTGGCGAGACCCCTCTGCAACAAGCTCTTCACTTCTTGTGGGTCCAATCTGGAAAATCCGACACTTTCAACCCCAAAGTGAAATTCAAGTCCAAAGATCCGTTACCATATCGCCATAAAGATCATATTTCCTGACTCTGTTCCATATTTCGTCCACCAAAAAAACAAACTTGTTTTGGAGACCCGAAAACAAGCTAGGTGATCCTCAAAACCCTCCATTTGCTTCAGCCCCCTGGAAAAAAATATTTCCGAAATAGATTCCCTTTAAACCCGACCAGGAAAAATCAACGACATGTTCAGTTCAGCACATGGAAAGAAACCCGGTAAAGTTTCGTTCCCCAAGCCCCCCGCCTGCAGGGTGTACTTCAGGGACTGCGCTTCATCCCGCAGCGGGCGCTGCAAGGCGCCCCCCAAAGCCTGCAAGGGTTTTGGGGGGAAATACTGTGGATGGACAAAATCCATTTCGCACCACCCAAGACACCATGCTTGAAACCAGCAAGTTTCTTGGTATTTACAGGGGATCATATCATTCTAGGGTTTCTTAGGTGGTGCAGGATTTCGTTCATCCACAGTACTTGGGGCGAATACTGTGGATGGATACGCGAAATCCGTTTGCACCACCCTGAAAATGGTTGAAACCAGCACGTGTGTTGGCATTTATGTTGGGGAATCGAATCTTAAATGGTGCAGGATATTGTCCATCCGCAGTATGAGCTCTGGACTTAAACTTACTTGACCGTCCGGGGGACAATTGGGCGGCACTCCATCTGCTCCCCAAACTCATCATAGACTACTTGGGTGTTCGGCCAGCCAAGTAAGTTGTTGGTGACCGTTCCGTTATAACCCACTGAAATAAGTCTTTCGTGAATGTGGGGCAAACTTGGTTTTGGTGGGTCTTTGCAAATCCGGTGTCCTGTTGCAAAAAGGGAAGCTCGACAGTCGAAATCAACTTGACTTTGGGGTTTGGAAATCCAATTTGCTGCAGTTCCCTTATTGCTGGTTGCTATGAACAAAATATTCCCACACAATCCATGTAGGTAGCATATACCAACAATTGAGACATTTGGAGGGTAGAGTGGTTGCCCATTGGGTTCAAAGAATCAGACCCGATCCTGAATCGAAACAAACCCACCTTGTTGTCAAACAAGTGTTTGAACCAGCCCAAAAACCAAAGCCTAGTCCCCTCTGAAACAAAAACAATTCACTCCTGGGGTTGCACTAAAAAGTGTTAACAAGGCTTCGTCAAAGGGAAACCCAAACGCAGGTTCTTTAAAGAACATCTTTGTCTTTGGACATGGAGTTTCCCACGCATCGCCAGGCGCTCTTTTATCGCCATCCTATGTAATTTTTTGGGGGACCGAACAAAATGGCGGGCTTTCCGTTTTGGTTTCCCTGAACAAAAGCCAACCCCGAAAAGACTCAACTTTGTGCTTCTCGCCCCAGCCCCCCGGTCGAGACCTTCAGCACGCCCTTCCGCGGCCGCAAGTCGCGGTGCAGACACGCCAACGCCAGCGCGCCTGCAAGCAAATCGGCTTCGGCGTCGGGACAATTCTGGTGGCCCTTTGGTTTCCCAGCCAAGCCACAAAAAGGGCACCCTCCCCCAAACCAACCCACTGAGCGGAGACTTATAACCATGGCTTTTGTGGGTCATAACCATGGTTGTTCTCCACTTGCGCTTCCACCAACTGACATGGAAGTGCACAACCCCCCTTTCCAAGAGGAAAGTAGTTTCTCTACAGGGGTCTGTGCACTTCCATGTTACTTGGCGGGAGGGTACTTGTGTTGTTTTTACTTGGAGCCAAAGAAAGTAACCGAACTTTGTCTTGACCACTTTCGTATGTGTTTCCGATCCACAAAAAGCGGCTATCTTGTGGGTTAAATTCGGAAACCCAAAACACCAAACCAACTATAAATAACTAAAAAGCTGAGGGATGGCTGGGGAGATATATAGGGTTCCCCATCGTTTTACTGGTGGCAGCAAAGCCAACCCTGTTTCTTTGGCAAAACATGATGTTTACGTTTTTGTCCGCTCGTGTTGAAGGGAACCTCTCGAAGAAACGGAAGAACAAGAACCTTCCTGAGTGGATTGGCCCAACAAGTACACTGGTGTGAAGGTACATGGCGCAACTCACGCTAGGTGTAGAACGATGTAGAGTAGAACTTTGCCATCTTCACCCAACTGAGAGCCTTCTGTCAAGGCCACTAAGATGGTAGTCTCAAGAAGTCCATGAGCTCAGGGAGTGAGGATCTTGGGCGCAAAGGATCCGCTTCTCAGGGAATGAACCCGTGGGTTTCGGGCAAATGAAACTACAACTAGGTCCAGATTTGAGAGGTTCGGACAAGGGTACCGTGTATTTTTTCGGTTTTGTCTATTTTAGTAGGGTTGAACCCTCCCTCAAAAAAGAAACGGCTGATTAGTTGGCACCAATTGCTGGGGGACCTAGACAAAGTACCCAAGTTTTTTGATAATTTCTCGCCCAGAAGTCCACGTCAAGTGGTCATCCGTGCCTTGCACGCTGCCCAACTGCGCAGCCACCTGCAGGTGGAAAAGGCCTTAGATACCGCGCGTGGAAGAATGGAATCCAAAAGCCCCGTCCATTCCTCACTTCCTGAGTTGATGGGCCAAAACAAGTCCAAACTTTTGTTCTGCCACCAAACTTTTGTTCTTACAGTTTTCTTTCTAAACTCTAATTCCCAAACCGGAAAGAAAGGGAACTCCCCGGTAACTGACCTTCAAGGGTGAGCTCGTTTCATCTCCCCAGAGTCAGAATTTCTGTGGGCAACATGCTCTGCCCCAACTGTGGAGTCCACCAATTGTTGCATGTTTGCACTCTTTTCGCACTTTCCAAGGAAAACTCTACAAATGGGGCAGCAACAAAAACCAAGCAATTCCATGGAAGCTTCCCCCTCCAAGCAGCGATCTCCCGGCATATGCCGCAAGTCGGATGTGAGGCTGTTTCAAGGGCTTACACAACTACCTTGTTTGGGTTAAGGAAACCCCGCTGGGCTTTTCTATGCTTTTCTCGATAGCTTCCGCCCGCTCGAAACAGGTTGCCGCCGTTCGAAACTGGCACGGAAGCGCCGTTGAAGGTGACCCTCTGCTGGGCTGCAGGTTGGTGGGCACGAAAAAAAGCCTTCTTCACCCAGGCGTTTCACCAAAGTACTGTCACATATGGTCATCACAGTGGCAAAGAGCGAACATGCTGATCCAGCAAATCGTTCATATGCTGTTTCTTTTTACATGGCAAGCGGCAAATATGTGCTGCAGCAAACAGCAAGCACGTCGACTTGCGCCAGTTCCAGCAGTCTGTCACTTGCAGAAACCCTGGACGACATCTGTGAAAATCAAGCAATGAGAATCATAGCTCATTTCAGTGAACGCGTGGCAACAAACAGGTTTTGCAATGGGTGGGTTTGGATGTTCCCAGACGTACCAACCTTGGTCTAACCTCAAGGTACACCTTGAACAGCGTATGTTCAGGGATTGAATTATTTCGGCCACAACTCAATTGCCCGAAGAACCCAGGAATAAGATGTCAACCTTCTGCGGCCATGACCAATAATGGAGCAAAAGGGGAAACTGTCCAAAGGTTGTTTCACGTTGGGCAAGTGAGATAAGATATAACCTAACCACCGAGTTTTTCTTCAAGGGGGTAGTTTCAGCTTGTGAGCTCCCCCTCCAAAATTACTTTAGTCACGGGTCACGCTCCTTGCCTCCGCCAGTCAACCAGAACATATAAACAATATAAAAGGCCTCCAAAACCCGGACCCATTTCCATGGGATTTCCATGGGCACCGCTTTGTTGGTCGCGCATTAAAGGCCTTTTACCCTCTCCAAAAAAAAGCTGCAACAGGGAAGCAACCCGCTGGGTGGTCGCAGGAGACTCTCACTTGCCCAAAGCGAATCGACGGGTATTTGAAAAAGGTTGACCTTTCATTTCTGGGTCCTTTGGGCAATTGAGAATCAGCTTCCTTCCAGTTGATTGGTCGTTTGGGCATTTCTATCCTCTACAAAAGGGTTAAAATCAAGCACCGACCCAAACCACCAAAGCTCACTTCCTTAAAACAAGTCTGAACTTTCTTTGTTTACCACTAAAACGGTCTCAAAAGCCAACAACTACGTCCATGAACGAGTTCAGGACACCACCTAAACGCTCACTTCCTGAATTTTATTGGCAAACAAAGTCTGACCTTTGGTCGTTTACCACTAAAAAATGGCCTCTCCAAAATCCCGAAGGACAAAAAAACAAGTCCAACTCAGTCCAGGTTGTGCGCTGAGAGGCCCTGGGCCGGCGACGTCAGCACGTTGTGCCCGATGAACTCGGCGCCAGCTTGGACGTGCCGCGCATGGAGCATGGCCAGCGCGAAGTGCACCTTCGCGTACCTGGCGAAATGTGCGACGCCCTGCGAAAAGCGACTCACTTTTAGTGGTTTACCCTGCTACAAGTTGGTTTAATACGGAAAACTCATTGGTTGGATCAAAAAGTTAAAGTCCTAACATCCCTTGGCAAAATGCAGCAAAGGTACATCTGGGCCGCGGCGTTACCTCTGCGCGTCGGTTCGAGTCGAGCCAAACGGTGCGGGTGAGGAGCCCGACTTTTTTCGGACGAGCCGTGTTTTTATTTTGGGGGGAGGGTGCCCTGTTGTTGGCTTTCTTTAGGGCTCCGGTTTTTTCGGAGGAGGCAGTGGTCTTGCTAGTCACAGCAACTGAACGGCTTTCCGAGAAATTGACGCTGGAGCGCTGGAGCTTCGCACTCGGCTTCTCGAGCGGTCGCTCGAAGAAGGGCTCCCATCCGATGTCGGGGGGGAACCCAACATTTCGGGCTCCGCTTTTTTGAGGGTTTCGTGCTTGGTTGGGTTTAAGGGGAGGCCAAAAGGAACATTGCAGCCATTTGTGTTTGGTCCCTGATTTTAAGACAAACATCTCACGGAGGATGGCAACCTAAAGGAGCGACTCCCGGTTAAGAAACACTGGGTAGAACAAAGAGAGTTGAATTCCAATTTGCAGTGGGTCTTGCACCCAAAAAGGGAATTCTCTGGCATGGGTTTTAGGGGTAAGCTTACTGATATGCGGGCCATATACTGCTTAAGGGTCTAAATGTGCTTCTGGAAGTTGACCGCGAGGTTCCAGACCTCAGCCCATGTTGGAGCGCCCAAAACCCATGGACTTTGGTTTCCACGGCTGACATAGGCCTCACTAAACACATGTAGAAAAACAGACAAGTAGGAGAGCCACCTACTTTCCATTGGGCAGGAATCCGTTTTGGGCATTCACGTTTCTGCAGGGCGAAACTTGACTGACGAAGCTTAAGCCAAAGCCCGGGATCAAAGTGGTCGTCGAACCTTGGAAGCCTTCCCTTTCCCCGAAAGAACAAAGAAAGGGTAGACGTTGTTGTTTTAGCAGATTTGTCCTCAAGACTCCCTCCTTCGAATTCCCCAGATAAACTGAGTTCATAAAAAAAAATCCTTTGAACCACTAGCTCCGCCATTTAGCTGCGGAGCTAAATATGTTGGTAACATAGACCCAGGCAGACCCCGGCTTTGAAAATAGCAGAGAGGCCCACATGCTTCGCCGGCACCAAAGACACTGGCTGCACGCTCAGCGTGATGGAAGCGTCGTCGGGCTCTTGTTCCTCGTCTTGCCTGAGGGTTGTGACTCTCTGTGCCGGTGCCTTTTAAAGTCTAATTGAAAGGAAAGCACAATGAAGGGCACGCAATCTTCCATTCAATTTTCTATGCCTATCAATGATTGAACATGTACCTTCACGTGCCGTCATATTTCCATGTTTCCGCTGCAGGGCTATTATTTGCCTGCTTGAAACATTTGACGCGAAAAAATCGGATGGGAGGCTTAAAGGTGGGGAAATATGAAGCGACCTCGCAGTTTTTAGCCGGCGCCATCTATGAGCCGAAGGGGCGTTCGACCTCCAGGCCCCCCTGAACACCTTTGGTTGAGTGGACAAGCCGTTTGTGTGAGTCTTTGTTAGGGACTCCCCCCCCTCCCACAAAAAAAAAGAACAAACAAGAAAGTTGTTGTCCTTTTGCTTCTCCTTTAACACAAAAAAGGAGAACAAACAAGAGAACAAAACAAACAAACAAACAAAAACAAACAAACAAACAAACAAACAAACAAACAAGGGGTTCCCCAAACAGAAAAGACACATTCAATCTTTCCAAAGAGGACTCAGGGGCAGCTCCCGGTCCTGTACTCCGTGGCAGCTCCGTCACCCGGCATGGGCGAATGAGCGAAAGGAGTGAGGCCAAGTTGGTGGCACACGCTGTTGCAGCCTCGGGTAGCCCGTGTTACATACTGTGGATGGACGAAATCCTTTTCTCGGTGGTGCAGGATTTCGTCCATCCACAGTAGCATCTGTGTTGAAGTGTGTTTTGAGCGTATCCGTTCTTGGGTTGGTTGAAAGGGAAACCACAAGGGCAAGCGCTGCGCCGTTTTGGGGTCCCCCCTGTTTCCACACAAACCTTGCACAAACCCAACTGAAGCGCGGTCAGAACCTGAGTACTGCATGGTCATTTGGGCCTCACTAAGAAGAATGTCCAACAGCCAGCGGCAGAGCGCAGATTTCCTTTGCCAACCTAAATCTGCCATGTTCCCAAATTGAACCTCCTTTGCCCACATAAATCTGCAATGTTCTCAAATTGAACCTCCTTTGCCCACATAAATCTGCCATGTTCCCAAATTGAACCTCCTTTGCCCACATAAATCTGCCATGTTCCCAAATTGAACCTCCTTTGCCCACATAAATCTGCCATGTTCCCAAATTGAACCTCCTTTGCCCACATAAATCTGCCATGTTCCCAAATTCAACCTCCTTTGCCCACATAAATTTGACATTTTCCCAAATTGAACCGAGGTCCAAAGTCTGTCTGCACGTCTCCCCAGCGGTTGAGTCAGAATCAAATGCCACTAAATATCTACCCTAAACTCAGCCTGCCAGTTTCCCATTTATACTCACGGGGGTTCAAATCCAAATCCAAATCCAAACCAATCCAAACCACCAATTTCAACCACTTCCCGCACTGACCCCACCCAACCCCAAAGAAGAAATATGATAGTTATGCCTTATTTACCCCTTCTTTACTCTGCTTTTTGGCTTATGGATAGAAGTCTGCTAAGTGGGTTATAACCAGGCTTACTAACCACTTGCTAAGTACCATGCCCCCTTAAGTAATTATAGTCCAGGGTCTCTGTTGGTTGGACCTAGCCTTCACTTCCCACTGGCGAGTGGTGCCTTTTTTCCTTTTTCCTTCTCACGCCGCCTTCTGGATCCTACCTGAAACTTTGTCTGTTCAACATGAGTTGATTGATTCTGGCCCATAGTGAGACGCAAAATGCTTGGTTGCTGCAACGACCCCCTCTGCGAAAAGTTGAACACTTTTCGTGGGTTCAATTCGGACAACCAACTTGATTTCAACGAAAAGTTCAAAACTCTAAGGATCCGTTACCCAATAGCAATCAAGAATGAAATGGAACCCTGGTAATTAAATGGAAGCATGAACTAAAACCTGCGGTCCCCTGGTGGTTCAATTTTGACCCATGCCAATGTGCAAACAAGAAACAACAGGTCTGCGAAGAGTAAATAAAGATCCCCAACTGAGGGACCTACATACCTACATCAGTGGAATTGCTTGGAGCTGCCAGAATATGGGTGTGTCTCAAAATAGTGTGTTGGCCTCAAAACCAGGGTTATTCCGGACAGTGTCCTTTAAAACCAACCTTGAGAAGAGTTTTTGTCCTTGCAAGCAAAACATCTATATCATGGAAGGGTTGATTCCCCGCTCTCTTCATCCATCGTTTTCTTTTGGCCGGCTAACTTTTTGGGGCCACACATGGCCCCAACCAAACGGGCCACACACCGGATGGTTGAAAGGTACCGCCGACTCAGCGCTTAGCGCTTGATCCGAGTCTCGGTGGCTGGCGAAGAAAAGGGCGATCCCTCGCAGGCCCATGTTCCCGCGCCCGAAACGGGAACCGCCGCTCGCCGTATGGATCTGCGGGTCGGTGTACAAGTCGTCCACACCTTGACAGATGGTGCCACCACCGAAGTCTCCAACAACAAACAGAATGGTCACGACTTCTGCCAGTGATTCCACTTCTCTCCATAGGTGGGCAAGGGAACCACCCTTCAAACAGCAAAAGGAAAGTAGCTGGTTGCTCGCTGGTAACTGGGAGCCACTAGCTATAGGTACGCATGAATCTTTAAGCCCAGGTGCTTTACATCTAGCATCTTTGCTCGCCTTAACCCTAATTGGTGGTTGGCTCTGGTGGTTTGGACATTTTGCCTGCCCGCCTTCAAAAGGAAGTGGGGATCAAACCCCCAAACCACTAATACCTGATCTGCATAAGCTCTCCCTGGTCACCATTTCGGGGGTAATTGTGAGTGTCATTTTTTGAGGATTCCCCTTTTAGTGGTTTTAAAGGGCAACCAATCAATTTGCCTGTATAGCAGGCAACTTTACAAATGAAATGGACAAAATGCTGGTTTCCGAAAACTCGCCGTTTGGAGGGTCCCCGAAAAGAACTAGGTCCTCCGGTAGAGGTTAGAATAAGGGTACCCTTTTTTCTATAGTCTATTTTAAAGGAACCCTCCCCAAAAGAATGGGTAGAAGGGCAGTACTGGGGGACCTAAATAAGACGCGCTCAATCACCTGTAGAGACCCAGAGACGTCCCACAGGCCTTGGATGTCCACAACGATTTGCTCAGCACCAGAGGCCTCTGGCAAAAAAGCTGGGCCCAACCACACGCAGGTCCATTTGTGGCTAACCAAGGGACAACACGCTAAAAACAAAAGAGGAACGTGGCTCCTGCTGTCGGGTAACTGGGTAACTGGATTGAGTTGGACAAGACAAAATGAAGATCAACAAAACAGGTTTGGGCTTTGACAAATGTGAAAGAAGAAAACAAAAACATCATGGAGGTGTCCTTTTGAGGGGCCTTGTCAAAACCAGTACTCAACTGGTTCCCGGATCTCCCGAATCCGAACCAATCCACAATCCGCAGTGGGACTGCGGCCAGGAAACCAAATAATCCATCCGCCATAAGGATCAACGGTTGATTTCAATTCAACAGAGGAGCCGTAAAGAGAGGGCTGAAGAAGAGGTCCCGATAATTTTTTTTTATTGGCCCAGGACATAGGACGACGGCTGGGTACATTTGGAACCCTCACCCAGACACTTGGCCAGCTTGCGTAGCCATCTTCCAAACCTAGGTCCTCGAGTAGAGAGGTTAGAATAACGGTACCAACCTTTTTCAGGACGTCTATTTCAGCAGGGGGTTTCCCTCCCAACCAAAAAAGAAAGGGTTAAGTTGGCACCAATCGCTGGGGGCAACCCAGAAACAACCTCCTTGCGCTGCCCTCCCCCCCCCCGGATTCGCGCCTCGAAAGTGAAGTGGGAGAAGGCGTGGGGCGTGTTGCGCACCACCTCGTCCGCCACGAAGCCCGAGTTGCTGGAGTGTTTCGTGAAGCTCCCCTCCAGGAAGGCCTACGAGGCCATGGCGATGCCACGGGTCAAAATCCGAATCGGTTAGCCCCCAGTGAACATCCGATTCAATCCAACCACCAAAATAGGAAGCCTAAAATGGGTGGTGAAATCACGTACCCCAAGATGGGATCCCAGTGGTGTTGACCCACAGCAATATGAAAACCACCATGACCATGACTCACTTCGCGAGTGGGTTGGCCCAAAAAGCCTTCCAAACGTTTGATATTACCACTAAAATGGTCTTCCCGAAACAAGTTTAAAGTCCAGGAACTCAGGAAGTGAGCTCATTCCTGTGTGGTTACCATAGGTGTCCTGTTGGTAACATCAGATGGGTGTCCGTGGTGAATGGATGGCATAAAATAAATAACTAAAAATAAACCAGTGGAGCCAAACCAACCTAAAAAGGACACGGATGGGTGGCTAGAGTCTAGAGGATAATGAGTTGCAAAACGGTGAAGCCATCCCCAAGCCGCCCGGGAAGAATGGGGCATACCGATCGATTCGAATGGCAAATGGTATACTCCTCCAATATGGGCATGATCTTCAACAGTGGCTGAGATGTGTCCATATCCAACTACCCTCTTTCCAACAATCATGGAAGTGGACAGGGGGTCCTCCAAAAGGAAGTAGTCTTCCAAAACCCTCCTGTCCAAGCTCCTGTCAGCTTCCATGATTGTTGGAGGGAAAGTATATATCCCATAAACCTCTGGGGGTACAGGAATAGCTGAATAGCTGGGTGCCTGTCTAAAAAAGAAATGCGACTACCCGTTCACCCTTGCTTTACCTGTCCAAGGAAACGATCCTCTTTTGGGTCTCCCTATTTTGAAAGATACCTTATTAGGGGTCTGCTCGCGCTGCTAAAACTGAGCGGGAACAGAAGAAACCAAGACATGCAAGGGCGTTGAGCCTGACAGGGGGCCTGAAAACTACCCAGACCCACTTAGATTTCGAGGCTTGCCGCACCGCTCAAGTCAGATGGGCCCTGTCAGAACAGCTTCAGCCTGCACAAAACAGACGCACGAAACCCTGGAATCCGCAAAGGTTACCCAAACCAAAACAAAGCCTCGAAATGCGCATGGTCTCTTCGAAGAAAGACACAATAGTTATAGAATAGAAACACGATTGGCTGGGGCTTGCTTTATGTTTTTTCCTTTATCCAACTGCGCAACCTTTGGTAGGGCCCTCAAACGGCTGACAAACACACCCATGTCAGACACATGTTTTCAACAAAATAATTGCATCCCAGGGAAAGAGGGCACCATCGCTTGTTCCGGCTACTCAGTAAGGTTGCCATACATACAAGGGGTCGATTTCCCCATTTGCCACGATGTCCATGATTTCAACCTACCCTTTAGGCTCCTGACCCAAGGCCTACTTACCCGACGTGGTTGGACATCCGAGTTGGGTTCCTCCCCCCAAGATGACGCCAAGATGACCCCAAGATGACTATAAACTCACTTCCTGAGCTGATGGGCAAAAAAAAGTCCAAACTTCTGTTTTGCCCGTTAGATCGTCTTCCCTGAAGTCCATGAACTGAGGAAGTGAGTAATGAAGGGTTTATGTAGGCCTTTCCCGGAGACCAGGCACCTGCTCAGCTAGACTTGGACTGAGCCCTTCACCTCCACCGCAAAGTCCCGCATCCCCGGCGGCCGCTCGGAGATTTGCAGCACCGAAGCCTCGATAAAGTCCACCTACGCAGCATATTCTTCAAGCTGCGTCGGGGGTCGGGGGTCGTTCGGCACTCCCCAGATTCACATGGAACATTTGAGGGTCTGTGTTTTTGAGGGTACCCCTTTTGTGTGCCATTGAAAGGGACACCAAAATCAAAAACAACCTTGCTTGCCCACTTTTCTTGGGGGGGGAGGGGGGTTCTATCAAAGACACGGACATAACAAAGGCCCCTCGCCTTCTTCGGGGGGTTGCAAGCATTGAAGCGCTCCGCATAGCCTTTTGCCGCCATCTGCATGATGACGTCGCTCTCCAAGGCCGACACATCCGGGTCGCTGCTGTACCTGGCCGGATTTTCCGCGGTGTTTTTTTTGGCAAGAAGGACGCGGCCCCGAAGAAATCCAGAGGTTGATTCATCCCGGCTTGCCCCAAACTACCTGATCTACAAGGAAATCCTCCAAATTGGCTGCATGGTATACTTTTCATTGGCCTAGATGTATCTTTTGAGGGACCCCGCCTGTCCGATCCAAGTTGGTGGGAAAACTCCATGTTGATGTTTCGGGGGTCTACACGACATTGTTTGACCTTGTTTCCTTGGTTGCTGTTGAACCCTCTGCAAAAAGTCGAACAGTTTTTTTTAGGTTGAATTCGAAAAACCGCCTTGATTTCAACCAAGAAGTTCAAAAGTCTAAAGGTAGCAATCAAGTTTCTATGGGTATGCGTCAAAATACTGACAAACAGCTTGACTTTTGGGGCACACAACAACTTCTGAACACCTCGGATGCCTCGGGCCCCGTCAGCATGTCAAAAAGCGCCTGGGTTGGGTGAAAGCAACTTGTTTAAGCAACTTTCACCCATGGGTTCTAGGAGTGCTCCTAGGTGAGTGCTCCTGAACATAGGTGAGTGCTCCTAGGTCCTTTTGAAACCACCTGGGTTGGGTTGTAAGTTGACCCAGGTCCTTTTAGAGTGTTCAACATACAATCTGAGTGTTGACATGGCATCCACAAAATGCTGCGTCAGATCGTTGTGTGCTTTGTCAACTTAGGGACCCGTCTTTGGGCTGGGGCTCACTTCAAAGATAGACGGATTCAAAGAAACACTAGAAAGGCTCATCACATAGCAGATTGACTTGAAGATGCGTCAGCACAAACTAAATAGGTTGGTCTAACAAAATGTGTAAGGCATAAACCACTCCCTAGCAAGTAGCCCCACTACCCACGGTTAACGTTGTGTAGCCTGCCCAACCAACTAGAGCAATGCCGACACAGTTGACCTTCCTATGCCGGTGACTCAGACTTCCAATGATGGTCGCCATGTCGCACCGATTCAACGAACGAAAAAACGATGAGAACCAAAGTGTAGGTGGAATGCATCTCTTTACAGTTTAAGCTTTTTGGGTCCTTACTAAAATGCCGAAGACATCTACCACAAAAAGTTTACAGTTTGGAAACTGAACAGGCAAGTCAATACCACCAGAAAGGATACCTAATCTCCCTGGAAAAGAGCCAGATCAACCCAAGTAGCTAACCGCTAACTTGGCAACGGACATCCAAGTAGGCTTCCAAAACACCCGCTTCTATTTGCTTGAGACCCCCTGGACAAAAAATACAAATCAACAAATGTGTCCCGTAGTGATGGATTCCCTTCAAAAACCCACAAAACACATGAACACATATCTTCATTTCAGCAAATAGAAAAGCAGCAAAGCACAGCCTCCACTTGTGCACTCCAGCCATCGAACATCGACGCAAACGAGCCGCCCGAGCCCGCGCCTTTTGGCCACCCAGTTGAAGCCCGGCAGCGCCCGCATGCGATGGCAGATCCGCATGGCGCCCTGGGCGAAGGGCTCCCTCTCGAGGCGCACCAGCACCTGAAACGGTTGCGAGAGAGAGATGCGAGGCCAAACAGACATGGAATGAACCCAAGGAAAACCCTCCAACTGGTGGATTCCAGCACCTGTGAGACATGGAATGACCAACCCTCCAACTGGTAGAAACACCAATTCAATGGTGGTTTTGACCACGGAAAACCATCCAACTGTTGGTTTCCTTCAAGGGGACCCCCTAAAGGAAAAAACGATCGGTGAAACTCAAGGCTCCCTTTTTACCAACCAATATAATCTCTGGGAAACGAGACAGGGAAAGATATGAAAAATATTAACTTGTAATCTTAGGAATCTTCTCTCTTTACTATCTGGGAATACGTCTGGGGTGCGAGAGATGCCGGGAAAGAGACATAGAATGACCCCAACAAAACTATTCAATTGGTGGTTTCCTTTAAGGGCATAAGGGGACCCACATAAAGGAAAAAATGATCGAAAATATGGATTTCTGCAGATTATGGTTGGGACCTTGATCTACCCGGATCGGTTTTGAGGAAATCTTTTTTGTCAGGGGCCACATGACTTTTTGTCTCAAACCCTTGATTGCTGTTCACCCTCTGCAAGCAGTGGTTTCACACGTGGCTTCAATTCGGCCAATACAATCAAGTCTTGGTTTGCCGAAAAAACAAGAGTGACATGTTGATCCGTTACCCAGCAATCAAGAAGAGGGCCAAGAAAGAGACCAAGTCTTGGTTTTCCGGGAAAAAAAAGGGAAACAACTAACTTAATCCGCTACCCATTCGCCATCAAGAGGGCCCAAACACGTGGCTCTTCCCACCGCCTCAGAGCAGGCCCAGCCATAGGCGGCCCAGCGCCGGCGCACCGCGCGCTCCAGTGGGAAGACGGACAGCTTGGACTGCCAGGGGTCCGCGAGCTCCGAGACCTGCGGGGGGCAACACCACCCCAGCCATGTGGAGCGTTTTTTGGGCGAACTCCCGGCGAATTTCATGGGTGAAACGACCCTTTTTTCATGGTAGAGGGAAACCAAACGGAAACCCGCCTTCTTTCTTTTTTTCGGGGAGGGAGGAGGGGGGTCCCCTAAAAGCATAGTTTGATGGTTGCGAAATCCATTTCGTTGAGTCCATGTTGTGCTGGTAGTTACAGGGGAATCATCATTCCAGGTGCTGTAGATGGTGCGAAATGGATTCCGCAACCGTCCACAGTAGGGATGTGTCTTATAGGGGTACCCCAAAAATGGCTTACTTTCCTTTTTGGTTTCCCATTGAAACGGATGGCCGACTAAATGGTTCCCTAAAAATATGTTTAAACTTTAGATTAGTTTGGATGGGTTTTATGCCATCTGTTTACCAGGGACATCCTTCTATTTAAAGCCAAGGGGACACCCAGAAAACCTGGAATGATGGTTCCCCCCGCAAATACCAGCAAACATTGCTTCCATTTTGTTGGCCAACGGTTTCAACGGAAAACCAAAAAAGAACCTAACCATCTTTGGGATACCCCGTCTTTTTAAGACATAGCCACATGGAAGCCGTGCTTCCAGTTGGGTGGCTTGAAATCCTGCTTTTGCTGATGACACTTTTTTTGGCGGACGCGCCAATGGCGAGGGTCCGATTCCTATTAAGACAAACCCACTTTCCGTGCTTCCACTTATCCCCTCCCTCGAAGAGGATTGTCTTGTTTTTTGTTGGTACCCCTTTTGGGGGTTGGAAACAAAGGGAAACCAAAGGAACACCCCCGATTTTGGGGGTCCCCCTATTTTTGACACAGGGAAACCCAACTGAAAGCCATCAACTCATCATGAGTAGGTGAGCTAGGCCCAGTTGTAGAATGTATATTTCATTGTTTGCTTCACGTTGAGTCACTGGCAAAATGTAAAATGCATCCTAAGTCCACCCCAGTCATAGGGTCCCCTTAGTTTGACACAGTAACAAAAGTTCCATCCTCTCCCTCCAATAAAAGCTGCCCATCGGGTTGAAGACTATTTTTCTGTTGGGGAGCCATGTCCACTTCCGTGAGTGTTGCAAAGATCGCTTCCCTGACCCCTAGAAATCCCCTTCACCTCACCTTGCCTTCACATCCATGGTGTCAAACAGATGAGAAATAGCCTCTTCCTGTTTCAGTTCGACAAATAACGAATCTCGAAGACCCGCAAACCCACCTGGTTGCCTTTAAAGAGAAACCTCTTCCTTCAAGGAAAAGACTGGTCACTGAGGGTCTGGGATGGGCCACCACCCCAGTTGCAAGACCTCAGTTGCCCGGACAGGAAACAACTTGGCACCCAAAGCAAAACCAGAAGGTCAGATCCGTTCGATTCTCTTTGAGCCGTAATAAACCCGAGGCGATTCGACTTCCGTCCAAGAACTATTTCACATCCCTTTTACATCCCTTTTACATCCCAACAAACCATGTGAGTTTCCAATGATGCTTGTCCAAATCACATGCCTGCGGGTCAAAAACATGTACCCAAAATGGCTTGCCCTGGTACGTGGAAACTTGGACTACAGCCTGCGGTCCAATTCCTGGTGGTTTAATTTTGACCCATACCCACATTTGTGGTTTTCTCCATTTGCTTCAGCAATACCATCCCTCCCATTCGCTTGGGTTCCCCAACGGAACCTGATCGATTCCAATCCATACGAACCTCAGTTGCCCAAAGGTCCCAGAAACAAAAGGTTCACCTTTTGGGACCTTTACGAAAATAGACCAAACTCGGAAAACCAAAAGCTCAAAAGCTCGGGTTTGGGTCCCCAACTGAATACGAATCTGCCCGATCGATCCACCGAAAAACCGCGAAGGCGCCTTATGGAAGGCACTGTGCCACCGCTCACGTGGATGCACCCGGCGCTTGCTCGAGTCCACCGGGTGCACGTGGACCTCGGCGCCTCAACGGCGCGGAAAAAAGAAAAGAAAACACAGACCTCCATTTGTGCGTTTTTTCGCCCCCTGCACAAAAAAAAGAACTGCTTTCCAGCAGTGAATTTGTGCTTTCTCGTCCCCTGTCAAAAGACATACGCAGATTTCCAGTAGTGATAGAGTCCCTTTGAAACCAACAGGGGGAAGTAAACAAAAAGTCTTAAGCACAGCCATAAAACTTAAAAAAGAGAAACACCCAAATGGATTCACATTCAATCCCAATATGAGAAGGCCTGCGGGCCAACGAAGATGCACTTGTTTACTGGTATAACAATATTCATAATGTGCCCTTTCAGTGGGTTTAACAGGAATACAAAGGAAAAACCAACATGTTGAGGGTCCAACAAGAAAGACAGGCTAGTTGTTCGGGGGTAGTGGAGTGGGCCCCCCTGTTCCACTTTGTGCAGAGGGTTCATACACTCATAAAGGAGGATGTTCACAAATCTGCCTTTGCAAAAAGCAGGGTCAACCTGCCAGAAACCATACCAATGTTTGGTCTAAGATGGTGTCCAGCCCCAAGGGAAATGGAGTATCATCACTTACAGCGCATATACCACATTTTTGCTCGGTACAGTAGTGGGTTCCCCTCCTAGACTTGTTTTCTTGTTGGATTCCTTCGGCCCACCCTTTCCCCTCGAGGGTGGGTTTGGGGTACTCATCCTCTAACACGGAGCCTGACTTGGGACCTCTGGTGGGTTCCATGTTGGTTGGTGGAAGTGTGTGCCTTGCCGGGTGGCAAACTGATACCAAAGAGGAGCCACTTGGGATGAAAGTGGAAGAACCACTACACACGGCTATAGAGTCCTGTGCCGCGCTTTCCCTTTGCTTGAGGGCGGTGGAGGTTGACCTGCTGTACGGAACACCACAAAAGGTTTAAATCCCTTGAACATGACATGCAGATTGACAGGAATGGCAGACTTAACACTAGCCAATGCGCCCAGGTCAACACCAAGCATTTGTAGCAGTTGCGTCATGAGGACCCATTCTCAGATGATTGCCCAGTGGATTTCCATGGGGGGAAAAAATGATCGGCATCCTTTTTGGTTGGTTGAGTTCAAAGGGGAACCCTTCCCCAGAAAAAAAAAAAGGTTGAAAAAAGGGCGCGCCACTGGGCAACAGAGCATTTGAAGTGTGGCACAATCCAAATTTTGCTGCAATCCATCAAGATAACTTTGAAATTTTGTGTGGCACCGTTGACGATGCCCCGAATTGGCTGCCCTACCCACCCGAAATCAGTGGATTTCGGAGGATTGTCAGCATCTGCTTGTGGAAAACTGTAACGGCGACTGCTACGCCTCCAACAAAAGCTGCAATTCTTGCTTGTCAGGACTGACTTCCTTTCTTGAAGGGATACACTTGTCGTTTCAATTTGCTACAGCACACTGTGCCTCAAAATACAACAGTTGCGTGCTGAGCCTGCTGGGCGTTTGCACGGATCCTCTGCTTGGAAATGATCTACAGTCGCCGATGGCCAAGTGTCCAAATGCCCATTTCGCTTGTTTGGCGGCTTCTGGGGCATATGGCTGTGTGTATGTGTGCGTGTGAACACGGGGGACCCAAACAAATATGTCCTCCTTGTCCCTTTAAGCCGAAATGCAAACGAATACCATCCAAAAAAAGAAGAGCACAAAGCAAATATCTACACCCGCAACCAAGACCAGGATTCCGGTGTCTGAGCCAGGCACAGTCGTCACATACCGTGGAAAGCCATTGCAAGCTCGTGCCCACAATGCCTCAGAACATCTCTCAGAACCACGAGAGGCCAATTTCCCAATTTGCGGGTGCTCTAAAAATTGGCAACCGCAGTTGGATATCATGTATACCCGGAAAAGATGGGGAACAAACACGCCTTTGTCAGTATGGGGGCCATTTTTTTAGAAAACAGCCCCAAATCTGCGACGTGCCGCGTGAATTCGACGTGTCAGAAAAAGGCGCGGTTCCTTGCGGCAAGCGTCTCATGGCCTTCCCCATACCGTGCTTCCGAGCGATCCTCGGACAGCGTCCGAAGCAGGCGCCAAGGCGGGGGATTCCAAGCCCAAGGCGGGGAATTCAGAACAAGTTTTCATTGGGTGCCGGCTTTTCCCTGAACGTCAATATGTGGGATTTGACCCTAAGGGGCGGTTTTTTGTAAGCCATGTTTACGAACGAAAGGCGAGAGCTGGGAGCTGATTCTTTCACGACCTGCATGGAGCTCAGCTTTGGGGGGGGGGGGGCCAAAAAGCCATTGACTCGAAAGGGCCAAAAGGCTCCCGCCCAAAGAAAAAAACCTTGGGAGACCTTTGGGAGCTTACCCCAAGATCGACGCAGCAGTTGAACCAAGAATCCAGGGCTGAGAGGTTGCGGAACTTCTTCAAAATGGTCCCCTACCATGGTCTATGTCCTTTGGTTTCGGGTGCACCCTTTTAAGAAGCAATGAAAAGGGTCGCATATAGCCGCAAAGCGGCAAGTGGCCATGGACTAAAGGGGTTGATAGGCATCGCTACTGATCCCAAGTCAAATTTGATCACACATTTCAAATGTGGGCCCAGGCTGACTTTACGTGTTCAAGAACAAAAGCAAAAACGATAGTCGCTACCCGGGAACTCGGTTGCCTCGAAACCAAACATGCGCCCCACCTCGCCTTGTGCCAACCTTCCCTGAATCCATCTAAATAATACTGGCCTCATTCTTTTACCATGATCAAAGTCACCCCCGGAGTGGTGGTTAAATGGAAACAACCCCGTTTTCTGACTTTGATAACCCCCAGAAACAGTCAAAATCAAGCCTGGTAATATTGTAGTTAAACAGAAATGCCCACACCTAACAACTAGCAGGCAAGCCTCTTGAAGGTAGGAATTCCAATTGGGAACGTTCTGCAGGCGGACATGAGTGAGATCAGTCTCTGGGCACATTGCTACCTAGTTACCCAACAGACCCGGAAATAAAGTGGAAGCAACAAATAATGGCTGCTTTTTGGCAGGCCCTATTGAAAATCCCACAGAACCGAGAATACCAAAAAACTGGACGAATCTTTGGATTCCTTGGCATGGCAGCAAAAAAAACTGACCCTTCTTGCAGGCCACTACTCAAAAATAAACAGACCCCAAAAGCAAAAGAAAAGAACAAAAACACCCAAAAACAACTTGGCCCAACAAGAGAAAGTCAAAAAAAAAAAAAACGCCACCAAAAGCAACAAACAACACCAAACTAACTTGGTCCAACAAGAGAAAAATTTGAAAACCACGCAACCACAAGCAACAAACAACACCAAAACAACAAACAACACCAAAACAACTTGGTCCAACAAGAGAAAAAAGAAAAAAAAGCAACCAAAAGCAACAAACAACACCAAACCAACTCGGTCCAACAAGAAAACAAGTTGAAACCCCGCAACCAAAAGCAACAAACAACACCAAAACAACAAACAACACCAAAACAACTTGGTCCAACAAGAGAAAAAGTTGAAAACCCCGCAACCAAAAGCAACAAACAACACCAAAAGCCAAGCAACACCAAGACAACTTGGTCCAACAAAATAAAAAGTTCAAAAAACCCGCAACCTAAAGCAACAAACAACAAAACAACTTCGTCCAACAAGAGAAAGTTGAAAAACCCGCAACCAAAAGCAACAAACAACACCAAACCAACTTGGTCCAACAAGAGAAAAAGTTGAAAACTCTGCAACCAAAAGCAACAAACAACACCAAAACAAACAACACCAAACCAACTTGGTCCGACAAGAGCAAAAGTTGAAAACCCCGCAACCACCAACAACAAACAACACCAAAACAACAAACAACACCAAAACAACAAACAACACCAAAACAACTTGGTCCAACAAGAGACAGCTGAAAAACCCGCAACCAAAAGCAACAAACAACACCAAACCAACTTGGTCCAACAAGAGACAAAGTTGAAACCCCCGCAACAAAAAGCAACAAACAACACCAAAACAACTTGGTCCAACAAGAGAAAAAGTTCAAAACCCCGCAACCACAAGCAACAAACAACACTAAAACAACTTGGTTCAACAAGATAAAGTTGAAAAACCCGCAACCAAAAGCAACAAACAACACCAAAAAAACTTCGTCCAACAAGAGAAAAAGTTGAAAAACCCGCAACCAAAAGCAACAAACAACACCAAACCAACTTGGTCCGACAAGAGCAAAAGTTGAAAACCCCGAAACCACCAACACCAAAACAACTTAGTCCAACAAAAGAAAAAGTTGAAAAACCCGCAACCGAAAGCAGGAAACAACACCAAACCAACTTGGTCCAACAAGAGAAAAAGTTGGAAACCCCGCAACCAAAAGCAACAAACAACACCAAAAGCAACAAACAACACCAAAACAACTTGGTCCAACAAGAGAAAAAGTTGAAAACCCCGCAACCAAAAGCAACAAACAACACCAAAACAACTTTGTCCAACAAGAGAAAAAGTTGAAAACCCCGCAACCAAAAGCAACAAACAACACCAAAAGCAACAAACAACACCAAAAGCAACAAACAACACCAAAACAACTTGGTCTAACAAGAGGAAAAGTTGAAAACCCCGCAACCAAAAGCAACAACACCAAACCAACTTGGTCCAACAAGAGAAAGAGTTGGAAACCCCGCAACCAAAAGCTACAAACAACAACAAAAACAACAAACAACACCAAACCAACTTGGTCCAACAAGAGAAAAAGTTGAAACCCCCCCCCAGGACCATGGACCAAGCATCATCAGCAGCAATTGCGAGTGGATCTGCTGCAGGTCCCCGACCGTCTTCCCCAAGAACATCCCATCCAGTCCGCTGCGAGCCATGGGGAAAAAGGGGCTTCATCTACGCCTAGGTCCTCCGGATTGGAGAGGTTTGAGTAAGATGGTACCAACTCTTTTTTGTAGAGGGTAGAATGAGTTGGTACCTCTTGTTTGTTCTCGTTTTTTTTTTCCCGGTTTTGTCTATTTTGGTAGGGTCCCGAACCCTCCCAACCAAAAAAGAAACCGGTACCAGGGCACCAACTTGCCGGGGGACCAATTGCAGAGGTTCCAGCCGGAGATGCTCAGCCCATGTTGGGCCCAGGAACTCGAAGCCGAGGCGCGGGGGCCCCGCAACTGGGCTGCAGCCACGAGCTGTTCGGTTGTTCTCTCTGGAGGCAAACCAAAAGGGCATGCAAAAGAAACCCACGAAGGGGGAATTCTTTGCAGCTGGTCCCATCCCAAGCCTGTTTTCAGCTGGTTTCTACTGGTCGGAAAACCGGGTTGGGCCAACGAAGGGGTCGCGCTTTGGCTTCCAAACAGCCGGCTGGCTGTCAGCGTAGCTGACGAAAATGCTGGTGAGGGACAAACGAACAAGTGGGGATACGGAGGGAGCTGGGATATGAGGGGATTCCCTTGGCACCATTTCCCATATCAAACTTCGTCAAGGTGCATTTAGGGCCCTCCCGTATCCCTGCTTCCCCCTGTATCCCTGCTAGTTGATTTCCCTCTAAAGGGTTGGAATGGCAGCTTGAAAGGGAAGATGAAGAGACAGTCTGGGAATGTTAGGTCTGGGGTGCACACGGCATGATTGTGAACCCAAGAGTCGAGGCAAAATGCCAAATAGGATCAGCAAGTAAGCAACCTTCGTTTTGAAGACAATAAGCATATCAAAAAAGCAGTTTCCACAAAACGATGGGTGACCTTGTCACGCTCCGTGTTGCTTTACATTTAATCTGTGAAAGTGTCTTTTTCTTGAGGGTACCTGTTTGTTTGTGTTCTCCCGGGAACCGAAATTTCCAACTCTGTGTGGGACCTTCGCCGTCGCTATGCCTTTGCCCAACGACACATGGCAAACGTGCTTGTCAGTCATGAAACTCTCTCTTCTGTGCACATGCCACAGCTAGCAACTCAAAGCAAAAGGTCGCACACACACATGCACTGTGTCTGCGCTGACTTCCTCTGATCTCGCGGCCACAGCACGTAGCATGTACTTGCCTGTCAGCGGCAGCAAGGGCATCTAAGGAAAGAAAGAAAGAAAGAATTCGAGAAATAAATGGAGTTGTTGAAGGGAAGTAACGTGCCCCTGCGGAACGTGCCCCAGCTCCGTTTCACGTTCCATCTTGGACTCAAGACAATTCGGGGCCAGGTGTAGTTGGATGGCCCGGTGTAGTCAGATGGCCCGAGTGAATCCAATAGCGACTCTGCTTGAGGTTCCCTTTGGTTCTACCACAAACGGGCATATGTCGAAACTGAACGGAAACCTTAAGCAAGCCAAGCTTTTGGTCCAATCACGAGAGCTACGCACAAATCAGCCATGATCGGAAAGGTTCATGTACGGAAACCCAACTTGGACTTTAATTGAGAACCATAATGAAATGTGGGGCTTCCCCTGAGAAAGCACATGAATGTGTCCTTTTTTAGGGGACCCAAAACATGGTCGGTTTCTGGTTTCCCTTCAAACCAACCAGGCAAGGGTACCATGAACAGAAAAAAAAAAAAAAAAAACTACACACCCATGAACATTCCTTGGTTGACCACGCCAAACCCACGGCAAACCAAAAATTACTTCGGCTTCGAACCATACCGGGCTTCCGCGCCGGTCAATCCGAGGGACCTAAGCAGGACACAAGGGGTCATCCAACTTATCGAAGAAACCAGGAAACTCTCCAGGTTTCTTCGACCCGCGGCTTGGGCGATGTCTTCATTCGAGAATTTCTTGGAGATGGTTTCTTAGAACTTGGTAGGTTATAAATTGAGCTATAGCCATTGTTATAACCTCGCTTCCTGACTGGATGGTCGAAAAAATATGCGCTTGTTGTTTACCACTAAACTGGCCCCAACAAGTGACTAAAGTGCGAAAAGCAACTCAGGGAGTGGTTTCACCCATAGCCACTGATGTTGCATGGTGGGTTCCGTCCATTTAGGCTGCGCAAGTAGTAGCGGTCAATCAACAAACCATTTGTGCCATGGGACATCATGGCGTAGATGGTCTAGATCAAGGGATGCGCAGACCATAAAATGAGACTCCAAGCAGGGCGGGGTGAGACCAAGGAACATTTGATTGCTTCGTCGGCATGGAGTCCCGGCCTAGGTTTCCATGGATGAGTCGCGAACCAAATGACTTTAAATGAGGCATGTGGCTTTAACATAATATCAATACATACATATATATATATATATATATATATATGTTTCTTTGTTTGTTGACAGGGATGCATGTATGTATATATAGAGAGAGAGAGAGAGAGAGCGGTCACACGCCCAAGGCATGGTCATGGCTCGCTCAAAGGATTCCATATCAGGATTGTCAATTCACCAATAACCAAGAAAAAGAGCAGTTCCAAATCGACACATGTCACTTCCTGAGTGGGTGGCCAGAACAAAGTAACCATCTAGAGTAACTTCTACGGGGTGAATCCAGATTCCCACACGTTTCTAGAAAGAAAGCCTGGAAGGAATAAAGCCCCTGGAAAAAGAACAAATCTCAGGTGATATCCCCAACAGCATGCAGTGCTCTTCCTAGTGCTCGCACCACCCCGCAGCCCTCGCAGAACCTCTGGTGGAACCCTGGTGGAACCTTACCACCCCGGAGCCCATCTGGGCTGAGACCCCAAAGCTTTCAGCTGTTGGGGAAAAAAACAGTTTCTACCTCTGCCCCGAAATGCCCCTCTAAAGCTCCAACCCAATAGTCGTCAAGAACTCTGTTTCACATTTAGACCCCCCAAAATCTGGAATGGGTGTGAGCGTGTTTTCTGAGGCTGCCCTGTTCTAGCTTGTCCAAAGGGACAGAGGGAAACCGCTGATTTGGGGACCCGCGTGGACGAAATCCACCTCGCACAAGTTGATAAGTGGTGTTAACAGGCTTCATCCATCTCAGGTCTTTCCTTTCTGCGGGGGACCCAAACAAAATGCTGTCTTCCTTTGGTTTCCCTTTAAACAGACCAACAGCGGGTACACTCAAGCCTCAAAAAAGGACAGACCCAACTAAATTTGGAGGATACCCCCAGTTGCTGAGCTCCGCGCCTTGTCTTCCACGAGGCGACCTGGCGTTTTTTTGTTTTTCTTCCCAGCCACGCCATCCATGCGCACAAACCAGCAAACACCTCCAGTTCCCTCCGATTTCCGCCTTGGGAGGGTTTAGAGCATTTACGTACCTCCTGATGGCTTGTCGGGCGTGAGGGATCTACCCAAGGTACTAAGCGGGCCCGGAATTGGTGGGAAGGCGTTGGTTTTCTCGAGTGAAAGATGAAGGCAATCCCAAAAGTGTGTGGATCCTGAAATGCAATGGGAAGGGACAAACAATTACTTGCATCCAAAGTGGGACTTTAGTTGGACCTGGGCTCCCCTTGGATTGTCTCCATATCCTCCCCAAGCCAACAGAAGACTACCGACATGTTTGTTGTAGGTTGCTCATTCCTTTCCTGAGTTGGCAAGTGTTTCATAGAAGTAGAGGCTGAAAGGAGGAAGCTTCACTTGAATGTCTCCTCCAAATCGGGCGAAACGAGAAATCGCCGCAAGCCAGCGGTCTTCCAAGGGCTCGCCGAGTCCAAAGGTTTTGGAGCCAAGCCATCGGGGTGTCCATCGAGACTTCGACTTTGCCAGACTTGCAACAAACAATGCGGCGAACCTGTGGCGCGAAATGAAGGAAAGCCGAAAAGCCAAGTCTTTCAGAGTCAAGTCTAAGGCTTTGTGCTGGCAATTGAAAACAAACAGAGTCGTGCAACGCCCTTCGGAACGGGCAAAACGCCTTGGCAATGCTTTGGGCCTTCAAAACTTTTACCTCCAGGGCTCGCTAGCGCTTTTGAGAAGACTGCCACCGGCAAATTTAGTGATGACATCCTGTCGAGGTGAGTCCGTCAAATAGGCAGTTATTTTGAAAGACGATGTCAAACGAGATCCTATGATTCCCATGAGATTTGGAACCACCCTTTCCCAGAAACATGGCTGAGTCTGGTCGTTGAGTAAACCTGGAAACGTCTAACAAGCATAGAATCGAGTGATTTCTTCCAGGTCAGGCGAATCCTGACAAAGGACAAAGACCTCCTTTGATCACCCTGCCTTTCAAAATCCCCATCATCAGAGTTAGGCCAGTTATAGAATGCACATTTTATTGTTTGCTTCACTTTGAGTCACTGGTAAATTGTACAATGTATTCTAAGTCTTCCCCAGTCCCCAGGGCTGCCCAAAGCAGTGCGGTCCGCCTGTGACTGGCGGCTCCATGTCCTCAAACACATCACAGGCGCGCCATTCACGCCTGCCAGGAAGCCGACCACCCCCCGACAACTCGCCCCGCGAACTCGAAAGGGAACGCTTGACCCCCGCTCCAAAACCCAAGCAAAAACACGTAGAAAAGGTAGGTGAGACAAAAACCACCCGGAAAACAAAAAAAGTGAACAATTGTTGGACTCTTGGCTAAGAATGGATGAAAGCTGGCTGGCCAAAAGACCAAACCGTCAGTCCGCAGGAGCTCAGCGCAAACTCTCGATCTCATCTTGCCGAGTTCGAGGGGAAAGTTCGGTCGCGACCGAGTGACCTGACTGTTTCTGTTCCAAGGGCACGTTTTAAGCCCAGCAGTTGGAGTGCTCGATTCTTCGCGGAGGAAGATCCAGAGCGAAAATCGTTGAAGCGCTGGTCTGAGGATGGCCTTTGCCCAGCTTGTCAAAGCAGGGATCCTTACATGATACACCTGAACGTTGCCTTGCAAATGGTGTTGAAAACGCCATGTTTCAAATGGGCAAAATGTATCTTTTCAGGAGGTCCGTAAAGGTTTGCGCACGCACATGATGCACAAACAAAACCGGTCCAACATACCAAGGTCATTCCTATCTCGAAATGTGCTGTGCTTTTGCGCACCCAGAGGTGTGACTGCCACTTTTTTTGGAATCCCCAAGTGGGGTCCAAGTGGAAGGGGGGGGGGTCCCCTGAGGCTCCCTATAGGGAACCCTAAGGAACGTTAGGGAACCCTAAAAAACCCTACACCTCCAAATTTCCCACGCCCCCCGGTAGCGTACCTACCCCAAACGAATGGGATTCCATAATTGATGCACCCAAAGAAACCCTTCAATTGAAACAACTCTCCGGACTCTCCGACTCGGAGATCCTGAGGCCTGACAGGCATGTGAAGTCTCATGGAATCCTCTAAATAGACAGCGACAACCCACAGGTCGACTTGCAAGGTTCGTTGGGTGTGTCTTTTCTTGAGGGTACCCCTTTTGCGGTGTTAAAGGGAAACCAACGGAAATCCCATGTATTCTATTATTTTCATTGTTTTGTCTAGTTGTTTTGCTTTCGGGGGTGCCCTAAAAAACAGACACACCCACGTGTCGCTTTTTTCTTTCAGCCTTGCCCAATCGACGGGCTACTGCAAAATGCCGGGCCAATTGGAGCGGGGGAGCTCTCCAATTCGCGGCAGGCAAGTTGCGCTCGGGCGTCTCAGCCCGTTTCTTGGATTGGATGTCCGACAGCTGGACATCATGGGCTTTGCGGCGGAAGGTGAGGGAGTGATTCTTTGCTGCTTTGGCAGAGAAGACAATGAATTCAGAAACAATGAAAGAAACAATAGCTCAAAATGCCTGACTTCATGTTGAGTTCGGAGTGCGCATTGCGATCCGGCTTCACTGCTGAACGCCCAATCCATCCCAATCCCTTGCACCGCAAAGTCTCGCGCGTTTTCGTCTCTCAAAAAAGCGCAGCTCAGAGATTGGGAGAGGTCCTGCAATCGAGTCATGTGTTTGTTTGTCTCAAAACGGGTAGGCGTCAAAAATAGGGGAACCCCGAAAATAGGTGGTTTCCTTAGATTTTCAATTAGCATGTCAGGTTCCATGTGAAAAGGGTGGAAGGGTAAACCAACCCAAACTCACTTCCTGGACTGGCCGGAAAAAGTCCCCAAACTTTGTGTAAGCCCACTAAAACATGGCAACCCAAATTCCCGTAACGACCCGCATTTCAGGCCGAGTTCCGGAACGGCACAACAGTGTCGTTCAGACAAAGGGGGTACCCTGAAACATTTAAGTTCACCGCGGCCTGCAAGGCGGTTGCCACCTCAGCTTCCCCGTGATCCAACTTGTGAAAAGTGGAACGGAACTTCCGCGATTCTGGGAAGCTGATGGGCGCCTGGGCAGAGGGGAGGTAGCCCCAATAAGGGGCGTGCTCCCTCCCATGAGAAATGTGAAATACTAAACCCATCCTCTGCGGGGTTCCCTTTCCAGTGGTCTGAGCAACCGCACATGCAAACACTTTTCCCTCAGGCTCCAAAAAAAGGGTAAAAGGGCACCTAGCTGGGGGACCTAGGCAATATCTGGGGTTCACATTTGGTCTTAAATCCAACTCGAACCTCCCAAATCCCCACGGATGGGACCCACCCAGACCCAGCTCTTCACTCAGTCCTTGAGCCAGTGCCAGCCAAGCCCATTGAGTGGCCTTAGTCGCGAGATGCGAGTCAGCGACCGCCGAAGCAGCGCCAATGGCCTGTGCACGGTGTCCTGCAACATACGCACAGGCCAATTTGTTGTTTTGTGTATTGTTGTTTATTGTCTTTGTTTTTTGTTCTGGAGGGGGCAAACCAACTTAGGTAAGGAAAGATTGAGTGGCTCCCAGTTTTGAGAACCCTTTTGACAGGAAACATGCTCCTCCACAGAATCAACCATGTATAGATATGAATTGTCTATATATATATATATAACCATATTTTGTTGTTTTGTATCTACATGTATTCCATATGGGTATGGTTCAACATTAAACCACCAGGAGACCGCACTACTTAGTCCATGTGTCCATTTACCGCCAACTATTTTGACCACCACAAGTATATGCACTCCTACAGCTTCGCATTTGGGAGGCCCAAAGACACGCCCATGGGAGCGGCACAATTGGGAACCATCCCCAGCCCGTATTTGTTTCCTTTCTTTTTTCTTCCGGCTTGCCGTAACCAACCTGAGAAGGGAAATCTCCGGAGCCCAACACACAGAACATCACTTGGTGGCTGGCGAGAAGCTCTTCACTCTTTTTGGGAACGGGAAATCCGACCTGGTTCAACCAAACAGTTCAAGTCCAAAGATCGAACCAACAAGCCACCAATCATCATATATTTCCCGATTCTGCTTTATATTTCGTCTACCCTAAAAATAGTTTTGAGACCCCAGAAAAGGTGATCTTCAAAACAAGGCGATGGGCGTGTCTTGTTTTAGGGGCCAGCAAAAACCATCGCTGGGGTTTTCCTCTTGGTTCCCCCCACCAAAGCAGAGCTCAAAAGACGAGCCGTGGCAATTTCACAGCTCTTCAGCCAGGCCGCACGTGAGGAACCCACCAATCGAGGGACCCATCGAGCCAAAAAGAGTCCCAAAAGACTTGCGATGCCAACTTCAGAAGGCAGCAGAACTCAAGCGCCAGAGCGATCCAAATTTGATCCTAGGCCCTTCCCTGGCCGGGCAGGATGGTTTTTCAACTCAATTTTGTCAATGCCCGGTTGACCGATGTGTCCCGCTGTGGGGTGGCCTCAGCGCAGGTTCGCAGCTCCTGTTGACAATTCTCCCTGAGAGCTGGCCCAAACCACAGAGTCTATCTGGGCAAAGACCCCAGAGCTTTCAGCTGTTGGGGAAAAACATGCTAGAAGGTATGAAAACAAACAAAATGAAGAAAGAGAAACAGAGTCCAATGGGCAACTGATTTGTTGAATGAAGGTAACCTAACCTATGAAACGTCCAAATCTAGGTTCAATGGTACTTGATGCCTAAGGTTCAAATGACCGATGACCGCTCCAGCAAATGATCGATGCGTGCAGTGCAGGAGCACAAGTGAAACAGCCATTGATTGCATCGTGCAGCAGGAATTGGATTTGCAGTGCCACTTGAAAAGTGCAAGAGTGAAGTGTCAAGCAGCTGCTGGGAGATCCCCAAAACAAACTAGCCAATCGACCTATCAAGGGATCTCTTGCACGTGGCTACGCTGCCGCGCAAGGGAAGACAAGCGCCTTGCGTGTTGCGTCCTGTTGCCACACCTGAGATTCTGCCCCCCAAGAACACTTCCAAGTTTTGGGCAACTAAGCAATCACAGAATCTCAAGCGCTCACGATGCTGGCGCGCCGTGATCCAGCGGCCCAAAAGGGGGGAGAAAAATCGCTTTCGGCGTTTCGGGCATGGCGCTTTTGGGCAACTTCCCAAAGCCACATGGCAAGTCCTCTCAGGAACCCAAGGGCCGTTCAAAAGGAAAATGAAAGGGGCCCTCAGGTTCTGCGAGGGTCCATTTGTCAACATCAAATCCCCCGAGGTTCTTGCTGCTGTTCTGTTCTCGCGTGTCATTGCCATGTTGCCCTCGCTCGATTTTTATGCAACTCCGCCTTGCCGCCCAGAAGGCGGAACGCGGAACGCGGCAGGCACGCCGTGCAATTCGGCCGGGCCGTGGTCTCAAAAGATTCCCGGGGACAGAGGCAGACGCTGTACAAATCACGTCGTCAATTGCACGTCTTTCCCAGCTCGGGAACAACCTGAAGGGAGAAACCCCAAGACTAAAATCCAGCGGGGAACCCTCTTTCGGGGATCCAACCCGGCTTCAGTCGTCTACATTTGGGTAATGAACCAATGAAACCCTGAAAAGACAAGCAGACCTTGGTCACTCCGGCAACAGAGTCTAAAAGGAGGCCATACATGTTGGACAACTCCCGCATGTTCAACAACTCAAAACCCTCAAACTACCCTTTAACAAGTGGATATTGCCCCGAACATATGGGATGATTTCCAACTGTGAGAGTTGTTGGAGGGTCCAGGAGTCCAGGGTCCAACTTTTTGCCGACTGGTAAATGGGGCTAATCTCATCCAAGTGGAATCCATCTATTCTTGACCAAACTAACCAATCAAAAGGACACCTACGCTAGGCGCATTTTGTTGGCCCCTACTCAGATTGGGGGAGTAAAGGGGAATTCTTCAAACACATGCACCATCGACTTTCACGATTTTGGTGGCCATTTACTCTGGTGTTCTCTGACCTGCTAAAAGTTTAACTTTTTGCAGGTTGAGTGTACACCCCACTAAACTAACTAAAGACCACTAAAAACCGAAACCGGATGGCTCGTAACCACCTGGTGCTTCCCAATTTCGGCCACTCACAGGAATCCATATCCATTGGACCTACGGGGCACCTCAAGGCGGGCCAAGAGAATCTGGGTAGGGGAAGCCCCCCCAAAAAAATGTGAACTGTTCCTCTTGGCTCCTGCAAAACCCAACCAACAAGTCGAACACCAGCAGAGACTGGGTGTCTTTTTTCGGGGACCCCCCAAAAATGTGTTTTTCCAAGAAACAAAACCCAACCAAAAGGGGGGCTCTGACAAAAGACCAAGCCACTCGGCCAGGGGGCTCCTTTCACCAAATGCAAGGCGCGGCCCTTGGAAACGGCTTCCGCCAGCTCCGGCAATTCCAGGGAAGCATCTATACCTCAGACCGGTGGGAGCCGGAAATTCTTTTTTGATTTTCCCCCGAAAGGTTCTTGTCCAACCACCCAGTTTTTTAAGGTAACCTCCCTGTCAAAACTCAGACCTGGATCCGACGACTAAGAGCTTCTGTGATACCAAGTAGCCCGGTGTGTCGCTACGACTACGGTGTCACTTGTCATAATATGCTCCTGAAACAATAGTGCCCTCCAAACTCAATTATCTACAACCATGCTAAAACTCTCCCACATGAGACATTGTCCAATCATTTGACAATCACATCAATATCCAACAAAAGTTTGGGGATAGTTTTAGGTTCTGTTCACTGTTACATGCCTCCAATGCCGCCAGTTGGGGGGGGTTGATGCAAAACAAAACCAGTTGCAGAGGGATGTCCATGCGTCGGGCTCCATTCGCAAAGGGCCGCAAGCAGTTCAAATCACCCAAACAATTGTGCTTCCAGACTTTGCCGCAAGCGCAGATTTCTACAGGAAGAACGAGACTGCCGGGTGTGTCTTCAAATAGACCCCCCAAAACAATGGTTTCCCTTTGGTTTTCCCTATAAACAAAGCCCAAACAAGGGAAACGCCTCCCACACACATGACGTACTGTACTAGTTGCCCCGGCAACGTCGGATAGTACGCCTTACCCGGGTTGTCCAGCAGCCCTACTAACCATGTTGATTTCTTGATGTCTGTGCTTCACCGCAGCTCAAGGTGAAGCTTGCAGCACAACCCAAGCACCAGGGGTCCTCGAACTGTAAGGGGTTGTTCCGACAAACAAAACCTTACTGAGGCCTTATTAAGGCCGGGAACTCATGATGAATGGAGGTCCATTGTTCCCGTGGAGATCATGCTGAACTCCCTCCCAAGAGTAGGTCTTCGCGCTCCTTTGAATCTAAGGTCACACTGACATACCCCAAACGGACATACCTCAAAATTCAACTAACACAGGCACTCCGACCAGAACTTCCGTAGTGCTGGCACTAAATGAGATACTTCTCTTTAACGCGCGCGTTTTGTAAGAATAGATGCAACGCGCGTGAAAGAGCTAGGAACAAGATAGATATGATACATAAGATCAAGTAGATACAACAGATACCATAAGATAGATACGGTAGCTAATCTAAAAATATTCGACGCGCAATAAGGAAAGACAGATCGATCGATCGATAGATAGATAGATAGATAGATAGATAGATAGATAGATGATTGGATGGATGAATGGACAGACAGACAGATAGAGAGAGGGAGAGAGACATATTATAAAGAGAAAGAGAAACATAAAGAGAACAACAAACAGTAAGACAAAGAGTAAGATAAAGGAAAACATGAATCAAGAAAAGGGAGAAGGAGAAAGAGTAAGAGTCAGAGACATATAAAGAGAAAGCGAGAGGGAAAGCGAGAGGGAAAGCGAAAGAGAAGGAGACACAACAAGAGAAAAAAATAGGTTAAGGGAAACAATACAGAGAACAAGAAAATAGATATCATACAAAGCAAAGAAGAAAGAGGAAAGAGGAAGGGAAGCAGAAGAGTACAAAACAAATCAGAGACAAAGATCACCAAACTCTTTGAAACTTCCTCCCCCCGGCTTCGACGGCTCCGGTAATTTATAGAGGAAACATCCATGGTACCCCAAAACCATCTCTATATAAAGCTCACTGCCCTTTAACTAGGACCTTAGACTGAGCTTTCGTGGTCGTGCAACCGTAGTGTTTCTGTAGGGAGCTTTTGCAACAGCATGAGGAATGGAGTTCGTCTGCCTGCCATTCTTGGACAGGGTTCCCAATATGTCCCCCTTGCACGGAAAACGTGACTTTGAACATCACCAAAGGGGGCTCCACGCGCGGAGCTGTTCTACTCTCAGGGCAAATTTCAGTCAGGCACCAAGTTGTCACT
Organism: Effrenium voratum; assembly: GCA_963377175.1. NCBI lineage: Eukaryota > Dinophyceae > Suessiales > Symbiodiniaceae > Effrenium > Effrenium voratum. The sequence goes on along the minus strand of CAUJNA010003672.1, from coordinate 501,874 downwards.
AGACGGGTCGAGAGTTTCCTGATGACGTGTTTCTTCGGGCACACACGGTGAATCCATTTACCTGTACAGGTAACCAAGGGCAAGCGCCGCAAGCGCCACCCTTTGAAAGCCAAAAGGACAATTGTTGGAGGTGCCCTTTTGGGAAAACAGATGGGTTTCCCTGGTAAATAGAACGGAATCAATCTCAACCAGTGCCGTCAATTTCTATAAAAAGGACACCTATGATTGTTAGTTACCCACTATAGTGGCAGGTGGGATCCACCAGAACATGTGGCCATGGATCAAAAGCCCGTACCCCCAGTGAGCATCCCAATCCCCACTAAAATAGACTAATATGGGTGGTGCACCCACCCCAAAATGGGATCCCATTAGTTTTGACCCACAGCCATGTAGAGTGGTGCCGAGCTGCGATAGCTTTTGTCCAGCTGGATGCGGCAGGGATCCCAACTGGGCCCCAAGAGGCGGCGCGCATGCAGCCGGCACCAGGCCCTGATCTGTTGATCTGAGTTGGTGGCCGCTCTTCCGTGGGCAAAAGAATCACCCCACTAAAATGGTGCAACCCCTCCGAACAAAAAGGGTCCAGAAACTCAGAAACCTTTGTGATATGGGTGTGTCTTTGTTTAGGGGGCCGCCCCCAACATGGCTTCGGTGTTCCTTTTGGCTTTCCTTTTGCCAACCCCAAAAAGGGTACCCAGCCTCAAACAAGACGCACCCATATCGTCATGGAGGATTCCCAGTCCGAGGGGAAAGTTGAAATGAGTTGAGCAAGCCAGGGCAAATTTGTGGTCGCAAATTTTAGCCCGGGGTGGAACTACATGCGTGCTATGCCTGTGCGAGTGTGTGTGTGTGTGCGTGCGCATGTTTCGCGCCCTCTGCTGCCGCGCACGGCTTTGCCGGTTCTCCCCAAGTCGTCGACCCCTGACCACGTCACATGAGTTCAAAAAGAGCCCGGACTATCCAATTGGGCCAGCCAAAAGACATGGCAAATAATAATTCAAGGGGTGGATATCCGCACCCATGTTTTCTTTTTGTAGGGACCGCCCTCAGCGGTTGGACATAGAGCCCCATCGAACTTTGATGTCCCACCCAAAGGTCCCCAAAAAAGATTCACACCCATATAAGTGTGCTTTTTGGTAGCCGACTCCCCAACATGATGGCTTTCCATTTGACTTCCCTGTTTGCCAAACAGGAGTAATGACTCTCAAAAGAAGACACACCCATATAAAAGGTGCTTAAAGTCCATGAACTCTGAGTGGTGAGCTCGTTAGCTACATGGGTCTGGCATTTAACCTTCGGCTACCCCCAAAATGGCGCAGCGATGCGCATCGATTCTTTTGTGGGCTTCCCTTTAAGCCAACCTCAGAAAGGGCATTCAAAAAGACACGCGAGGCTTAAGGAAGGTCCATCCCACTCAGCAGTTGAAGTCCAAATCACTAGATGCTAAAACGCCATGTGGGTGTCTCAGTTGGCCCTCAAAAACCCGCACATAAAAGGGGATCACCTTTTGGAACAGGACTAAATATGGACCAAACCAGGAAAACCAAAAGGTCAAAAGGTCGGCTTTGGGCATGAGGTGTGCTTTTTTAGGGGACCTCCACCGAAATGGCGCAGCGGTTTTCCTTTGGGTTTCGCTTGAAAAGCAAAAAAAATGGGAATCCTCAAAAAAAGACACACCCAAATAAGACACAAAAGAACCAAGAAAATGGATACACCCATATGTTTACTGGAAGGGTGGGGGGCCCGTCCCGTGCTTTCATCTTGCTTCCATTTGCTTAAACCCCCTGGAAACCAGCAGAGATAGATCCTCCATAAAACCAAGAAGAGAAAACAACAAATCTACATTCATCTCAGCACATGGAAGCTTGAGTTCCCAC
>CAUJNA010003672.1:485000-495000 GCA_963377175.1 Effrenium voratum | reverse complement strand
ACAACGAGTTCGGCATGGCACCCAAGGTGATGTCCAAAACCAAAAGGTGACAACCCAGGGTTCCCCAAAACATCCCTCCGCCAAAACACAAAAATTTTATTCGATGCGCCAAAAGCCATGCCATGCCATGTCCAAAACCACCAAAAAAGGAGGAACATCTGTAGGGAACCCTGAACTTGGCATCCGGCTTCCTTGCCAACACCGACATTCACTCGAATCCAGGGCTAGAGGTGCAGCATCTGCCGCTCCGTGTGGCGCGCATCTGCTTGCGATCGCAGGAAGGGGCAAGCCCGGGACGCCCTCACCTGGATGAGCGTGGATTCAGCGCGTGGATTCACGAAAGCAAAAGCAGCATGGCAGCGCTTGGAACGGATGAAACCCGAGAAATGCTTGACAAACCACCCATCCTAACTGCCGCGAAGTGCAAAACGGCCATCCAGGGGAGCCATGGCAACTTTCCACGGTTTGCTTCCAACCATTCTCTTCAACCCATCGTTCTTTTCCATAAAACCAGAAGGATCCCTGGAAGGAATGGAATCTTCGAAGGTACTCCCAGAAACCGAGTGATTCTTGCCTGTGAGTGAGTGGCCAAGCGCCAGATCGGGTCTGATGCCTTGTCGCCCTGGCTGGGGGTCCCTCTCTCCAAACAAAAACAACACCGAGGAAGGCTTGTGCCAGAAAGGCGACACGGGCATGAAGATTTTCGCCAGGGACCCATGTCACCTTTGGTGGGCGTCATTTAGGTGGGGATTCATGTCCACCAGTCACTTTTGAGGTGATTCCCGATTAAAATTCTTGTATGTCCAAGCCAAAACAAAAAAAACAGAACAGTACAGAAACGAAAACGCGATCGCCCGCCATGAAATCTGTGGGAATATTGGGTTTCGGGTGGGTGGGTTTCGGGTGGGGTGGCGATCGATCTCTGCCGGCTTTTGAAGAGGCCAAGAAGCTACTGAGACAAATAGTGCTCTAAGCATGGAACATGTTTCTCTACACATGGTGAATAAATAAGGCTTGCAGGCCTAAACGACATGATGCTTTTTGAGGATATGGTTTTGTGATGTTCCTCAAAAGATTCTGGTTCTTGAGGTTCCTCTAAAGAATGATGGTCTTCTGAGCTTCCTCTAAACATACTTTCTTTGGACGACTCCCCTAAAAAAGGTCTCAGCGTGCCTCGTTCTTGCCGCAGTTGAAGTCAGAACGCTCCCAGGTAGGTTTAAGCACCAGTCCAATCCGAGGTTCAATCTCTCCGGGTCCAACATCCTGCGACTATCCAATGTGTTGCGGTCGAAAGGGGCTGCGGTCGCAATTTCGCAACGAGCTGCATGCGTTCGCTGACAACTCTGCCCACCTGGTTCGAGATATGGGGGGGGGATCCCATGTTGCTTGTCTCATGGGTTTTTCAGGGGTGCAGGGTGATGCTTAAGCCAACCCAAAGGGGAAGTACAGTATAGGGAACCCTGCCAAATCTGCACTAACTTCGTTCAAACTGGTTGGCATCCCACTTAGCCTATTCTGAGGTTCCATAGTGTGTGAAATTTAGTTGGGCGCCTCTGGACATTGAGTTGTGGTGGTGATTCCCTATTGAAATCATTGACATAAGCATGTGGGTGTCTCCCAAAATAAGGAACCCGCAAACAAAAATCAGCGGCTTTCCTGTTGTTCCCCTGTTAAACCGAGAGTGGTACCTCCCAGGAGGTTGTGTTTTCTACAAGGCAATTATTTCAAATGATACGTGCATGCCAATTTGTTTCTGCATCATCTGGCTAGTCTGCTTTAACGCCCCTGCCTACCAATGGTGCATCCACTCTGGTGTAAATCATCTCAATACTCTGCTGCAACAATACTCTCCTTTCCTCTTGGTGGCGCGAATTTAAAACGAATTTAAGAGGACGGAATTCTAGTAGAATGTCTGGCTTCAATTAGAGTTCAAATTTTCAGAAATGTCCATTCCTGTTCAAAGAGGAAAACAATTGGATCATAAGTATAATTTTATGTCAAAGGTGTTTGTCTTTCGCAGGAGAATGGTCTCATGTGTGTTAAGTGAAAACTTAACAAGGCTGGAATTCCACTAGGATCTGAATTCAATTAGAATTTAACTTGGATCTCCTTTTTGAAGAAGATCTCAAACAAAGTCCACTATGTTTTTTTTGTTTTAGCTAAGTCAAGCTAGGTGGGCTTCCTTTCCCAGGCATTTCTTTCACTGTTGAAGTAAATATAGAGTTGAATCTAGTACGGAAATACTTATCTCCCTTTCAAAAGGGGTTCAATTTGGGTTTCAATTGTAGTTCTTAGTTCAAACTAGACTTTACCGGGGGATTAAACCGTTTCCCAGGAGAGCTTGTTCAACCTTTGAATGAGGAATCAAACAGACCTAATGAGAACACAATTGTAGCAGAACTGCTAGCTTCAGTGCACATGTGAAACAGGAACTCCTGCGCGAAGATGATGCCGAGTAGATGTTGATTTGGGCTATATTTTCAGGCTTTCAAGGAAGTGTCCTTTCCCAGGAGTCTTTGTCCAATCCGCTATTCCGAATTTGGTAGCCATAGCTCGTCACAATGCGTTCTATGTCTGCCTTTGTTTTGCTATGTCTTTGCTTTGCTATGCCCTTGCTTTGCTATGCCTTTGCATTGCTATGTCTTTGCTTTGCTATGCCTTTGCTTCGCTATGTCTTTGTTTTGCTATGTCTTTGCTTTGCTATGCCCTTGCTTTGCTATGCCTTTGCATTGCTATGTCTTTGCTTTGCTATGCCTTTGCTTCGCTATGTCTTTGCCTTGCTATGTCTTTGCTTTGCTATGCCTTTGCTTTGCTATGTCTTTGCCTTGCTATGCCTTTGCTTTGCTATGCCCTTGCTTTGCTATGCCTTTGCATTGCTATGTCTTTGCTTTGCTATGCCTTTGCTTCGCTATGTCTTTGTTTTGCTATGTCTTTGCTTTGCTATGCCCTTGCTTTGCTATGCCTTTGCATTGCTATGTCTTTGCTTTGCTATGCCTTTGCTTCGCTATGTCTTTGTTTTGCCATGTCTTTGCTTTGCTATGCCCTTGCTTTGCTATGCCTTTGCATTGCTATGTCTTTGCTTTGCTATGCCTTTGCTTCGCTATGTCTTTGTTTTGCTATGTCTTTGCTTTGCTATGTGCTTTGCTATGCTTTGCTTGCTATGTCTTTGCTGCTATGCCTTTGCTTGCTATGTCTTTGCCTTGCTATGTCTTGCTTTGCTATGCTTGCTTTGCTATGTCTTTTGCTATGTCTTTGCTTTGCTATGCCTTTGCTTTGCTATGTCGCTATGTCTTGTTTTGCTATGTCTTTGCTTTGCTATGCCCTTGCTTTGCTATGCCTTTGCATTGCTATGTCTTTGCTTTGCTATGCCTTTGCTTCGCTATGTCTTTGCCTTGCTATGTCTTTGCTTTGCTATGCCTTTGCTTTGCTATGTCTTTGCCTTGCTATGCCTTTGCTTTGCTATGTCTTTGCTTTGCTAAGCCTTTGCTTTGCTATGTCTTTGCTTTGCTATGCCTTTGCTTTGCTATGTCTTTGCTTTGCTATGTCTTTGCCTTGCTATGCCTTTGCCTTGCCATGTCTTTGCCTTGCTATGCCTCTGCATTGCTATGTCTTTGCCTTGCTGTCTTTGCCTTGCTATGCCTTTGCTTTGCTATGCATTTGCCTTGCCATGTCTTTGCTTTGCTATGCCTTTGCCTTGCTATGTCTTTGCCTTGCTATCTCTTTGCCTTGCTATGCCGTTGCTTTGCTATGTCTTTGCGTTGCTTTGCTTTGCTATGCCTTTGCTTTGCAATGTCTTTGCTTTGCTATGCCTTTGCTTTGCTATGTCTTTGCCTTGCTATGCCTTTGCTTTGCTATGTCTTTGCCTTGCCATGTCTTTGCTTTGCTATGCCTTTGCTTTGCTATGTCTTTGCCTTGCTATGCCTTTGCTTTGCTATGTCTTTGCCTTGCTATGTCTTTGCGTTGCTATGCCATTGCCTTGCTTTGGCTTTGCGTTGCTGTCTTTGCCTTGCTATGCCTTTGCTTTGCTATGTCTTTGCTTTGCTACGCCTTTGCTTTGCTATGTCTTTGCTTTGCTATGCCTTTGCTTTGCTATGTCTTTGCTTTGCTGTCTTTGCCTTGCTATGCCTTTGTCTTGCTATGCCTTTGCTTTGCTATGTCTTTGCTTTGCTACGCCTTTGCTTTGCTATGCCCTTGCTTTGCTATGCCTTTGCATTGCTATGTCTTTGCTTTGCTATGCCTTTGCTTCGCTATGTCTTTGCCTTGCTATGTCTTTGCTTTGCTATGCCTTGCTTTGCTATGTCTTTGCCTTGCTATGCCTTTGCTTTGCTATGTCTTTGCCTTGCTATGCCTTTGCTTTGCTATGTCTTTGCTTTGCTATGTCTTTGCCTTGCCATGTCTTGCTTTACATGCCCTTGCTTTGCTATGCCTTTGCCTTGCCATGTCTTTGCCTTGCTATGCCTCTGCATTGCTATGTCTTTGCCTTGCTATGCCTTTGCCTTGCTATGCCTTTGCTTTGCTATGTCTTTGCTTTGCTATGCCTGTGCCTTGCTGTCTTTGCCTTGCTTTGCCTTTGCTTTGCTATGCATTTGCCTTGCCATGTCTTTGCTTTGCTATGCCTTTGCTTTGCTATGTCTTTGCCTGGCTATGCCTTTGCTTTGCTATGTCTTTGCCTTGCCATGTCTTTGCCTTGCTATGCCTTTGCCTTGCTATGCCTTTGCTTTGCTATGTCTTTGCCTTGCTATGCCGTTGCTTTGCTATGTCTTCGCGTTGCTTTGCTTTGCTATGCCTTTGCTTTGCTATGTCTTTGCTTTGCTATGCCTTTGCTTTGCTATGTCTTTGCCTTGCTATGCCTTTGCTTTGCTATGTCTTTGCCTTGCCATGTCTTTGCCTTGCTATGCCTTTGCTTTGCTATGTCTTTGCCTTGCTATGCCTTTGCTTTGCTATGTCTTTGCCTTGCCATGTCTTTGCGTTGCTATGCCATTGTCTTGCTTTGGCTTTCCGTTGCTGTCTTTGCCTTGCTATGCCTTTGCTTTGCTATGTCTTTGCTTTGCTAAGCCTTTGCTTTGCTATGTCTTTGCTTTGCTATGCCTTTGCTTTGCTATGTCTTTGCTTTGCTGTCTTTGCCTTGCTATGCCTTTGTCTTGCTATGCCTTTGCTTTGCTATGTCTTTGCTTTGCTACGCCTTTGCTTTGCTATGCCTTTGCTTGGCTATGCCTTTGCATTGCTATGTCTTTGCTTTGCTATGCCTTTGCTTCGCTATGTCTTTGCCTTGCTATGTCTTTGCTTTGCTATGCCTTTGCTTTGCTATGTCTTTGCCTTGCTATGCCTTTGCTTTGCTATGTCTTTGCCTTGCTATGCCTTTGCTTTGCTATGTCTTTGCCTTCCTATGCCTTTACTTTGCGATGTCTTTGCCTTGCCATGTCTTTGCTTTGCTATGCCTTTGCTTTGCTATGTCTTTGCTTTGCTAAGCCTTTGCTTTGCTATGTCTTTGCTTTGCCATGTCTTCGCTTTGCTACGTATTTGCTTTGTATGCCTTTGCTTTGCTATGTCTTTCCCTTGCTATGCCTTTGCTTTGCTATGTCTTTGCCTTGCCATGTCTTGCTTTACGTGCCTTTGCTTTGCTATGCCTTTGCCTTGGCATGTCTTCGCCTTGCTATGCCTTTGCCTTGCCATGTCCTTGCTTTGCTATGTCTTTGCTTTGCTGTCTTTGCCTTGCTATGCCATTGTCTTGCTATGCCTTTGCTTTGCTGTCTTTGCCTTGCTATGCCTTTCTCTTGCTATGTCTTTGCCTTGCCATGTCTTTGCTTTGCTATGCCTTTGCTTGGCTGTCTTTGCCTTGCTATGCCACTGTCTTGCTATGGCTTTGCTTTGCCATGTCTTTGCCTTGCTATGCCTTTGTCTTGCTATGTCTTTGCCTTGCCATGTCTTTGCTTTGCTATGTATTTGCTTTGGATGCCTTTGCTTTGCTATGTCTTTCCCTTGCTATGCCGGTGCTTTGCTATGTCTTTGCCTTGCCATGTGTTGCTTTACAAGCCTTTGCTTTGCTATGCCTTTGCCTTGCCATGTCTTTGCCTTGCTATGCGTTTGCTTTGCTGTCTTTGCCTTGCTATGCCTTTGCCTTGCCATGTCTTTGCTTTGCTATGTCTTTGCTTTGCTGTCTTTGCCTTGCTATGCCATCGTCTTGCTATGCCTTTGCTTTGCTGTCTTTGCCTTGCTATGCCTTTGTCTTGCTATGTCTTTGCCTTGCCATGTCTTTGCCTTGCTATGCCTTTGCTTTGCTGTCTTTGCCTTGCTATGCCATTGTCTTGCTATGGCTTTGCGTTGCCATGTCTTTGCTTTGCTATGCCTTTGCTTTGCCATGTCTTTGCTTTGCTATGCCATTGTCTTGCTGTCTTTGCTTTGCCATGTCTTTGCTTTGCTATGCCTTTGCTTTGCTGTCTCTGCCTTGCTATGCCATTGTCTTGCTATGGCTTTGCTTTGCCATGTCTTTGCTTTGCTATGCCTTTGCTTTGCTGTCTTTGCCTTGCTATGCCATTGTCTTGCTATGGCTTTGCTTTGCCATGTCTTTGCTTTGCTATGCCTTTGCTTTGCTGTCTTTGCCTTGCTATGCCATTGTCTTGCTATGGCTTTGCTTTGCCATGTCTTTGCTTTGCTATGCCTTTGCTTTGCCATGTCTTTGCTTTGCTATGCCATTGTCTTGCTGTCTTTGCTTTGCCATGTCTTTGCTTTGCTATGCCTTTGCTTTGCTGTCTTTGCCTTGCTATGCCATTGTCTTGCTATGGCTTTGCTTTGCCATGTCTTTGTCTTGCTATGCCTTTGCTTTGCTGTCTCTGCCTTGCTATGCCATTGTCTTGCTATGGCTTTGCTTTGCCATGTCTTTGCTTTGCTATGCCTTTGATTTGCTGTCTTTGCCTTGCTATGCCATTGTCTTGCTATGGCTTTGCTTTGCCATGTCTTTGCCTTGCTATGCCTTTGCCTTGCTATGCCATTGTCTTGCTATGCCTTTGCCTTGCTATGCCTTTGCCTTGCTATGCCATTGTCTTGCTATGCCTTTGCTTTGCTGTCTTTGCCTTGCTATGCCATTGTCTTGCTATGGCTTTGCCTTGCTATGTCTTTGCTTTGCTATGCCTTGGCTGGGTGGCCGTGTCTTGCATTTGCTTGGCCTCTGGCTAGCTGCATATGCTCTGCAAACATTATGAGGTAGATGCAGTTGTGTATGGATTGAGTGCTTCCTCGCCTGGCGGTGATCAATGTCCGGATCGAACCCGCAGCAAAGTTCAAGGGCCCAACTGCGGCGAAGCTGAAGCAGGTTTTCTGTGGCAGTCTTGATTATGTTTTGGTCTGGGCTTTTCCGGATTGCTTTTGGACAGTTCCACACTTTTCTGGGGTTAGCCTTACAAATTGTTTCACTCCCCAAAAAAGAAAAGAAAACCAATCCTGACATGCCCAGACCCAAAAGCACTTGGCCTGCCCAGCACCTCCAAGGATTCTTTTGAGTTTCTTTGTCTTGGACAGTCTCAAGCTTGTTTGAGGTGGGCGTATCAGGATTCGCTTTTGTTTGGCACCGCCTCGCATTTGTGAGGCCCCCCAAAAAGTTGGGGACTGTCCCAAAATACATATGCAAAGCCCGGATCAACACGTGACTAAGACAAAAACACTGAGAAACAGCTAAAATAAGCAGCTCTTGCAAAAACACAACCTCCCAGAACGTACCTTTCTGTCAAAAACCACCCCTAACAACGGTCCCTCTTTGCAACAATCCAATCATGGAAGTGGACCGAGGGGTTCCCCAAAATAGTCTTCCAAAACCCTCCCATCGTCAGCTTTTCCATGATGGTTGGAGGGAGGGTACCATCCAAAACCACCTCCCAGAACGTGTTACAGCCACCCCTAAAAAGGGCATCGGTACCACCCGAAGTTGACAAACCCAAGTGCAGCAGTCGTCTCCGGATTGGGCCCGTCAAAACTGGCCTCCTCGCCCCAGAGCTCCTTCCGTCGCCTGTCGGGATTTGCTTCTTGAGACGACTCCAAGGGAAGCCTACCTGACTGGCAGTCTTGGGGAACCCCCGCAACCTCCCGCGTTGCGATTTGGGCCCTCCGGAGCCCGGAAAGAGCTACGGACGCCTGAAACCTGACCGACGCCAGGTGCTGAAGTCTTCAAAGGGACCCCTACTGTTTCCCCAAACTGATGGATCCCCAAAAGACAACACTGTTGGTATTGAAGGACAATCCCAATGTCGAGATCGAGATGATCTCAAAATGGGATTCGGAACAACCCCACTTAAAGACAACATCACTTCAGTGCCCCTTTTTCTTCAGTCCGGATCCGGATCCGCTTTGGCATGGAAGCACTCCCCGCCTCTGTACCAGAAGCTCCAGGACTTGCGGCACTCGCGTCACCGCCTTGAGGAACACCTTCACCCGGTGCTCGGCGCGCTCCGCGTGCTGGGCGCGCTGGGCGCTCATGGCACATGCGGGCGCCGGGCGCCGAGCCCGACACTCCGGCGCTCCGAGGCGTCCCCAAAACGCCAGCGCGGAAAAATAGGAAGAATCAGAGCCCGCGGCCCCTAACTTTGGGTCGACGTGGGATGATTCAAAAACTGGCCAATGAGCCAAACAGCAACGGGAGCAGGTGGTTGCTTACAATATGCTGCGCGTGCTTCAGGTCAAAGGGAATATATTAACCCCTGGTATGAACCCCTCCCCACAGTTTATGGGTTCATGAACCGTTAGTAAAGGCTCAATTGTGAGACATCATCCATGCAAGGGTCCAACATGGCCATGGTTTCACTAACTAATGGATCCAAACAATCAGGGAGTTCAACGGAATCCAACCAGGTGCTATCCAGCAGTGCTGTGTCATCAAATCAACCCCCGCCTCGGGGCCCGGTCACTGTCGAAGTGAGGAAACGGACATCACAGGGACCAACACTGGCTTTTGGGCAAATAGACAAACTTTCAAAAAACAAAAAGGTCCTTCTGGTGTCCCTAGCAACCAACCGCAGTCTCTATCTGGTAAAAGACTCGACAGAGCGTCGATGTTACCTTTTTGGTGTTTCTTTGAACCAACCCCCAAAAAAGGCGGTTTCCCCGTAGTAAGAAACATCCTGGAGTCTTCACGCGGGCCGCTGATGTGGCACTAGTTTGAGATCATGTTGCGTTGCTACGCGTCAAAATAGAAACTTGGACTCCAACAAATGGCGATTCTCGTTTGCCGGTTGGTTTCCCGTTAAACCAAGATGAAAAAGGATGTCCAGCTTCGCCTGGACGCTCAAACTACCTGCAACAAAGGAAACGCACCTCAAGCACTTTCCCATTGTTCTTAGTTTGAGGGTCCCGGCACTTTGCTTTTGTACAATCATTCCAAAGCCTAATTTCAAGAACAAAAGCACGTGTACAGGACCTACATCAAGGCTTCCGTTCGTTTTACCCTCGGATCGGGAAAGCTCACCAATTGGGACCATCATATTCCAATCTTCATAGCCCGGAATATGCTAGTCACTCTGTCCTCGGATTGAATAAACCTTGGTTGACTAATAACACGGTTGGAGGGAACACCCCATTCATCGGGGAGAGTAATTATTACTCCAGGGTCACCACTTGCCTTTCTGCCATGGCTCCCGCGAGTCAGCCCATCATCTTGCTGGTGCGATAGGTAGGGAATGCGAAATGGAATCAGGAATTCCCGAATAAAGGAAACCAGCAGTTGCACGGTTTTCTCCTCGGGCTCATGAGCCATTTCTCAGGGGCCCCGCTCGCTCGCAAGTCAGAGGCTCAGATTTGGCTACGGGTCAAAATCCCGTACCCCCAGTGAACATCCCAATCCCCACTAAAATAGGTTCTAACATGGGTGGTGAATTCACCCACAATCAAAAAAGGGATCCCAAAACGGTTTTGACCACCACAGCCATTGCGATTCTCCCTTAAAGGACCATTTTGGGGGTGTTCGGTGCACCACCAATTTTAGAACCTATTTTAGTGGTTGCATTGGGAGGTTCAC
>CAUJNA010003672.1:402500-477500 GCA_963377175.1 Effrenium voratum | reverse complement strand
AGCCGACAGTTGAAGGTAGGGTATACTCAGAACAAGTGATGGAACGACCAAATCAAGCAGCTTACCCCATGGCTTGGCTTGATGGAAGCAGCTGGCCCAAATCGATAGGCAAACAAGGCTCCAATCTCCAAGTTCCAATCCCCAAGCCATAGCAACTTGCATCAACCAGTGTTGCAAGGGCTCACGGAGGCCACCAAACATACACAGAACAGTAGCCTCTAGACAAAGAAGCATTGGGGATTGTGGAGAGAGACGTGTGTCCTTAAAAAAAAAAAAAACACCTTGCGCAGGTGTCTGTTGTATATCGTTGCTTCAAACTTCGTCAATCCTTTCATTTGAAAGGAGGGTTGGTCTTCTCCATTGGCTTGTTCGTCCCCTGAAAAAAAAAAAAAAAAAAAAAAAAACGCCAAGTACCTTGGGGCGAGTTATTTAAAACACATTTTCATCAAGCAAAAAAAGCGAAAACAATCACCAAGTAGATTGGAGGAGACCCCAGATGACCTCGGATCTTGGTTCCCCCCTCCCCTCCCCCCCCGTCTTCACGTCTTCCTGCGTCGGTCTTGCCGGCTCGGAGGGTGGGCATGGAGTTCGCATCCATGGCATCTGGCCAGTCCTGGCAACGGGAGGCGGATTTTGTGGATCGGGATAGCGCTGAGCCACCCAGTGAGGTCCTGTTTGGGGAACATGTAACTTGGCCCTCTTTTAACAAGAGGAACCAAGCTTACATGTTCCCTAAACAGGACCTCATTGGCTTGCTCTGAGCCTCTAGCTACATGATCGACCCCCTCTGGAAAACTGGTTCCCCTTCTCGACCAATTTTTGACCTCAACCCTCAAACCCTTTGGCGTGCCCCAAAGTCGTCGGGCGATTTCCGGTGTCAGGCTCGACGTACCCTTGTTTCAGGCTCAAACATTCCTGTGTACCCTTTTTGTGTGGGGTTTACGGGAAACCAACGAAAGCAACCGCAAATATGTATAGGGTCCGCTATTCTAACACACCCAGCGCGAGCAATTTGGGTTTTGGAGATACGGGCGTTATAATATACCAGTATATACTGCATATGTTGGCAGTTTTTGAAACATCTAATACATCTGGGGCCCCAACCCTCTAGGAAGTCGAAAAATGAAATAATGGTTGATAATTTCATATTATAGATTTTGGAGCAGTTAAGATGCATTGCAATTACATATACATATGTATTTGTTGCATGTACCATACAGAAAAACAATGAGTGTGGTTTGGACATCGTTGAAGCATAGGTTGTATTGTGTGCCATCAATAAAAGTTAGTACTATATAGTTTGTATAAAGTTTATAATATACACTCCGGCTCCAGAAACAGCATCACACCCGCAATAGGCGAGTCCCAGAATTGGGGAGCTTCCTTTTGGAGGACACAGCACTTGTGGCCACCGATGTCAAGCACCTGTTGAATCAAGTCCGGTGCTTTCTGCAAAGAAAACTCATTTTATCGGGGCAAACACATTTTGGGCGAAGGATGGACAAACATCAATCATGCGAGGGTGCTCTGAGTTGAATCAAACTCTGGTGCACAGAAACCTCCCCTTTGCTCGCGCAATCCCAAAAAAGCCAGTGATTGTCGCAAATCAACGGTCATTCCAGTAAGCGTATCACTCCAGCAGGGTTTTGCTTGCAGGCGCGCGCCGGGGCTTCCCAGCAATGTATTTGTTTTGTAAGAGCTGCTCCCCCTTCCTGAGTGAGTGGACCGGCCAAAAAAGGCTCCCAAACTTTTGGCCAACACCACAAACAGCGCAAGTCCATTTTGCCACGGCCACAAACATGGCCCGTCTTCCCAAACAGGCTTTTCCAGTCCAATGTTACACATCCCGGCAGCTTCGGGGCTTCCCAGGTGCTCCCCAATTTGGCTGCGGCTCAAAAAAAACGGAATTCCAAAATGGCTTGCCCTGGTAAGTGGAAACATGGACTTTAAAACCTGCGGTTTGCCCCTCCTGTTAAATTTTGAGCCATACCCATTTCTAACCCAGTGGCACCCCTCTCTTTCATTGCCCAACCCATCCAAGCAAAAATCCTCCCCGCCCGCGTCGGCGCCGCTTCGGTTTGGGCAACTTCGACGAATCGATCGGCGGGATCGATCGGATTCGGATCGCCTGCCTGCCACTTCACCCCCGGTTCCGGGAGGAGCCTTTCGGGCAACGCCTCAAGCCAGGCCCATGGCACCTGGCACCGGTAGCACCGCATCGCCCCCGTTCCCCGAAGCCTCCCCACGGGGCCCGAAACGGCCCGCCCCTTGCGAGTCATCGGGCGCTCGCCTTTTGCGGGTACCTCCTTTCAAAAACAACCGAAGGGAAAACGAATCAACCATTTTGGAGGTCCGAGGTCCGCTTCATAAATCTCTGCTTACTGTCATATCACTTGAATGTTGCACTTGTGCATTGGACTCGACTTGTATTTGCAGTTTGAAGTCCCCTTGTATACGTACCAGGCGGTCCTTACCTGGACCCTCAAACGAACTATCCCGGAACATGAGATATTCCCCCCGAAACAATGGCATGAGTTTGTTGGGATGGTACCTGAGGCAGGCCAGCTTGGTTCATCATGCGCTTCCTTTTGGGGACAACTCCCTGCGAGGATTAATCCTCGTGATTGACCATCCCTGCCACCCCCCACACACCCTCTTGATCCTGGTTGTTCTGGCGTTTGGACCCCAGAGCCGCGAGGGAAGGAGGAACAAAAGGGGCCTTTTGGCCACAGCACATGGACGTTTTGGGAGGCCACTAGCATCACCCACCCACGAGCGTAACTTGAAATATCATTTGGACATCACTTACATGGGGATTTGTGGTGGGGATGAAGCTACTCGTGCCAACATCACTTGTTACGCACCCCTGGGTTAATTTCCCTGCACTCCCTTGAGGTTCATTGCAACCATCGCCTGTCGGGCTGCCGTCTGGCTTTAAATTTGAATACAGCGACCGAAGAAAGCCAGTGAAAAACAAGCCCAGCGGGTCGCAGGAAAGCCACTATACTAGACACCAACAATTACAGTATCCTTTTGGTTTTTAATGGGTGGTTCCCCTTGGTTACTTGACATATAGAGGTGAATGGAATCACTTGAAAGCACAATAGCAGGCCCTGGAAGAGAAGCCGCACGATGGTTTGCTGTTTTTCTCCCCGGGTCAATGGCTCATTGACACTGCGAAGATTCCTCATTGACTCAAGTTTCTTTCCAAGTACTCAAAAAGTATGCAATTCCCCCCCGCAAAGGACCTGAACTTGTGTACATGGGCGGTAGGCGACTGAATAGCTTGACCGAACCTCATCTGGCAACAGGTGTGCCATGCTCCAAAACTCCTAAAAGCAAACATCTGAACCGCTTGTACCTTCTTATTCAACCTAATTCCTCATTTAAACCACCCCCTGTGCAAAACACCCCTCGTCTCCACAGCTCAAATGTTGGTTGTCCTTTGAAGGGCCTGGGTTTGAGCCCTTAAAGGTGGTCATCCAAGAAGGATTCGGCTGCCAAGCCCAGAGTAAGGCTGAGCAAGTGGCCCCGAAACGACCCATGGGCAGCCTCTGGTAGCCTTTTCCATCACGACACCTCATCTTTTGGTGGTGTTCAGTGGGTTGTCTCACCCACTAACCACTCAAACGTACCGAATCGATCGCCCCTTTAAGTGCTTGCCTGTGGCAACAGAAAAGTGGGTTGAAATCAGAAGGTCCTATGATGACCATTGGACAAGATGAGATGTCCCACGTGGGAGTTGGGTCCACTCCTGGGGCTTGGCAGAATCACCTTGCTTGTGCGGCTTGTGCTCAGGGAATGAGGGAATGAACCGTTTTGAGATGCCCTGAAAGGAAGCCAGCGGTGGGATGGTTCGTCTTGGGGTCATTCCATGTCTCCTGGGTCCTCCAGTAGAGAGGTTCGAATAAGGGTACCCCTTTTTCTCTGGTCTATGTTAGTATAGGGGAACCCTCCCACCCCAAAAAAAAGAAGTGAGAAAGGGCACCGAGGTGGGGGACCATGTCTCATTCCCTCGCATCTGGCTGTGGGTCCAAAAAAATATGTACTCAAAATGGAATCCAGGCAAATGGAAAGATGGACATTCAAACCTGCGGTCCAATTCCTGGTGGCTTAATTTTGACCCATACCGCCCATACCCATCTCTCGCAGTGATCGCCCCTTTCACGTCACGAATCCTCGCCTCAAAGGGCTGCGCAAAGCCGGGCCGCGGGGCGGCGGGCGCCACTGAGGCCATTTCCCTCAGGGTGTCCTCAGGAGAGATGGCTGGCCCGCGGCCGCGTCTTTGTTTTAATGTCCTTTTGGTGTCCCTCAAACACCCACACACAAAAAGAAAAAAAACAACAACAACAAGTTTTTTGAAGAAATGGCACAGCCACGTTTTCACCACCCGACATGGATGCGGTTCGCCTTATGGTGTCCCTTAAAAACCAAAACAAGTTTAACTTTTCGTGGGTCCAATGCAAATTCCACTGCTTCCCAAACAGTTAAAGTCCAAAGATCAAACCAAACAAACAGGAAGATAATACTTCCTGCATCTTCCTGCTTATCTTCCATGTTTCGTCTACCCCCAAACCAACTAGTTTGGAGGAGACCCTAAAATTGGACAACCAACACTCAGGATTGGCAAAAAACAGTTCAAATTGTTTGTTTGCCACCAGAATGGTCCAAACCCAACAAGTATAAAGTCCAGGAACTCAGGGAGTGAGAAAAAGATGTAAAGCCTCGATCCGCTTTGTGCGTCCTGGGCGAAATGCCTCGAGGCCTTCGAAAGTAGCCGCTGCATCGCCATCCTGAGACTCACGTCACGGGCGAGGCGACCCAAACAACGGTGCGGAGAGACGCCCGTGTTAAGGTTCACCTTGAGTCTTAGGTACATGAAGCCTAAAGATACCCTTAAAGCAAAGGAATCAGCCCAACATAATCCGATCGTAGGGTTTCCTACAGTTGAAGGTCCAAATTTGCTGATATGTGTAGTGGATATGGGAACTTCAGCGGGTTCCCTAGTGTTTTGTGCACACAAAAATCGGGAGTTTCCCAAATCCCTCCCGAGTTGAGCATCAACTACAGAAAAAAACAACACGTTCTGCTCGGCTGTCAACTCGGCGAGTTCTGCTTGACTTTCTGGATGTCGCACGACATACGGACGCCAAGTGTCTCAAGCCAACCTGTTGCTCAAACATGGTTTAACAACTTGTCTTCACACCAACTCCTTGTGATGTCCTTCTTAGGGGGGCCGGGATTTGGTTGGCTAAAGGTTGCTCAAACACTGAACATCAAAGAAAACCACTCACGCAAAGCCTGCAGCAAGGGGCCCATTGCTGCTGATGATTGTTGGTGCTTTTTGCAAAGCACCGGGCACATTGAACAGCAACTGATACAGTGAACCGAAAAATAGATGGCCCTGATAAATGGAATAAAGCCCATCTAAACCAGTGCCGTTTGTTTCTAACCAGACTAACCCAAAAATGACACCTATGCAAATGCACCTGTTTTAATGTGGCAGGGTGTTACTTCATGTTCGGTTAGAGGTTTGTAGGCTCCAGGATGTCATGTTGTGATGCCTGGCATGGGCATGTAGCCAAACATGACAGACTGTCGTACCATGGTGAATTCTGGAAGGAGTTGCACTGAAATCTGGAAACAAGACACCCCTGGCGTTGTAAAAGGCAAACTGCCCCTGTTGATCCGTTTAACACTCGCCAAACAGGAGCTCTGGTTTACAGGATTCCTTAAATCTCACAAGGGCCTTTTCAGAGTGAGGTGATGTTTGAGCCCGCAGAAAAGACATCTCCCTGTCTGGAAAGCCGGACTTCATCACTGGGTTGACTGGCTTGGTTCCCGGGGTGTCCTCGTTTTCAAACATCCGAGCGGGTCACTTTGTGGGAGTCCAATGAAACTCCGCAAGGCGCGACTTAAATGCGAGATCGATTTGCAGTGATACAAAGGGACTACTCAAGTACACGCATTCTTCTCGTATGCATCATGAGCTAGCCTGGTTTCATGGTACACAACTAGATTCCATTTGTTCAGGCCCTTGCATAACAGTTTAGGACTAAGACGAAAAGGACGTGGACGGAACACATGGATATTAGTCACAATAGACACAATACGACCCAAAACCTGCTGGTTGCGGCTCGTCCCTACCCAGAGGAACTGGGCGAGTCCAAGACCCAAGCTGCTCCGAGCTGCTCCCAGCGGCTCCCCCCGCGACCAAATGCGCTGCGTTTGGAACGGCCGGCGGCGTGGATGCTTGGCATCAAGATCAGATACGAGGGTCTCTCTCAAAATGCTGCACCCTAGTTTGCGTGATGCTGAAAGGGCAGCCAAAAGGAAACCACCCTTTTAGGCTAGCCCTTTTTTGAGAATACCCATCAATCAAGTCCACAGGACGAGAGTCATTGCAGCCTAGTATGAGCGACTCACTATCGCCCCCCTCTGTCGGCTCTATGAAAAACTGACCACGGCCAAACCCCAAGTCTTGCGCTTCCGCCACCTACCGCTCAGCGGGTGGACACCTTGACGCTCGTCCTTCAAAAAGGGCACCGCCCCCCCCCAAACAAAAAACAAAAAACACTGGGCTGACCCCACTTTTTAGGAACCTCCACGTGCACGGAACTTCCGAACATGGGGGCAGCACAGCCCCCTGATGCATAATTGGGAGAGGCACCCCCAGAACTTCAGATTGGACGTATGTGGGCCTCTCATGGTGCGGTCCTTGTAAATGGTGAACCCTATAGTGCCCCCTTAATCCTTTATCACCCCAACAGCAAAGTCACCTCACACCCCAAAGGGCGATGTTTAAACCCGAGGGAAGATGAAGGACCCTGTCAGTTTTCTCTGATCCGATGCTTGTGGGTGGCAATCTCGCCAGAGAGTGGATGCAAGATTAACGCCCTCAAATGGGTCCAAAAAGGCAGCTGCCAACTCGCAGAAGTCTCGTTAAACTCAGGCTGGACCCACTTCTTAACAAGTTCTAATTTTCACAGGTTCCGATCGTCGCAAGCCGGACTCGAACTCATGGGTCATCCAATCAACCACTGAAATCGGTGAAAGGGGACTCCTTTCCACAAGACGGGGCGACACCACGAGTCTCGTCATCGCGTGAAACACATTGAAAGGGACTCGAGCGACAGTGCGTCAAGCTGCAGAAATCACACTCATGGCCCTGGGGTTGCCCTAACAATTGAGTGTTTTCTGTTTTGGGGGAACCCCTTTTTGATTGGTTTTAAAGGGAAACCAAATGGCAACCATTTCTGGGGGATCCAACCTTAAAAACACACACACACGCACACAGACACACTAGAAGGGTGGAATTTAGATGGAACCCCATTTCCTTCAAAAGAGGATGGACGTTCAACCTGAATAAACCGGTTGCCGTCTGCTTTCTCCCAGCTTTTTATGGACTAAAACAAATTGCCATCTACTTTCACCCAGCTTTTTGCGCAATAACGGCGATTTCACCATGAAGCTTGGAACACAAGGAGTTGGATGAATTTTGTCATGGGTCCTAGGCGAGTCCTAGGAATCTTGGACCATGCTCATCGCAAGGCCTCTGATGCTCCTCGAATTCCAAGTTCATCCCGAAGCCTGGCGTTTCAATGAGAGAGATACGACCCCTGACCCACAAGACACCCAGGAGGAGACAACAGAAGAATCCCACGAGACCTAACTGGACGCCCCAGTTTGGCACTACGCATGTTGACCTGTGTCACAACCCGGCTGAGACTCTTTCGGTCGGTCCAGCCAGGTCAAAACTTTGTTTCAAGCGAATGTCCCTGGCCGCCCTATTCTAGAAACGGCTTCAAAATAAGGAATCTGTGGCTCCCCTGTAGACTATCAAAGGAAAAACAATATTAATTACCCCAAAAAAGGCCCCACCTGCGGGAAGAACCAGAAGAAAAAAAACAAGAAAACAAACAACAAAAACAGAAAAACAAGTAAACACGCGTCCAAGCTGCGGCCGCACGGAGCCTGAAGAACTTCCCCCGCCCTGATTTCGAAGAGGCAACAACAATCCCCAGTGAAGCATGCCAGTTGAGAAGCCCATGTTCAAACAGCCCCAAAGAACATGGGTCATTGTGTCAGGGTTCCCTTGAATGGAACGCTTGCAGTATTTAATCTTAGTATTATAATATTGTGTACATATATATGTATATATACGCTAAAGCATTGTGTTCATAGAAAGTTTAACCATCTTGCAGTAATCATTAGAATGACGTGAAACATATGAATTGATATGAAGCATATGTTAATGTATATTATATATGTATACATATATATATATATATATATATATGTGTGAAGGAGACGACTGACTACTTAACGGGATCAATAATAACTTGTTGATGGCAGGGACTGTCTTCTGCCGTCTAAACAATCCGCCCCGTTGGGATTGTCCCTAGCCATCCACCCGCAGCGGTTCTGATTGTGGCTCAAGGGGCACATTGGGTGTGCTTTCTTGAGGGCACCCCATTTTTTGGCGGTGAAGGGAAGCCAACAGGAAAACCGAATACCACAAAAAGACACACCCATGGACACCGGTGGGTGTGACAACCATTTCTGGGAAGTTCCGAGTCCTAAACACACCCAATTCAACTCAATGACTCGCCAAAAGCACGCGCCTGGCAGCGCGAAAAGCTCGGGGCAGATGCCCAGGCATTCCGCCTACGAGAAAACCATCGCTGGACTGCGAAGGCCGGAGGTGAGTCCTGGCCCAAACCCTCCAACTAGCCCCCAAAACACGGGGAACCCAATTTTTTGGGGGGGGGCGATCTCTGGCGCTTAACTTCCAGTTGCGAACCCGTGCCCTGGAAAAAAGGTTCTGACATATGTCCAGTAGCGACAGATTCCCTTCACAACCAACAGGGCTAACATAATCTTCAGCAAATGGAAAATACAGGTACAGAAAAGAAAAGCTTTGGGGGAACCACCAGTTGGATTCCGGCTGCCAAAATCGTGATCTGGAGCCGCAGGGATGGATAGGCACCGCAGCCTCCAACTCTGAAAGAGAAACATCTGACTCACCTGCTGTGCGAACATGTCTTCGGGGAGCCCTGAAACAGGCTACTCAGTTGCCCAATCTTGACCAAACAAAAGGTGAGCATTTTGCACATTTTCGGGGGGCACTCAACATGGGACCCACACATGGGAAAACCGAAAGGTCGGATAGGGTCGATTCGCCGCGCCTCCAGCGATGTCGCGTGCTCATTGGCACGTGCAATTGCCTGGCACCAAAGGTAGCGAGTGAAATCAGGGAGCCAGGGAGCCCCATGTGGCGCTTGTTTGAAGAAACCCAGGACGAATCAACTCCAGCAATTACCTCTCTTTGAGGTACTCACAGTTGGGACCAGTTCTATCTGAGCATGCAGCAAATCCGCGAATTCACGCGGAAGTGTATGCTTGAACCGGCCGTCGCTCCGAGGCAAACCATCACCTTACCCCTCACACCTTACCCCTCATTGGTGTTTTGTCGATGACAACTCGTTTGAAACTGACCGCCGATGTTTCTCAAGATGTTTCCAGCGTCCCGTTCCTAACATGGCGGATCCAGCACAAATCTCAATGAGCAAAGGTTGTCCTAGCCGCCTTAGCCGTCAATGCCCAACGCGACCCCCCTGGGACGCCCCTCAGCTGGCCAGGGCCATCTCCCCGCCTTCAGCGACACCGGCCGAAAGGATCCGACTTCCAGGACGGTCATGGCGCGTGGTTCTCTTCGCGGACTCCCAGGTCCGCCAAAAGCAAAATACGCGGAGCAACAAAAACGCGTATCGTTCGGACATGTTCCGTGACGGATTGGATGTGAAAAAGTTGAAAGTGCCAAATCTTTGGCTTTGCAAGTGCGAGCCGAGATGGCTGCAACCGTTTCGCTGTGAGAGAAAGGAAAGATGGAATGAACACGCCATGTGAGACATAGTCAAAACCTGGTATGCAAGGGGTCTGCCCAAAGCGATGCAAACAATCAAAAGAGCACAAAGGCGCTCCCCTATATACTACAAACCTGCATCCACCCATGTTCTGATTGGCTCAATGTAGTTCATGATTTCCGGTGCATTTGGACCCCTTTCTCCAACATGCTCTTCAGCTTGAGTCCACCCAAACCCTCCAACTAGCCCCCACAACACTCTAGCTTTAACTTCCATTTGCTTATACACATTTTTAGCGGAGATAGACTCCCTTTAAAATCAAAGGCTGCTTGAATAGGTCCATGAACACATGGCCATTTTGGACCCTTTCATGGCTGATGTCCCATAATAAAGCCACGACTAAGGGTCAATTAACCCATAAACTAGGGGTTCATAGGGGGATCATATATATATATATGGACGTATATATTCCGCCTTTGCTTAAAACCAACACAGGGAACAAAACATGTCAAGCACATGGAAGTTAAGCTCTTATTTTTTTGGTAGAGGCACTCGGGGCGAATTCGATCTCTACCCGAGCTTCGAGCTATGTACAGAACTCTGGAGGCTGTTGCCGAGCCAGGAACTAGTAGACAGTCGCCCGCTTCCCTTCAGATCCCAAATGCCAATATGGGTGTCTCGTGTTTTTCTTCTTTTTATATAAAGGGCAAACCCCAATTTTAGGGTCCCTAATTTTACCACACACATAGAGTAGCTAACCCTTCGCCATTTTCCTTTTGGGGATCCAAAGGGTTCCGTTATCTGTGAAGGGAACTGGAATCACTGGGCTTTATATAGCAGTAACTAGAAGCACTGTAGGGTTAGGCGCCATCTGGGGGGCCCCCAGAAGATCTTTTTCGCTCTTTGCGCTTCCATTTTGACAGAACTGTTCGGATTCCAGCAACAGAAGCGAGCCTTCCTGAGCCCTGGTCAACTCATATGTCTATATCTATTCATCTGTTGCCAGGTTGTTTTTCTCCACCAAGAGGGGAACAAAAAACAGCCCTGTTGG
This sequence comes from Effrenium voratum, assembly GCA_963377175.1. NCBI lineage: Eukaryota > Dinophyceae > Suessiales > Symbiodiniaceae > Effrenium > Effrenium voratum. Next base: position 466,583 of record CAUJNA010003672.1, on the reverse strand, counting down.
TCAAAGGAACCACCCTCGAGGCGATGAAAAGGGAGTCCAATCAGCTGTGATCATCTCAACTGATTGTGGGCAGATGGAACCCTACAGGGAGGGCACCGTGGGAAAGCATTCAGTACCCCGCAAATGCTTGCACCAGTAGAGCAGCATCACGGATACGCTGGCTGCCGCCAACATGCAGCTTCCCACCACATCAGAGGCCTTGGGCGCAAACAAGGGGGGGGAAGGGGGAGGGAAAAAACGGGACAAAACAGAACAAGATGGCCCAAAAAAAAGGTCAAACTTCTTGTTTGCCACCAAATTGGTCCAAACTCCAAAAGTCACAAAGTCCGTGAGGGCGGGGAGTGAGACAAGAACCAGACGCGCGCCAAGGTGAAATTCTTCGATCGCCGAGCTCGTGAGTTTTACTCATGCACCCACCCAATTTCCCTATGAAAGGACCCTCCCCCCAAAAAAAAGAAACAAAAGAAGAACGATGGGAGTTGGCGTTTTGGTCTTAAACCAACCTGAAAAGGGGACTCAAAGATGGGAATAGACTTCACAAAAGGTCGACGTACCCCTTCGCCTAGGAATAACCCTCACGAGGAAACTATGTGGCCTTAAGCACACGCAACTTCATGGCTTTTTAGGCATGCGTGGAAACTCATGAGCTTGTCTTTTTATGCATACGCAAACCTCTTACATGCAAACCCATGGCTCAGAACAGCTATGCCATGCGTGCCATTGCGCGCTCTAACAGGTCACCGGGCGTTGGGTCCGGGCCACCTGAACCCCCCCCCCCGGCTTTATAAAGGCATCACATGCCCAGAATGGTTGGAGGTAGAAACTTCCCAGCTGCGGGGTTCGAACACCCAGGTCGGGCACTTTCGCGTGTGCCGAGAACGGGTAAGGGGCATCACTTGAATTTGGGTGTGCCATTTTGAGGGTACCCCTTTTTGGAGTTGTTTTAAAGGAAAACAAAAGAAACCCACTGTTCGTCTATGTGCCACGAGAAACCAAAGGCCACCTCCATGTTGCGGCGCCCCATTTTTTTACACAGATTCATTTGAGTGTGTCCTTTGATGTCCTTTGATTTGAGTGTAGCCCTTTGAAGTTGTAAAGGGACACCAACAAATGAACACCACCCATTTATTTATTTGTGTGTTTTGTTTATATTTGTTTTGTTATGTGTTATTTTTCGGGGGCGGGGCGGCGTGTCCTAAAAACTTGCTGGTGCTCAGTCGGGAATGTGGGAACCCAGGGGTCCCGTAAAGGAAACCACCCGTGGGATGGTTTTTAAGGGGTCATTCCATTTCTCATTCCCTGCATCCCTCGCACCGATCGCAAAAAAGAAAGCCCATGTGTCGCGCCGGGGCGCGAGGCCAACTCCGCCCTCGGGCTCTGGGACCATTGCGAAGAGGTCGAGCTTCGACGTCGCCTTGGACGAGTTCGGAAGCGCGTAGAGCGCCGTGGAGTTCAGCGCCGTGGAGTTCAGCGTCTTGGGTCCGGTGGATGTGGGCGTGGCTGTCGTCGCCACTGTCGCCACCTGGGGTTGACAATACGCTGGATGCCCTAAATGCTTGGCAAGTGAGGGAGCAATGTGACCCTCTGGTTTGCCGCAAATTTCCAGATGGTTGTGTGGTGGAGTATGATTTGTTTGCTTGCAATGTTGCTTCTGAAGCCGCGATTTTCCGAGGGTCTTTTGGCATTCTTTCGAGGACTGTGCCCCAGACCAGTGGATTTCCATGGGAAAACTCCTCCTTAACTTTCACCCACCCCAGTGGCTCACCTGGGGCGCTGGGTATCCCACCTGCCCGGATCCCGCCGTGTCCTTCTTTGGGCGCCAGCAAGCCGATAAAGGCGCATGAGGACACTGCACCTCGCCGGTGTGCTGCTTTTCTTTTTTGCAAGGGCCTGCGGAAATTGGGGGCCCTGGGTGCTTTGTGTTGTTAGGTTTACCCTTCAACATGGAAAATCGATAAAATTGGTGGGCGATTCCCCTGCTTGTGGGGGTTGCCACAGCCCACACCATCGCCATTTGGTTGCCCCTTGTTGGCTGCTCATTTTAGAAATCTCCATGTTCCTCCGCGGCTTGAAGAATTTGACTTGCGTTCCTGCCAAATCAGTCCGTGCAACCTGGTCAGAAACATGTAACATGAGGCCGAGACAAAACCCTTTTCTTGAGCCATGGTCAAAACTCCTTTGTCTGTGCTTCCAGTCCAGCTCGGTCATGTTGGCGTAACTGGCTGGGACAACCCTACCAGCTGCACAGCTATGTCATCAACCTATGAAGTCCATGACCCGGCCACCTCCAGTGTCAACAGCTCCTTGCTCCACCCTTGTCTGCCCTCCGCCAGCTTCCGAGACACACATGGATGCGCCAGAATGGCCGGCGAAACCATCTGCACGGAGTTGCGCGGAAAACGCACTGCCGTCAAAATGGCCAAGGGATCCAGGCGCCCCCAATGTCGTTCGTAGGTCAGCCAGCAACTGGACCACACTGATCCAGCGGACTAGCAACGGCCGCTAAGATTTCAGCTCTGCCAACCGTCTGAATGATGCCTGGAATCGCCACCGCCTCAGCACCCGCCTCTGCTGCAACAACAGTCATAGCCCAAGCAGCAAGCCGCACCAAACCCATCCGTGAACACGTCCCAGGCATGAAAGTGGACCCACCCGGGAGGCGTTAGCATTGAAGACCGCTTTATTTAGAGGACACCTGAGACGGGAGAGTCACACAAGTACAAGTCACACGAGCTGGTGTCATCCACTACACGCACATCTGCATCCAGAGCAAGTCGGCGAACAAGCAGGACCGGTAACGGTCCACGGCCTTTGACAACTCCTCGTGAACTCTGACAGCTGCCCCACCACTTGCGACCTGCCCATGTTCTCAGTTGCGACCTGCGAATCACTTGCGGCCTCCTCCATGACTTGCGACCTGCCCAAGATCACTTGCGACCTGCCCATGTTCTCGCTTGCGGCCTGTCGTGGGCAGACAAGTAGGGTGGTGGGGGTGGGGGCGGGGGCATGCTTCAGCCCAATCTTCTCTTTCACAGGGGGGAGGGCATGATAAGCAAACCCGCTCAACTGCTTCAGCCCAGTGGGGCATGATACGCACACCCGATCCTCTCTTTAAAACGGGGAAGGCAACCAATTCCACGCAGAAGCGGAGGCTTGCTCTGTTGCAGGACTTGTGGGTTTGGTTGAGGCGGAGCTTTTCTCCGTACTGACACAAACTCTCCGCCGTCAAGCAGGCGTACAATGTTTGGATACAGCATAGTGTTGCTACCTTTTGCTAGCTTTCAGGCGCTCCGATCAGGGGCTGCAAGGGTGTTGGGATTGGCCGTAGTGGTGCTCAGCCACTGGCCATGGTGGAACTTGTGAGCTGCGTTTTTTCTCGCTTGTGACTTGGTGTTGTTTTCGCTTGTGACCATGCATCCATGCGCCCACGCGCACGCGCTGCTCGCACAGGCACTCATCACGTACCCACCCGCAGACCCATGCACCTACCGAAGTGTGAGTGCATTGGGGGACCAGGTTTTTGGGTCCACGTATATGCTGGTAAAAACTATTTTTCCGGGGTTTCCCCTGTTAGGAGGATGAACCTTGGGGGACTAGTTTTGCCGGGGCCTAGTGAGCGCAAAACCCCTCTCAGAAAAATCGTTGTTGTGCATCTACGCAGACAGTATGGCTTTCAGCGCGTCTGTCTCTTTGCCTGTTGCCGCTGCCTTGTCGTTTGTCGTTTGTTATCCTGCTTCGGCTGCTACTGTAGGGCGCGCAAGTGTTCTGCAGAACCATTCCGTGCTCTCTCAGTTTCTCTTGCCCACGCTGGTCCAACCAGGCGTGCCCTCGCCCCCCACCCCACCAGCAATGAAAGTTGTCTAACATGCCTACGAGGTTGACCATCCATACTCCAACAACCCACAATATGAGGTTTGGGGTTGGACAAAAACGGTCCCTACAGCGGTTCCTATATAGCTGGGTCTTCACATTGGGGGACCCCCAAAATTACTTGCTTACTTTTGGTTCCCTAAAAGAAAGGTGCCCTCAAAAACAGACATACCCATAGTTACCCAATTGCTTTGTTTGTTTCTAATGTTGGCCGCTCCGAATTGCTCAGTTCGGGGCAAGTGTTTGGTTGCAGACTACTTACGGGGGCCTCTGACCCCCAGATCGTTTTAGCGGTTTCTTGTACTGACTCCCGTCCAATTGTTGTTGGGGGATTGCCCCTTCGTTCAGTGACCCACATTCCCCACGATAAGCACGAACATTGCCTTCCCAAGAAGTGTCGAAAGTCCAGGAACCCACAAGAAACCAGTGAGCAAGAGAAACCAAAGTGACTAAAGTCCAGGAACCCACAAAAAAACCAGTGAGCAACAAAAACCTGGCATGGTAGGGGTCCTTCCATCTCACTCCTAACCAGCATGCTGCCCTCTAGGGGCCGGGCACTGCTCTGAACGGAGCCGCACAGGTCTGAGCGAGCGCGTGTGAGCTTATGTCTAGCTCTCACATGCCATCTGGCTTGGCGCTTGGCGCGCGCTTGGCGCGCCCTTCAGTGGTCTTGGCAAAAAACAAGTCAACCCAAACTGTTTGCGGTCAAAGGGTCGCCCAACAAGTCATATAAGGTTCAAGAACTTAGGGAGTGAGCCTGCTTCAAGAGATCAGGTGGACCCCCTACTCACACGGAGATTCGAATGTCTGCAGGGTTTGTCAGTGTTTTCCATTTTTGTTTATTGTTTTTGTTTGGGGGGCTCATGCTAACTTGCAGAGGAGTAATGTAACCCCGCATGAAGCAGAACCCTGGCTTGAAGAGATGGGGGGGTGTCCCCTTTTAGTGGAAATTCGCCTCACTTTTGGAAAACAACACCCCCAAAAAGGACGCATGTTTTCATGCGGAATCAATATTGGCTATCGGCCTCACAATTTTCGGGCAACACCTCCTGTTTAAGGGTAGGTTGAGGAGGGCGGGGATTCTTTTCTAATTCCACCCTTTTACAACATGGGGATCCTTCCAAATTGAAAACCAAGCCGTGTGAGGTGTAACTGGTTGGGCCCTGAGCGAACATCATTCGGGTTTGGGTTCTGTCCGATTGGATGGCTAGAGAAAATTCTCAGCTGAGTAGTGGTGAAAGGCGAACACAGTTCTGATTCCGAAGGAATGCGGGGAAGACCAAAAAACACGATTGAACCCTTGCCTGCCTTGTGCTAAATTGCTTTTGGTCACCCCCTTGCACCACTACTATGACCCATGGGATATGTTCACCAGGCTTGCTTCAGAGTTACTCAATCGCATGATTTCGAGTCGCCAAAGGAAGGTAGGCTAAGGCGGAAAATCCATGTCGGTGCCAATGGACAAGCAACAAGTCGGATGTGTCAAGTGAGCAGCTCCCGTTTCACCTATTCGCCCTTTGTTGATGCCATTGGTGTCAGGATCCCTGAGACCGCATCCCAGAACTTTCAATCCTGGAGATCTTGGCGCTTTTGTCGACCTCATTTACCCCGGGGGGGGGGGGGGGCGGGCGGGGCTAAACCTCATTTAGTAGACAGAAAAATCCCCCTCTGTAGATTTCGCAGAGGAGGAGTTTGGGTCTGCCAAACCATTTTGAGAGTTTCCAGTGGAGAACACGGACAAACAGGTCCACCTTCCAGGACTTCAAAACAAAAGCTCCACATGAATTGTAAAATGATTTCCTTTTCGTATCAAACAACGTTTCCAACAACTGCTCTTTTGGTGTGGTTTCCTTTGGTTGGTTGCATCTATGTCTCCATCACCGATCCCTACACGGGCACCCGCCCAAACCTTCGAGAGCCTATCGGTCGCCTGGCACGCTCATCCGCAGCGCGAACATCTGCGGCCACAGCTTCCCGGTGACCTCGGGAAGGAGAGCTTCGAAGCGCCATGCCCAGATTTGTGTGGCGTTTTTTGGGGGTACCCCTTGAATTCCGTGGCTTTGACAGGGAAACCAACAGGAAACCCAAAACCACTTTGGGGGGTGCCGAAAAAAGGATGAGCCATGGGCAACTGGACTCTGTCGGACTCAGCGAGCGGCCAAAAGCACATCCTCCCCCAGCATCGCCGAGTAGGCGATTCCTGACGCAGCCCGCACCAAGAGCGGTGTCTCAATCCACCCACCGAAATGGGCGCGTGCATTCGTCGGTGTATCTGTCATTTCTTGGGTTGGTTTAAAGCGGGCACATACAAACATGTGGCACTATCCAATGGGTCCAATCTGCACGCGTAGTTTCCGGGTCCAAGCAAACAATTGTCGGACTGGAAGGGTTGGCTGGTAATGGCAGATAACCCAGCAGGATAATGGTTTGTGATTTGACTGTGAGAGGGTAGCCCTTCCATGAGTGTGTGTGTCTTGAAACCACAAGAACACCCCTTCCTCTGCAGTCCTTCTATGTTGACACATGGCCGTGGCTCAAAAAGTGGTACTACAATGGCAGCTTGGTAAATGGAACTAAAGACTAAAACCTCGTAAGCCTAGCTCTCCAATTTTCAGCCACACCCACATGCCCACGCAATGCACGTGGTCCCCTCCATCTGGTAAAAAAGCACAGACCTCTTGCTGCAAATTGTTGGGCCAAGGCGCCGTTGGGAGTCGCTTGGCCTTGGATCGATGCATTCGGGGAGAGATGCATCCGGAACTTGCGCCCAACAGCAAACCTGGCTGGAACTAGCACCCCAGCAAAAATCGAGATATTGTTTGGGGTCCCCCCGGTTTGTGGAAAACAAAGGGGAGCCCAAAAAGCAAACACAATCAAGAAGAGGAACTGATTCTGGGGAAGAGAATACCACGCTTGCAAAATGGGACCATAAGGCTGTTGCTAAATAATTACTCATCACTCCCCCCCAACAGAATATCATTGCTGCACAATAAGCCCACAGGGTAATTCCTCATCAACCAGTATTCATCCTTTAGCCGCAACAAATGAATTGGAGGTTTGGATCGCTTGGATAGATCCCAAGAGGCGGCATCTGACGCTCTGCTGAGTACCGCGCCTCTCCAGGTGTGCAGCTTTCCGATATCAATCTGCGCGGAAATTCGGCGATGCGAGATCTCATGACGCGCGGTCGCCGCAATGATTTTTCCCGCATGTGGGTGTGTCTCAAAGTAAAGGAGCCAAAATACGTCCCTTGAAAACATCCCCAAGAACCCCCCACCTCCAAGGCCAGTGGGCAGTACGAAGAAGTGAATTCAGAGTCCAATTTGGGGTTTGGACCCCCAAACTGGCGGCGTTCCTTCGGTTTCGCAGCCCCCCTCCCCCACAAAAAGGAACCATCATTTTCTTGACCCCCAGCACATTTTTCTTGACCCTCCTCTTTCTTGAGCCTAGGCCATCAATAAAAGACAGACAGCCCCAGTTCGCTCGGACTCCGGCCCAGCCTGCACCTCGCAAATGCCTGTGATGGGGTCCACCCGCCAGATCCGGTTGGTGATCCACTCATTCACCCACCTCGGGTCCAAATGGGGGTTGCTCAATATTCCCGACAAGGCCCTCAAATGAGCATGGGTAACTTTTCCCAGTCAGTGGTGGACATATCGAATCTTTTGAGTGGTTTTCCAACCAATGGTCATCCTATCACTGACCTTTTAAGCTCAACCCCCACATCTGGCCTCATTATTCTAGCATGATCAAAGTCACCCCCTAAATGGTCGGTCAAAGGGAAACAACCCCATGTTCTGACTTTGATAACCCCAGACACCGTCCAAATAATGACCCCCCAAAATGGGAAGTGGAAGTCTCAGCGTCCGTTGCGCCTGGGTTTCTCCAAGGCCTGAACACCACCTGGACCCTCAAACCCCCGACTAAATGGGGGGTGATTTCCCCAAACCAAAGCGGTTTGAGAGTCCAGGTGCCCTGGTTTCACCACTAGCATCACAGCTTCCACCTGCCGAAAGAACTCAGGTTCACGCAGCTTCGGCGTAATGTACCTGCCAATGCAATTCGCGAAACGCAACCTTTTGAGCGCCGTGATGCAAGTCTTCCCAACTTTCATGGAAGCCAACCTTGGTTTGAGGGCCGTGATGCAACTCTTCCCTTTTTGGCTCACAAACAGGACAACCCACGTCAAAACTGCTGACTCCCTGATGTTCCTGACGACGCGGCCAGCAAAAACCATCAGCTCACTCAACTTCGTTGAGCATTCTGAGAGCCCGCCCATTGTGAGTCACCTGCGGGCGTGTATGTGTTGGGCTGTCAAGTCTCAGAGGGTGATGTGGGTGCGTCCCCCCTTTTTGAGGGTGCCTTCATTATTGGTCGATTTGAAGAGAAGCCAAAAGGAAAAACTTGAAATCGAGGATTCGTCACTTACGGAAGGCATTCACCAAGAGAATCACAGAAGCGGAATCGCAATTCCCGTACCCCTGTCTCAGACAGTCTTCAGGTTTAACGGCAAGCTTCTCCGCGGCCGATTCGCTTGGTTTTTTTCGCCGGCATTGTCCCAGGCAATCCATTCTTTCAGCGCGCCAGGTAACAGGCCATGGAGGTTCCGTGCAGAGCATAAGTCGAAGCATTTTTCCCGGAAAGCTCAGGGCGACGTGAATTGAATGCACCGATTCCTCTGAAAGTCATCCACAGTCCTCCCTATTAATCCTTATGTTTGCGTGTGGCTCCAAAAAAAGAAAGCGGGTTACGCAGGGTTTCGTCTTTTCTGGTACCATGGGAATTCCATTTGAGCCAACTGATTGCTGCCCCATGCTCGAGTCGTTTGTTCCATGCGCTCACTTCGGTTTCAGTCGGAAGCAATGCGACGGCGTGGCCGAGGGCCGCATGTGGGCACGATCCATCGGATTCCTCAGCTCCAAAGTCGGAGGCGGCTTTGGACAACTCACCAAGGCCAAGTTTGGAGATAGAATCTTTTCAGGTGATCACTTTTCGGGATCCTGGTGGCCCAAAAAGGAAAACCAAAAGGTTGAAAAGGTCGGTTTTGGACAACTGAGCCAAACTAAGGGCTGACTCTGAATGGGGGGCACCAAGCAAACATGTGAGTTTTCCAGCTGGTTTCCTTTAACATGACCCCAAGAAAAGGTTCCCTCGAAAAAGACGGAGCCAAATACCCTCCTGTCCACCAACACGAAACCCACCAAATGGTCCCTTTTAAAGGAACATAGTCTTCCAGGACCCCTCAGCCAGATTCCCCATGTTAGAGGACAGGAGGGTACTATGTTTCTGCACTTGTGGCCTATCGTTTAGCTCGGATCAATTCGAGAATATCGGACTTCGACCACACTACTGTGAATGAAACGAGACATATTTGCAGGATAATCATCATTCTAGGGTTTCTTAGGTGGTGCGAAATGGATTTCGTCCATCCACAGTATCACAACTTGTGTTGAGGGCTTAAGGCACACACAAGTTTGACATGCTTCTGGTAAAATAGATGGCACTGGCAAGTGATTAGAATTGCCACCAGCGCCATCTATTTTCAGCCAGGACTGACCCAAAGGCGACCCACCTAGGGTGCGGTCCTTCTGACCTTTGAAACCGCAAAATTCGAGCGCCGGACGCAAACAAACAAAGATCGAGCTCCGGACGCTGAGTCCTGAGGGCCACAGCCCAGAAATCCATCTGGAGTCTGGACCCAACTTGGTCGACTTGTCTAGACATATGTTAAAAAAGAGATGGGTTTAAGTGGGAGGGTGTCCAAAATCAAGGCCCACGTGGCTTGGACGTTCTGCGCCACCTTTCCAAGGAAACCAGGAGCAGATTGACTTGGAACCAACCTACCGAAAACCACCATTGCTCGTGTCTCCGAATAGCCCCCACCCAAAACTGGCTGGTTCCCTTTGGCCTTAGCCATCCAAGCCGGGCTGCCTATTTTGAGACAGCATTTAGCATTGGAACATATGGGAACATGGAACCTCCTTTCTGGTACCCCAGTTTTCTCAGATGCCCGTGGCCACGTGCACTGAAAGGGCACCCTTTGTTTTTTGCTTGACTTTGAATAAAAAGGGCACCCCTGGGCAACAGAGTTTAGGTTCCACGTTCTCTTTTCGCATCGGAGCCAACTTGCCTCCGCCCTCCCATGCCGAGCCGCGAATGGATCGACCGCGTCGACGGCGTCGGAGCAGGCAGCGGCGGCAGCGCCGGCAGCGCCGTCGCCGGCGTCGAAGGCATCGACCGCGTGCTTTGGAAGGCGGCGTGGATCTTCTGCCAGGCCTGGCGTCGTGGGCTGCAAGAATCGGTTGCTTTTTGCTCCCCAACCCAGTTCAGTTCCCCAACACCCCCGGAAACTCGGGGAAGGTTTGAAGGTCATTCCCTACCCCGCCCCAGTCACGAAAACTCGGTTGCTTTCTGCTCCCCTGCTAAAAGTTCTTAACTTTTGGAGGTTTGATGGGAAAACCCATTAGTTGGATCAAAAAGTTGAAGTCCTAACATCCAAGCAACATGCACCAAAGATTCTTGCTGGTGCGAAATAGGTGGGAAAAGCGCTGGAATGAACCGGCTTTGGGGATTCCCGAATACAGGAAACCAAAAAGTTGGATGGCTTATCTTTGGGTCCAGCTTCTTTTCAGTGCCCTCGATTCATTTGTTGGGTGCTATGATCCATTTTGAAAATAAGGGCACTTAGTCCTAAATCAAAGAGGTCACTTATGCCATTTTAAACGGCACTTAGGCTCTCAGGTTTGCCCTCCCCAGCAGATCCCTCCTCAGTCCGGGCAAATCGAGCCGCAGCGACACGTGAATGCGAATGACACTCACAGGGGGCGGGACCGACGCTGGGCAAATCGAGCCGCAGCGACACGCGAATGACACTCACGCAAAAGGAACCGACACTAGCGTAAGTGACCTTTTCAAGGGGTAAGTGACCTTTCGCACCCCCAATACTCAAAACGCCATTCCGGGTTGGCCCCAATCAAATGTGGCCATAATGTGGCAGTTCTCACACTTTGACACGGGTAGCACCTCGATTTCAACAGAATCCCAACCCCTATCAAGCCAAAAAGGGCACTTAGCAAACGAATCAAAGGGGCACATAGGCCATCGACACTTCCTTAAGTGCCCTCGATTCAAAAACAGGCCAAGTGTCCTCCATTGGAGGGCACTAAACATATGCTGGGTCATTCAATTTCTCATCCCCTACTGAGCAACAGCGAGGATCTTGTTTGGGCCCTCAAAATACGTCTGGTTTCCTCAGGAGTCCGGGTTCTTCTCTGCGTTTCCTTCTTTGGCAAAACCACCCATTTTGGGTGGTCCGATTCCTTTGAGACCTCAGCTGTTCCCTCGGGTGCTTCCAGGCAAGCCATCGTACATTTTCTGTCGAGAGAAACCATGGGTATTGCCTCGTGGCAGCTCGGTGACTGAATCGGTGGAGCAGATCTCTGGCCAGTCAGCCGACTGGTGCTGGTGTCCAGCTGGAAACCATGTTTTCTGTTGGGCATGGCTGAGCAAAAACATGCAAAATCCTTGTAGCAAAAGGATCCCATTTCGGGATTGTGGTTTGAAGAATCAACAGGGAACCAGCGAGTTTTGTGGTTTTGAGAAACACCCAAATGGTGGTCCTTGGTTGGTAGGCTCGTTGACCATTTCGTGGAGGAACCTACCAAACAGAACGGAACCTTCTCATGTTGCCACGGAACAACTGAAAAGCGAACCACGAGTGCTTGGGTCTTCGGCCTCAGAAAGTTGAACCGGTTGATTCGTTTGGCTATAAGTCACTTACAAGTCCCCCGCGAATGTGGGATGCGAAAAGGACCCAGAAATAAAAGGTTAACCTCTTGGAGCCATAACTAAACTTTGGTCAGAAAGGGGAGTTTATAGAACTTGGCCGAGCATCCAAGTGTCACAACCCCCCAAAGGGTGACCCCCTAAACACCCCCACCCCCAAACGCACCTCCTTGGGAAAGACAAGCTTAAAGAGACCATTATTGGAGGTGTTTTTGAAGGGGTGGTGTGTTGGGGGCCTGGGAAAAGTTCTATGAAAGTGCTTTCTCCGGAAAAGGTCCTTTCAAAACAACCCCTCAAACAGGTCTTATTAATCAAAGGCCAGCCCTAAATGACCAAGAAGCCAAGTGTTACGCGCTCCATGAGTTCCCAAGATTGGACATGATCGAACCTCAGTGCGGCTGCTTCGATTGTTCGCTAGTTGGTTTGTTTGTTTGGTTCTTGCTGTTCTGTTTTTTCGTTGGATGGTCGGTCGGTTGGTCGGTTGGTTGGTTGCTTGCTTGTTTGGTTGGTTGGTGGGTTGTTTCAAGGGAAACCAGAAGGAACACATCTTTGCCGACACAAGTGGGGCCTGCTGCAAGTCCTATCAGCCCCCCCCCCCAAATTGGTTGGGTTCCCTGTTGGACTTCCTATAAACCACCAAAAAACACGCTACCCTCACAAAAAAGTCCGGAGGTCTGCCATAAGCTCTGCCTCCTGCGGAATGGCTCGGTGGTCTCCGGTCACATTCACCGCCGGTCGCCTTCCGAGTTCCGAACTTGTCAAGACGAAAGCTGACACCAGGAGAAACGTGCACCTCTCGCAGAATCTCGCATGAACAACTGGAGGACCCCCCGTTCCCGGCTTCTCGGGCCACCTAGAGTCTCCATGACCCTTTAAAAATGTGGTCATTACCCTAATAAATGGGGTCATGGACCTATTTTTAAAGGGTCATGGATCCAGGTATAAAGATGACCTTCTAACCTTTTGGCGAAGATGACAGTACGACTTGTCCTGGGCAGATTTGATTTTATTGATCCTTCCCCTTGTCAAAATAGCAAAGCCAGAAGCGGATCAGAACTATCAAACACAAAGCTCGTCAGAGCCCCAAGCGTCCCAGAACTGAATCTTCTTTCGCTTCTTTGTGGCAGCGGAACCTTCGGGAACACGACCTCATACCCCGCCAGCACGAAGAGTTCGAGCAGTTTCGGGCCCGGAGAACCAAAGACCTCCACTACGCGGCTCTCGGTGCCAGCTGGCATTGCACCCCTAAGAATACACCGAACCAGAGAAGGAAGAAAACAGAAAGCCATGACCAAGTGAAGGTGCCATGACTGGAGCTGAGTTGATACTTTGAGCTTGGACACACTCGGATTTGACTTGAAGAAAAGAGTGGGTCAGTGTGTCTAGTCGATTCTAGTCGGATGTCCCGCCAAGTTAGTAAGCGGCTGGCCGCCTGAGTAAAACCCCCTAACAAGGTTCACCCCACTTTGGGGCTTGTGGGTTAGACTCTGCGTTACAACGTACTAACTCGAAGGTGTTCTATTGGACAAGAACAAAGGGCACTGGGTTCCCTCAGGCTGGTAGCTTCGTTTCCCCGAAGCCAGTCAAATACGAATCTTCCGGCCAAACTGAAGGACACAGGATCCAAAGTGGTACCCTTCTGCACGCTAATGCAATGTCAAGTCACATGAGTGTCCTTTTCCTTGATACCTTGGGGTCGTTGTAAAGGGATGGGGCTGAAGATACCGTTCCCGGGGGGTTGTTCAGAAGGGGACTTTTAACAGCAAAACCAACCTTTTGGGGGGGGGGCCCTCTTTGAGACAGACCCGCATTCATTCACTGCTTGGATGCTCGGCCGAGATACTACATGTTTAGCCAATTGGGATATACCCCAACTAACAAGGGTCCGGAATCCCACTGAACAGGGGACACACAACTGGTTTACAACCGCGCAGCTACCAACGACTTAACTCGGTTGCTTTCTGCTGCCCTGCAAAAAACAAACTTAGCTACTAATGGAAAACCCATTAGTTGGCAAAAAGTTAAAGTCCTAACCTCCGAGCAAAATGCAACAAAGCTGGCTGACGTGGCCCATTTCCAAAATAATGGGAAGCATGAACAACTGCCCCTCGCCTACGCGGCGATTGGGCTTTCTCGAAGCGTTGGTGCAGCTTTTGCCAGGCATCCTCCGGCAGGACGCGGAAGTCGCCCGCCTGCGGTCCAGTCGAAACGGCCGAAACCCAAAACCGCCAGCGACTCGGGGAGGAAGTGCGGTGGGTCGACGCAAAAGTCCAAGACTTAGCATGGCACAACGAGTATCCGAGCAGAACGGCTTAATACAGAACAATCATCACCCCCTACTCGAGCTCTTCCCTACTTGGACCACATTCGACGTTGTCTCAAAATAGGCGAACTCACAACGGTGGGCTTTTGTTGCTGCATGTTGCTGCTAAACCAACCCCAACAAATTCCCCCACCACCCCCCAAAAAAACAACAACAAAAAGCGCTCAAAAATCCAGGGGGGCAAAGGATGCCAGTTTGGCCGTGCCTCAGGGAGCATCATCTTGGCCTGAAAGGCGCGCGGGCATCATTTTGGCATACCGCTCGGGTTTCGTCTTCCGCGTGTCAGTTTTGATACGCCCCGTTGATTCATAGGGGGGCCTCTTTCAGTGGGGGGGGCTATCACTAGAGGAAATACCCCTCCCCAAAGAGGACAAGTTAAAACCTGGGGTGAACAAGACAAACCTGCCATGTCCCATCCGAGTTTGTTTCCTTAATGGAAAAAGCTAATCAGACATTTCTGGGCTGCTTGCTGACAGAAAGGCCGTGGGAACGCAAGTTGCAGGCCCTCTCTTTTGGGTACGCTTGTCGGAAAAAAAAGGGGAACCCCTCTGGAACGAAAAAAAGAGAACACAAAACAAAAAACAGAGAACAAGAAGGAGCTGGAGGTTTGGAGGTGGTTGTCCCAAACCCCCAAACCTAGGATAAGGTGGAAGTGAGCGAGTCCACAGTCCACCACTGCGATGTGGGCCGCGCTCCAAAGGTCCTATAACTTCCACCAGGCAAAACAACAACCAGGGATTGCTCCTGGCTCCTGCAAAACCTGCCTTGTTTGAAGCCGGGTCGCGCAAAAAAAGAGCGCGGCAACGGCAACGCGCAGATTTTCAGCCCGACTCCAATGGATTGCCTTTATTCCCCTGTCACTGCCAAGACCTGACATGGTTTTGAAAACTATGCTGTCTCTTATCCTTTGGTTTCCCTTAAATCTCCCATCCTTGAATGTTCCCCGGGTGCTCGGGCGGGTGCTTTCTCTGGAATTTTCGGGGTCCGTGAAGATGCATCCCAACATTATTTTGCCAGGGGTCCTAGGGTAGCTGCTTAATGTGAGATGCATGATTTAAATGGCTGTCTCTTTTGAGGTACCCCCTGTTGGTTAGATTTTTAGAGAAGCCAAAAGGAAAACCGCCCCGCCTCTTTTGCGGGCACCTTTTTGCGAGCGTTCAAGGGAAACCAAAAGGAAAGCCCCGAAATCAACCTTGTTGCGATTCGCAGAAGATGAGCCACATATATTTATGTCAACGGGAAATCATCACCAAGGATACAAATTACTTGCGACTGGTTCAACATTTAGAACCCTCCAGGTTCAAATTGACCTAATCGAGAAAGTCTCACCCCACGAACTCACCTATGGCCCAACAAGACTTAAAACCATCAAGAGGGGAATGAAGGGAGCCCAGCTTTGGATGTTTGAGGTGAACCAAAAGGACACCGGATGCTGAAATGTGTTGTTTTAGTCTTAGGGAGGAAACCAACGCCACGCATTCCTGAAAACGGGCGTTGGGAAGAGCTAGCCTCTGGACAACTGTTACAACTGAACCCTGAAAAAAACACGCAGTGCGTATATGAACTGCAACAAGTGTTTTTGCATGTGACTAGTGAACATCCCGAGTTCCAAAAGAGAAACCCGGCTTGTTGTTTTGCACCCCGTAAGCCGTACAAACCCGCGTTTAATACTTGCTAAACCCCGATCGTTGTTGTCAAACCAGGTATTTCATTCCCATCTTAAACGATGCCTAGTTTCTCCACACCCTGCGTTCTTCTTTCAGGGTTTGGATGCTCCAGGAAGATTCAAGTTAACCCGCTGTACACATTGTGTAACGATGATTGCACTTGGCTGGAATTAGGACCCCAGCAGATATATATATATATATATGTTTGCCTGGTTAGTGGAAAACAAAGGAAACCCCAAAAAAGGCAAAAGAACAAAGGGAACTACTTCTGGAAAAGCATATAGGTACTGCTTCAAGTGCCATGCCAAAACCCCAGAACGGACCAACCAAACCAATTTTTGGATTAAGTCAAAGCCGCTTTGCCCGCCTGGACAGGAACCGACATAGCCATTCCCAGAGGAACCGCCGTGGGAACTGCCGGAACTGCCGGAGCCGAGCTGGGCTCCTGACCATGGTCATTTGGCGGTGGGTCAAAAATCAGTACCCAAAATGGAACCCTGGCAAATGGAAACATGGACTAAAACCTGTGGTCCCCTGGTGGTTTTATTTTGATCCATACCCATTTTGGCCAAAAAGAGGTCAAGCAAATTCTACGTTTGATTCCAAAGCCGAAGCCGAGAGAAGGCATGGAGCAAAGGACCTTGCTCGTGCTCGCTTTCACCCTCGAAGCTCGGCATTAAACAATTGGCAGAACCTTGGCCCTGGATCCCAAAAAGCACAACACCTGGAGATCGTGCGGCATCTTCACCCGCAAAGTGTGCAACTTCGGCCGGGGCTACGAGTCTCATGACTCTGCGGTCGCTTTTGAATACCCAGAGCACTGGTAAACATTGATGATACCCCAAACAAACCCGCAACGTGGCTTCTAACAATGACCTCAGTTGACAGAATCTGTGCCACTTTGGAGTGCTCCAATCCAACATCCGTATGGGAGTGAATTTTAACAAGGGACCCGAAATAGTTGACATGATTTAGTTGTTTTTTGTTTTTAATGTCGTCCACAAACCACTTTCAAGCGGAACATTCACTGTCATATGTTCCAACTTAAAATTTCAGGGGTAAAATGCATTGCCCTCACAGAAAACAGAACCTATGTGTGAATGAGAATCGCCCCCAAAGGGCTCCAATGTGTCGCAACCCGCTGAGGCTGCTTTGAGGGCGCCTTGTTGAATTGTTTACCTGAAGGACACCACCGATTTTAAGGGTTCCCATATTTAGAGACAAACCCATTTGTTTGCCTAGAAACAAATGCCAATCATATCGAGCCATACTGAACAAACATCCAGCACCCAAAGTCGTCAAAGAACGCACACGACTAAAAACAAAATTCAAGACACACCAACACCTCACTCACCCAACGATCCGAACGACTCTCAAAACACATGCAAACAAACACGTAAGCAACTTAACAGTAAACCACACTAAACAACAAAGCGACTAAACAACTAAACAAACAAACAAACAAACAAAAAGACAAATACACGCACGCACACACACACACACAAAACACGCAAAGGAACAAACAAAAGAACAAAACAAAAGAAATCAATAAATAAATAAAGAAAGAAATAAAGAGAGAGAGAGAGAAAGAAAGAAAGAAAGAAAGAAAGAAAGAAAGAAAGAAAGAAAGACAAACACAATCAACCAGGCAAGCAAACAAACAACCACACAAACAATCAAACAAACAAACAAATAAACAAACAAAGAGTCACACACAATCAAAGAAACCAAACAACCAGCCAGCCAAACAAACAAGCAAAAGGGGCGAACAAACGCACGAAACAACCCAAACGAGCAAACAAAAGAAACAGACCTGCAAAAAACATATTCAACACTGCCCTCAGCAACCCCTTCAAGTCCTTGGTCGCTTCCGCGAAGCGCGCGTGGATGGCCGCCCAGGCTGCTGGGGGTAAGGTGCGCATCCCCATCTCCGAGCTGGCCTTGCAAGTCCGGGGGACGAAGATGCGATTGTTACCTGTTTCCCCCAAATGTCGGCCTGCTTTCCCCAAAGCACCAAAAACCATAAAACACCGCAACTACCATTGAAACCAACCAAAAGTCGACATTTGAGGGGGGGGTCGTATGTATGTATATATATATAGAGATATAGATGAAAGTAATAGTCACTCGTGAACTCTCTCTGCCATGAACGGACCCCTGAAGAAAAAAAACTATTTCCATTCGTGATAGGCCCCCTTTAAAGCCAACCGGGGACACCCAACAGCCACCAAGAATCACCTGAACGCCGCCTGGCTCAGGCTCTCTGCCGGCTCTCACCCTGTGAACGCTGTCGCCGCGAACCAGGAAAAGAACAACTCAGGTCCCAACCCGGACCACACCCAAAGAAACTGGTAGAACCCACCATAACTTGGTTGCAAAATCTGCTCCCCTGCTAAAAGTGTTCAACTTTTAGTGGTTTAATGGAAAACCAATTAGTTGGATCAAAAAGTGAAGGTCCTAACATCCAAGCAAAATGCAGCAAAGATAAATTGGGTAACTCCAGAGCGTCGCGCAAGTTGTGGCTCGACTGTGGCTCAAGCCAGCCGCCCCCAATTCCCACTTGAAAGAAACATCGAGGGTTGGCCTCCCTGTCTGGATGGGTTCAGCGAGGAAACCAAGTTCAACCACATGTCAAGATAGGGTTTGGTTCCTGGTGCTTTTCCTTTTGGCTTCCTTTCAAACCAACCTGCAAAGGGTATCCTCAAAACATACAAACAAACAAACAAACAAACAAACAAACAAACAAACAACCCCGTGACCAGAAAACACGCCCGGGGCCCGAAAACTCCGCCGGACAAAATGGCCGAAGCTCCAAATGGGCGGGACTCCGGTGGGACCCTTTTTGCTTCCCGACAAGAACCCCACAACAAGACCCACACCCACAACACAAAAGGTGCGTAAAATGGTGGTTGCTTGACACCCAAAAAAAAAAGTGGACCAGCAAAAAGCGGCACACGCCCGACTCTTTAAGTGCACTGCTGAGCCAGAAGCCTGTGTCCGTTCACCCCAAATAAGCCAAGACATTCCAGACCCCGCATCTTCTAAGGGCTGCTGAGTTTCCCCCCGCAACAAGAAAAGGCACTTCGGCCAGCCCATAGGTGGACCACAGTCAAGCAGCACTCGACTTCGGTGCGCTGAGCTCCTGTGCAGCCGAGGGGTTGCCGGAGGGGCTGCCAAGAGGTGGTGCCAGACTGAATGGCGCGGGCCGGGTTCAGGTTGGTTGGTGGTTTGAATTGGTCTTTTGGGGGATTTGATCCCCTGTTGGTGAAGAGGGCAAGTGGGAAACCACCCCGAACCTCCAAACATGCATCCCAACCACCGATGAAGGAAAAGCCTGTTAAAGAGAAAAACAAGGTTTACCAGAACAGTCTCAATTATGTCTACGTAGCGTTCTTCACTTTGTTGGGTCTCTCTGGGTTGTACCAAATGGGGGAACCTTCATCCTGACCTTGTCCATACTCCGTAGACAGCACGGTCGAAACGGCGTAACCCATGTGGCAGGATCTGGCGGATTGAGTTTGGACAATCTGGCTATAGACACTCAAGTCAATCCTGGCAGGATGGAGCTTGCAGCATGGCTCGAAGAAACCAACGAACAAAGAAAACAAAACAAAACAAACCGAACAAAAAAAGTACTCATGAAACACATCAAAACAAAACAAGCCACCGCAAACCAACACGCGCAATCAAACAAACAAACAAGCACAAGAGCAAACAGGCATGCAAGCAAGCAAGCAACCAGACAAACAAACAATCAAACTGCCAAGCAAGCAAGCAAGGAAACACACAATCAAGCAAGCAAACAAAACGCAGCAAACCAAAACACAAACGAACACACAAGCAACAAGACAGAATCCGCTTTCAACTCAAGTCCTTGGTCGCATGAGGGAAGCGCGCATAGATGGCTGCCCAGGCAGCGGGGGGTAAGGTGCACATCCCCGGGATCTCCGATCTTTGGACCTCGCGAAGCAGAGGTCATGGGCAAACCCCGAATATACGACGCTGCCACATGTGCATGTGACTATGTGTATATCCAGGTATTCATGGCACACACGCCCCAATGAAATACCGTCAGCCTGCTGCCTTGTGCAAACAAACAGACAGACAGACAGACAGACAGACAGACAGACAGACAGACAGACAGACAGACAGACAGACAGACAAACAAACACGCGCGCAAAAGGTCGGAAAAAAAGAGCAAACAAAAACAACCATACAAATTAATAAGAACAAGTCAACTGAAGAGCCAACAAGACAAACAAACAAACAAAAAGAGCAAACAACCAACAAAGCAAAATCAAAAAAAAGAAAACAACATAAAACAAAACGAACAAGCAAATAAGCAAAGCAACCCACACAAACACAACACAAACCAAGCAAGCAGGCAAGCAGGCAAGCAGGCAAGCAGGGCAAGCAGGCAAGCAGGCAAGCAGGCAAGCAGGCAAGCAGGCAAGCAGGCAAGCAGGCAAGCAGGCAAGCAAGCAAGCAAGCAAGCAAGCAAGAACAAGCAAGCAAACAAACAAACATACAAATCAACCCAGAACCGAACAACAATTAACAAACAAAGCAACGCGCAAAAAAAAAACAAAACACACAATACACACACACACACACACGTAAACAATCAACAAAACAAACAAACGAACCAAAGCAACCAACCAACCAACCAACCAAACAAACAAACACACAAACAAACAATCAAACAAAAAAAACTACCAACCAAGCAATCAATCAAGCCAACAAGCCAACAAACACACAAACACGCAAAAAAAACAACAACACTCAGCAAGACACAAACAAACAAGCACAAGAACAAACATGCAAGCGAGCAAGCAAACAAACAAACAAACAAACGACGAAACAAACCGCCAAAAAAGCAAGCAAACAAAACACAACAAACCAAAACACAAACGCACACACGAGCAACAAGACAGAACCCGCTTTCAACTCAAGTCCTTGGTCGCATGAGGGAAGCGCGCATAGATGGCTGCCCAGGCAGCGGGGGGTAAGGTGCGCATCCCCGGGATCTCCGGTCTTCGCACCTCGGAAAGCTCCCAATACACGACACTTCATCATATTAATATATATATATATATATTATAGTTGTATACATACACGGTATATGTATACATATTTGTATATGTCTTTTTCCCATCCAGATATTTATGGTCAGACCTCCCGTGAACTACCTTCAGCCTGCCTTTTGTAAATGCAAACGGAAGAAGCTGTTGTGCGTCGGGGGGGTTGTACATCCACGCGTGAAAAAAGGGAACCCACAAATGGCGGGTGTTCCCTATGGCTTTCCATTCAAACCAGCCTCACAAGGGTACCCTCAACAAAAACAAACACCACTCTGCGACCATCACCTAAGTCTGCGCTTGAACGGAACCAAAACATTATACGTACAACAAATAAAATCTAGCCAAGCAAAAGCAACGCGTGACATACACCGATACTGCGCTTGCTTCTCAACTGCCTAGAGCCTAACATGGCGCAAAACCGACAGGTACAACCAAGAACAACTCGGGTCAAGCCACCCAAGCCCTGTACCAAAGAAGCAGGAAGAACCCGTGCTATATGTTTGTATTATACAAATACTAGGGTCACAAACCCCATGAACTACCTTCAGTCCCGTTTCTCCCACATTCTTGTGTAGCGTTCTTGCTTTCAATGTCGTCCGCGCCGGTCTCTCCTCCTCCTCCTCTCCTCCTCCTCCTCCTCTCCTCCTCCCCCTTCCTCTTCCTCCTCCTCCGCTGCCGCCTCTCCGCCTCCTCTTCACTTTCACTCAACTTCCACTTCTACTTACTTACTCACTGAACTTACACTCACTGACACGCTTTGCGCACGCCGATGCTATGTGGCAGGCGCCATGCTTTAGTCCGCGCGGAGCAGTCGGTTTCGGCCTCCGGTCTGTTGTCGTTACTGTGGTACGCACAGCACTTTGTGCATGCTGATGCTTGCGTGGCCCGCAGTAGTTTGTGCACGCTGAAGGCAGTAATCTAGCCATGCTAGGAGCGCCTGACAGGCGCAGTACTTTAGACTAGCTGGCTCGGAGCTGCTGGCGCGCGTGGCAGGCTGACGCCCACATACTTACTCTCGCTCACTCAACTTGCACATACCGACTCTCACTCTGCACTCACTGACATTCAACCACTCCGCCCAACTTACACATACTCTCAACTTACACTGGCTATATAGCTTATGCATACTTTCTCCTCACTCAGTCAACTTACACGACTTTCGAGAATTATCACTCTCACTCAACTTGCAAATGCTCACTCTCATTCACTCAACTTACACTAACTTCTAAAAAGCTGGGCAAGTGGAGTTATCCAGTCCATTAATTTTGTATGAATGCAACAAACAAAACAAGCATGTGCTGTTTCCTGGGGTAGAACCCGTCAAAAATAATGGGAAACACCGCCAAATCAGAGCACTGCGCGGGGCCCCGCGGGTGGCTTGACTGGCTGCTTGCAGAGCGATCGTACGTGGCTGAAGGCCGTAGTGACAGACACACCGAAAAGGACAAGGGTCGGCAGCTTGGAGCGTCGGCTTTCACATGCAATTCGGATGGAATCTGGCAACTCCCAACATGAGCTTCCCTCTTATTGGAGGTTAAGGAGGGGTGTCCCATTTATCCTCAAGAAGCAAGGGTTCAAATCCAAATCCAAACCGCCAACTACGTAAGAGAACCTGAAATATGGCGATTCAGTCACCAAGCCCGATACTATCCCAACGGGCTAGACTCACCTTCCATGGATTGGTCAAACAAGATCATTTTTCTTCTTTGCCGCTAAAACTCTCAAAAAAAAAGAAACAAAAACTGGACAACTTGTAAAGGTCTTCACCAAGCAGCGCTCGGCTTCGATGTACTGAGCAGCTCCTCTGCCGGTTTTGGGGGCTGGGAGCGTTGGGCGGTGGACCTCCATTCCCCCGGGGTTCAGGCACGCCAAGACAACGGGTTAGGTTCATTACCATTACCCTCACTCCCACTAACATGGCACCTGACAGGGAGTCCCTACAAGAGGAACATGATCTTCCAGGTACCCTCCCACAGGTGCTATGTTTGTGGAAGGGAGCGTATTTGCCCTTCAGAATGTTCATCCAAATTGGGGCTCAAGGCCATTCTTTTAATGCGGGGGTGAACCCCAGAAACAGTTGCTTTTTCGTCCCCGGAAAAATAGAAGATCTGTCCAGTAGTGAAATCGATTCCAACTTCACAACCAACAAGGGAAAAGAACATATTCATTTCAGCAACTGGAAGATAAACTCTAGTCTCGGCATTTCCAAATAGGGTGTTCTTTACTTTGCGATTTCCCTCTGGGTTGTTCAAAGTGGGGGAACCTTGATTCTTGCCTCCATGTTCTGTAGTGGGACACCACAAGCGATATCAGGCATTGATTGTGGACATCCCAGATACAGTAGGGTGGAGCTTGCACCAGGATCGAAAACTGCAGCTTCATTTGCTTGTGTGCTTGTGTTTTAGGGGACCTGAAATTGCGTGTTTTGCGTTCGGGTTCCCTTCAGACCACAAACAAAGGTGCTGAGCCTCAAGAAAGCACGCTCCCACGTAGGTTGTTCAAACATAAATCTACAAGTCTATAAATCTGTAAAAAAAAAAGAAGAAAAACCACTGCCAAACAAGCGATGTTTAAAACCACCAACAAGGGGGCATATGGTGAAGCTTCCCCATTTTGGGATTACTGCCTGCCTGAAGTCGCTCGCCTAATTCAAGGGATCTTCTCGCAACAAGCACTGCAGAGACAGTTCGGGAGAACTCACCAAAAAGCAAGCAATCATGTGGCCAAATTCAACCACGGCCTCACAAAAAGACTGTATTGTGCGACCTGGAATGCCAAATTGAATCTCACAGAACCGGAGTTCCATCAACTGGCAAAACTCGACCGAGTCCTCCTTGCGGGAAAAGGCTTCAGCTTCCTCCTGGTCTCGCTTGGCCATACGACAAGGGACTCACTTGACGCCTTGACCCCTCCCAACATGCGTTGCTTCAACCGAAGGCGGCAAAGTTGGAGGGTCTCCTGGTTTTTGTGGTTGGAAGTTTGGAAGAGCCCCACAGATCCCATGGAACGTGGACAGGAGCTTTTGACCCAACCTCCTTCAGAGAAGCCCAGTCAAAGGTTTCGCTGTCATGAGTCGACCAGATGGACAGACATTCCAAGAGGACTGTCCCACAAACCTACTGTCAGCTATAGTTGGGAAGAGGGCGACCTCTTGGACCCAGGACGAAAGGGAAAGCCAAAGGGCCTGTCAAAATGGATTTGGGCACCCGAAATGGTGGTTTTCCTCTTGATGTCCCTTGGCGCCAAACTTAAAAGGGGGTCTCCCCCACAAGTTTCAGGCCGATTCGCTTTGGGCAAGTGCACCTCGGGGCCCTTGCAGCGAAAGACGTGACTGTGGGAGCCACCTTGGACCGCTATCCAAAAAAACTCTAGGAGTGGTTGGGGTGAGGGTGGTCCTGTGCCCTTTTGGGCTTGGGTGAGGGCCCGCCATCCACTAATAGAAGCAAACAACCAGCAGAAACAAAATGACATGGCGCATGAGCACAGTGCCTCGTGCAGTGATTGTGGCTGGAACTTGGCGTATCCCCCATGTCTCGAACCAATTGAATCTTGCCCGAGCTAATCTTCCCACGAACAGATTTGCATATGGGTGCTTGAGGAAACCAAAATAGCACGGGACTTTAACGGGGGGGGGGAGGCGATCCAACCGACCTCAGACTGTCAGATCTTCGCAACCCTCACATACCAGCCAACATAAGAAACATTTCTTGCTGGTTTGCATTCACAAGAACCAGTAATGAACGGCACGCACACACACACACACAATACGCCGCCACTTCATTTCCAAACGCCACCCCCCAAACGGGACCCTCAAAAACAATACTCGCATTCTTGCAAGGCCAAAACTATTAGGATGGGGTTGGAGGTACTTCAAACCAACTCTGACCCCTCATACCCAGTGACCAGGCTCGCTTCATGGCGTTCAACTTTTCGGACTCCCCCGAAAGGAATTCATTGGTCCAGGGTTCCATGCTTTTGATCTCCTCAAGGTAGATTTATACCCAGCTTGATTCTTTCAAGAAGGGCCCATTCCTGGACTTACTTTTGTTTTGATGGCGGGGGACCCTATGGTGTTTGTCTGTTCTTTTGGCTTCCCGAGCCAAGCTGAAGAGGAAAACCTCAACGAACACGTCCACTTCGGTGGCAGACTTCAGCCAGACTCAAAACATGTTGATTGGTGGAATCTCCATGCTTTTGGTTGATCCCAGGTCTCAACCAAGGGAAAACAAAAAAACACTGGCAGGTGGAATCTCCACATAGACTTGTTTTTTTGTCCATGATTCACTTGGAATCTCGACGAACGGAAAACAAAAACGTGGGCAGGCGGATTACTCACCAAAACCGGTTTAATTAACAAAAGGAACAAACAAAAACACGTCGATTCGGGGATCCCTCGCTCACGGCCTGCAATCGGAGCTTCTCTCGCTGCGCCTTCTCGGTGTCTTCCTGGCCGAGAGTTTTGTGCAAGGCAGCTCCCTGGAGTGCCATGGCACTTCCTCGGTGTCTGTGACTCTGTGAACCCGCTTTCGTTTCACGAGGTCTTGCCCAACAGCAAAGAGGCAACTCTCGTGTTGAAGGGTTTGAGGATGGACCCAGAATCCACAAGACGAGCCAGACAATTCCAACACGGCATTGAATCAACAATGGCAATTCGGAGGAGTCTCATTTTGGGAACTGGTCTTTGAACTAGTTTGAAACATATCACTTCTTGAAAAAAAAAAAAAACATGCGTCCTCTTGCGCCCCGAAGCAACGGTGTCATACGAAGCACCGCGCGCGCGCGCTTGGAGGTTCGCTTCGGATCGGTCGCCTGCAGCTTCGCGGCCTCCAGCTCGAAGGCTTGCCTGGCCTGCGCCAGGCGCGCCTGGCAGCGCAAAGGGGGAAGAGGCAACTGGGGGAAGCGATGGGTACCCTCACCAACTTATATGGGTGTGGCTCAAAATTAAAGAGGGGCAAAAGGTTTTGGTCCATGTTTCCACTTACCAGGGCAAGCCATTTTGGTACCGGTTTTTTGAGCCCCAGCCATATGATGGAAGTGCCAAAAGGGGTCTGTGCACTTCCATGTTAGGTGGGAGGGTCACGTTGACCCCATAATCCCCAATCTCCAGGTCCTTCAGTAGCGAGCTTAGAATAAGGGTACCCTTTTTTTCTGTAGTCTAGTTTAGTAGGGGAACCCTCCCCCAAAAAAGGGGTAAAAGGGCACTACTGAGCGACCTAGATATACTCTGGGGGGGTTCCCCTCCAAAAGTGATGATCCCCAATATTCATCAACAGTTTTGTTTTTTTTGGGGGGGCGGGTGGTCTGATTCCCCACACCCAGTTGGACACCCGCCTCTCAAAAACTAGTTAATTCATATGGGGTCAACATTAGGGGCCAAATCGAAAGTAGAGTGGAATTGGGCAATCCCTCAGCCTCCAGAACTTACATAGTTCTTGTTTCTTGCAAAGATGTAACATGCGAACAATTACAAGGTGGGGCACCCACACAGCAAAGACGGTATATCAGGCCCTGTCACGGCTGTTCCCAAAGAAACGCTGAAAAAAGGAACCTTGCTCAAAGTCAACTTCCAGATTGGTTCAGCTTCTTGAAGTAACCTGGAAACGGGCCTTTTGGGGACATCAAAAGAGAAAAAACACCCCATCTTGACGCGCAGCTGTCTACATCTACCGCTGGGCATCGGGGGCCGTAAGCGCTCAAGAAAGAGAGAGGACCTGATCTCCACAAAAAAGGCTGGACCTTTTTGTGTCTTTTTGAGGTAACTTTTTTGAAGTGGTGTTGAAGGAAAACTAGAGGACCGCCATTTGGGAGGTTTTATTTATTCTGAGACGCACCCTCTTAGACTTCCAAGAGAGTTGTGAAATTCTGCTTTGCCCCAACTAATAACCAGCACGCCCCCAACGAAAAGCCAACTCAGAGCTGCTTCACTCTGCCAGCGTTTTCCGCACAATGACCGGCTCGCGGCCCAGGTGCGTCGCCTCTTGTAACTTGAGCGCTCAAAACCAGTTGACGTTCGGTTCTAATATTGTGGATGGACGAAATCCCCCCGCATCAGCGTTCAAAAAACCCGCTTCAAATGTGTTCCCTGTAAATATCAACAAACAATGGTCTCAACATGTCTCAACCATGGTTTCAAAGTGGTGCGAAATGCATATCGTGCAGGTGCAGTATGGTTGTAAAGGTTCAAATAGCCCTTGCCGTCCAAACTTTAAACACCGGCGGTTGAGCTGCCCTCCAATATTGAAAATCACGGCGAAACAATAATAAGTCACAACCAGGAACGTCCATAGCACTCCAAAATGCTACTGTATGAGTACGGCTCTTGATTCCGCTGTGTGACGGTGCAAATAAACAAGATGTGTATGTAAAGCTTCTGTCAAGTTTGTCTTTTCTGGCCACTTTGGCGACTGATGTGAGGCCAATGTAGCCAGAGATGTGGTCTGATCAGCCAAATAGAAACGAGCCTAGAGGCAGCCAGGATTCTAAGATGGGTGAATTGCCCCCACAGCATTTGACATGGCCAAGAGACATCGGTTTTTGGGCGCTGCGCACGCTTGCCACGCATGGCAAATTGCTGGAGACAGATTCAAGCACTCAGCTACTTGCAAGAGACTCTGTGCAACGGCAAGCAGCTGAACGGTGGATTTAAACTTGCATGCGAATTAGCTGCGGAGCTCCTGGGAGAAACATAAGGTTCCCTCTCATCATTTCCCTCAGGATATGCCCCCCCCCCGAACCTTCTCTTGGGTAAACCTGAAATAAGAAATCCGCAAGGGGACATTTGCAGAGTTTTCTCTTTTGCCCCGTCACTCGGATTGATTTCGCATGATTTCGCCATTCACGAATTCTCGGTGGGGATAAAAGCTGCGTGAAAAAATACGAAGGCCCTAATCGGCATGGGAAATTAACGGAGCCTGTCCCCAAACAAATCCGGAAACTTCGACTGAACCTCATGCGCGCCATGGTCAAACTCCTTTTGTGGGCCAGGGCCATTGCTCCCGAGGCAACGGTTCTCTTAATTCCCATTGAAGAAGCCATGGCCCCAGTCATCCCAAGTTACTGGCTGTGGGTCCCAAAATGGCTTGCCCTGGTAAATGGAACCAAAGACTAAAACATGCGGTCCAATTCCTGGTGTTTTTTTTTTGGACTCATACCTTGGGACTTTTGACCATGGCACATCTTCTGGAAAAGGGACGCTGTTCTTAATGCGCTGGTTCCGGACTTCTCCTAGGCCGCTTTGAATCGGGCTCAGATTCTTCACCGCCCGAAGGCTCAGCGTGAGGTTGCTCAAGTTGAGGTTCCTCACGTCCAGCATCTGCATCAGGTTGAGTATCTGCATCGGGTTCAGCATCTGCAGGCTCAACCTCAGCTTTAGCCAGGTGCAAAAAGCCAGATGCGGAAGTTGGGACAAAAAAGGAAAGAAGACATCAACCAGTTGCATGAAAAGCGGGAAGAAAAGGAGAACCAATCTTATTGAGGGGTCACGTCCTTTGCCAAAGTTGAGCAAGAAACCAGGGTGTTTCAAGGAGCATAAGTGACCTTTCGGAGAAACAAAACGACGGATGCCCCTGACGAACAGGGCATGAAGCCCATCTAAACCAGTAGAACCCATCTATATGTCTAACCAAACTAAGCGATGGAAAGGACGGCAACTGATGGACGAAACCCATATCGCCCCACTTTAAAGCCATGGTTGACACCTTTGCCTTTGTATTTACATGGGGGAATCGAATCATTCCAGGGCTTCTTGGCTTGGCTGGAAGTAGGACCCCAGCAAAAAACAAAGATATATTTCATGCCTGGTTCGTTGAAAACAAAGTGAACCCAACAAATCACAAAACAACAACAAAAGGGGAGCGAATTCTGGGGAAGTTGGGTGCGAACTGCCCTTGTTTCAACCGCCAGCCTCCGCATCCTCTATGCCCAACAGCCTGGCCGCCGCTTCATCCGGCCCGGCCTGGGCGAATTGAATCTCACTCGCCCCAAGTCTTGGAGTGCCTGGAGTGAACCCCGAACACCCGAAACAAAAAAAAGGAAAAACAAAAAAAGCGCGATGTTGGGTAAATACATTGCCGCCATCAAAGGATCCACTGCCACCTGATGTTGGGGGTGGAAACACCGAAAAGCGAGAAGGGCAAGCCTCATGTTGAAATTCAAGGTCCAAATTGTCCGTTGAAGGTTGCAGAAAATGGTTGCAAAGGCAATGAGCTGTGGCCAGCTGACGCTCACTGCCATAATTTGAAATCAGGCCCAAAAACAAAGCGCAACAAAAAAACAACAACGCAAATGCTCACAACTGCCAAGTTCCCCCCTGCAAACAAGTGGAAAAACAAGCTAACTGGAAATCAGGCCCTAAACAAAACGACCAGAAAACACAATGCAAACACCCGCAACTGCCAACTTCTTTCTGGGCCAACCTTCCCCCCCCCCCCCCCGAAAAACATCTAATTGGATAAGCATGACAAGAATGCACAACACAAACGCTCAGACCTGCCAACTGCCTTCTTGGCCAACCCCCCACCCCTCTACGCAAGAACTATATCTAGCCCACTGAAAGTATCAAATTGAATGAACAAGTTCGCTTGAAAAACGGCCAAACAAAAACACAACAAGAAAACACAAAGCAACTGCTCAAATCTGCCAACTCCCCCCCCCCCCCCGCCAAATGTACATCTAACCCACTGAAAGTATCAAACTGAATAAACAAGTTCACTTCAAATCAGGCCAACAAAAACATACGGCAAGAAAGCACAATTCAATGGCTCACAACTGCCAACTTCCTTCTGGGCCGACCCTCTCTTCCACGGCCAAGCAAAAAAGTATGTCTGGAAGTATCAAACTGGAGAAACATGTTCACTTGAAATCAGGACAACAAACGCGCAAGAAACTACAACACACGCGCTCACACTTGCCAACCCTCCCACCCCCCCTGCCGGCAAAAAGCATTGTCTAACCCCACTGAAAGCATCAAAATGGATAACCAAAACAACTTGAGACCAAATGAACTCAGGCCAACAAACAAACCCCGAACCCTCAAACTACCCTTGAAAAAGGAGAACATCGCTCATCATTTTGAGCCCCCCCACTTTTTTGAGTGGATTTTCAGTGCGAGTTGCGCATTGGCGCAAGACCTCCTGGCACCGTTCCAACGGCTGCCCTGTCAGCTCCACCAGCCTTCTGAGCGCAGTCGCCTCGCGCCCAATGTCCGTGAGGTTCGCGTCGGTGAACGCCTCCTGGGAAAATCAGAGCCTTGCCGAGGAAACCTCCTGACAACCTCCTTAAGCCTCCTGAAAGCCTCAACACTTTAGGGCACCGAATCTTTTGAGAAACTCTCATGACAATTCACTTTTGGACTTAGGGAAACCAAACTTGGTTGCTTTCTGCTCCCCTGCTAAAAGTTTAACTTTTAGTGGTTTAATGGAAAACCCATTAGTTGGCAAAAAGTTAAAGTCCCAACATCCAAGAAAAATGCAGCAAAGCAAAACACTGAAGCCAACCATCTTTCAGAGACCCCTAAAAGCAAAAACGCCAAAATCCAACCCGCTGGATCTCCGACTGGCACTCCAGGCGGAAATTCCGCTCTCTAGGTGTCCTTTTAGGGTAAATAGATGGCCCTGGTAGATGATTAACCATCAGGTAAACCAGGAATCGCCATCGATTTTTCTACCAAAACAACCATCTTTAGGGGACCCCTTACACAAAAAGGGAAAACAAACGCCTGGATCTCCGAATGTCACTCTCCTTGGGCGTGCGGGGTGCAGGGTCCAGGTCCGGCGGCGGCGGTCTGCGCGGCGAGGAGACCTCCTCCCCAGCCTCGCGGGTCGCGGGGTTTCGGCCGGAAGTGAACCGGAGGTCAGATCGGTCTGGCCTGCCCGTTTTCAGATCCCCCGCTAAAAGCGACTAACTTTTAGTGGGCTAAATGGAAACTACTAACACTAAAAGGATCTAAAAAGCTAGGGGATGGCTGGGAGCCACCAAGTGGTGGTTGGGTCGGTGGTTTGGTGGGGCAATGAATGGTTTGGTGGCCCAAAGTGGAGGTTTGGTGGGATAATTTGTGTTTGGATTGGTGGTTTGGTGCCATGGAGGGGTTTCCAAAGGTTGAACTCAGTGGAACGAGTGTCCCTTAACCTTCATTTACCCGGGTTTTGATTGTGGCTCAATCGGTGCGTGGATTGGCGATTTGGTGGTGCAATGAATGGTTGGGTGATCCAATTGGTGGTTTGGTAGTCATAATACAAACCGATCGGTATTAAAATGATCGACCCAGAACCATGTAAAGAATTAAGAAGGCGGCCGCAGCTATTGCTGGTTGGGGTTGTCCCATCCTAACCTTCATCTACCCGGGATTTGATTGTGGCTCAATTGGTGGTGCCATGGAGGGGTTTCCAAAGGTTGAACTAAGTGGAATGAACAAATGAACAGTGGAATGAATGGACAAGTGGAATGAACAATCTCCATCTAATCGCGGTTGGACTTCCCAAAGGCAGGAACCACGCAACGGGTGGTTCAGGCACTCCGGGAAAATACACCCCAGTAATGTGCTGGTGCGAAATCGGTAGGGTATGAGAAATGGAATAAACCGGTTCTGGGGATTCTAGGGGTCATTCCATTTCTCATTCCCTGCTGAGCACCAGCAAATGCAAAACCTCCATTCCACTTTGAACCTCCCCCAAAACCCGGGTTTCACTTGTTCAGGAATGGGGATGTATTTTGTTCTTGACACTTTGGGTAATTACTCCAAAAGAAACATGTGAAGATGTTTCATATTGAGGTTCCTCAAAATCTTAACAAGTTCTCCGACAAATGGGCTACACGGGTAGAGTCTCGAACCAATCTGAAACCACTGGAACCCCTCTATATTCCACCAAACCGGCCGCAAGGCCGACGCACGTCTCGGTGCATTTTGTGCTGACCGGTGCCCTTGCCACGACTTGACATGCCGCGCCTGTGGACCTCCAGGGACTATAATGGGGGGGGTTGAGTTGGGACCCTTGAAAGAGGAAACCCATCTCCACCTTCCAAGGGGCTTTTCATGGGGGGGTTGAAATACAAAAAGAAGAGAGTCATTGCAGCCAAACGGAGAGGCACCTGGCTTTTTTGTGCTTGGGAAGGCGAGTGCGGCCTTTGCAAGCCGGTTCACCGGGCCGAATGATTCGGACATGGCAAGGCGTACAGTTGCTGAAACATCTACCTGGACAAATCATTGTGTAACTGCCCTTTTGGCTTCCGGTTCAACTGCGTGAAAAAGGGCAGCATCGAAAACCCCCCTAACTTTTTTTTTTTTTTTTTTAAATAGAACACCACACCCAAAATATGGTTTTCCATCCACAGCAGTTTGAATCACCAAATTTGACACGGCGACATTTAAGTAAATCTTAATCGACTGGAAGAAACTCCATTTATAACCCGCTCCAACATTTTGTTGTCCTGGTCGGTTTGATCAAACTAACTCCAAAATATATGCCGCCCAAAACCTATTCCAGCGTTCTCGTCAGGGAATGAGAAATGGACTGCCCATCGAATGACCTATATATATATATATATATGTATACACCGTATACTATATATATACATATACCATCCCCTATGGTTTCCCTTAAGAAAACCCCAAAACCAGTTCATTTCCCAACCACCCGGAAACTCAGGGAAGGTCATTTCCTACCCCGCCTCAGCGATACGAAAACTCGGTTGCTTTCTGCTCCCCTGCTAAAAGTTTTCAACTTTTAGTGGTTTAATACGGAAACCCCATTAGTTGGATCAAAAAGTAAAGGTCCTAACCTCCCTTGGCAAAATACAAAGAACATGTCGTCTCATATATACCATCCCCTATGGCTTTCCCCTTAAGGGAAGCCCGAAAACCTGCTACCCCGCCGCGATACGAAAATCACGGCCTCCTCCGTGAGCAAGACCTCCGCAGCGGCGTCCATCTCCTGGTACTGGCGCAGCGCGGCGCGGCAGTCCTCCTCCGAGCGCCCGGTGCACGCCGCGAGCTGCGCCACCTTCGAAGCCTCCGCAGCGTCGCCCGGAGCCTCCGCCTCCGACCCAGCTCCGGGAAAGGCGGTTCCCGGGGCGTCCGCCTCCTGGCCGAAAATCCGGTTGGGCGGTTTTTGGGCGGTTTGGGGGGGGGGGGGGTGGTGTGAGGTGAAGGGGTGAAGGGCGGGACTGTTCGGGCATGGCCCTTCCAAGCTTCAGGTAGCCCTTGGAGTTTGGATTTGTCCCGGTTCGTCAATACAAGGGAAGCCCCCGGAACATATTCAGAATAGGTTACTCTCAGACGAATTGATTCTAGTGCCCCATTGATTCTAGTGACCTTTCAAGAGATCCTTCCATGTTCACCTTCAAAAGGAACGTCCCCAGAAAACCTCGTTTGAAGGTCGTTGAGGGATCCCGTGTTTTGGGCAACCGGCTGCTTGGGCCCACGAACCAACAGGTGAAACAGAGGTCAACAAATTGGGAGTCGCAACAACTCGGGCGTAAGCAACAAAACACAACTGTCCACAATTTACGCCCACTAAGTCCTTCTGGTCCGTAACAACCGGGTCCCGTTTGCCATTGCTCCGAACAATTCCAGCCCAAGGGGGTGTTGAAGGAATCCCTAGGTTCTTCTCAATATCCAGATGCCCTATCGAACCAGCGAGTTCAAGTCTGATTGTTGTCTGAGAAATGTTTGGTGTCACCTTTTGGTGGCCCGGCTATTGTTAACCAAAACCGACCAAAACCCCCAACCCAAACCACTCAGCCCTGACCACAACACCTCTAAACAAAACACCCCTACAAGAACCAGGGGTTCAACTCCAAATCCAAACCACACATGAGGTTCTTCCCTTGCTCGAGTCCCCTGGAAAAGAACAAAACACTATTTCCAGTGGTGCTAGATTCCCTTAAAACCAATAGAGGAGAAAATCGGAAAAACATGTCATTTCAGCAAATGGCAGGCTTCCCTACCTATCAATTCCAAATCCCAAATCACCACTCCAAAGGCACCAAGACTTGGATAAGGTTTCCCCGGGCTCCCAACCACTCCAAAGGCACCTCTAGAGATGATTAAAACAAAAAACAAAAAACAACTAGGCTCCACCCGTCCCCTCCGCACGTCGCGTCCCCCGCGCGCCCGAAGCCACCGCCCGGTCGACCCGGTCCTCCTCCTCATCCTCCAGCAGCTTGGCCGCCGCGGCCTCGAGGCGCGCCACGCCGCTGCCGCTGCAGCTCATCAGCGCCGCCAGGCACCGGTCCTCGCGTCGCTTTGCGGCTCGCGGGACGTGCGGCCCGGCTCTCGGCCAAGTCGGGGCCCCAGGCGGCCGGTGGAGCGGTTTTTTTTTACCGGGTGGCTTGGGACGAACCCCCCCTCTTGGTGGCTTGGATTGGAGGTAACCTCTTTTTTTTGATGGGTTGTAAGGGTCCCTATATTCGGGACTAAGCCCACTTTCCCCGGAAATGTTTAAGACCTAAGTTGGTTGAACACGCAAGGTATGACTTAGGTTGTGATGCGAGAGGGGACGAACCAAATAGTGGCATCCAGCTTGGAGCTCCCCGAACGTTGCGAGTGGTTAAGACCTACTAAGTTGGTTGAACAGCCAAGTGGGTATGATGTATGGTATAGTTTGCATACCCGAATGCTTGTGGCTCGGGAATGGTTGTTTTTAGGTCCCAAACCCTCCCAATGGAGATCCAGACCCCTCCAACAACGGAGGGGGGGGAACACTGTGGGTCACTTTGGGTATACTACGTTGGTGTTGCACTTGAAGAGCAGGCGTAGCACGACTTCACAAGTGACTGGGGTTTGCTAGTTAAAAAGCGAACCCGCAAGGCTAGAAGGCGGGTTTTGGACATCTGAGGTATGGGTGCACGGATTCAGGTGATTGGCAAAACTCCCAAGACGTGAGTCATGCTCAATGGCAGCCGACTACTTTGAGCCGTGTACCTTTTCTTCTGGCCAAGTTTGTGTCGCCCTCACCAGCCTCCAAATTGTTTTGCGGGTTGTCAATATACGGGCCTGTAGCTGGGTCAGAAAACAATCCAGGTATATGTGGGTGCCTGGTTAATGCCGGCAAACACTTTAAGGGGACCATACTCTAAACTAAACGAATAGTATAAACGAATACTCAGCAGAGAGGACTGGACAGAATCTACTCAACAAACCACATCGATACTACACACTTATTTCCAAGACTAACTCAAAGGCTGCTGCAAGCGGGGGTTAAATCTGACCCCTCAAATGTCTTAGCAGTTTCCTGTGTTCAACGCAATAGAATTGGATTGCTTGCTCAGAATTGCTTTTTGGAATGGCCAGGCAACTTCTTTTCTCAATTGGGAACCCTTCAAATAAGTTGTCCATATAAAAACTGGGCTGTCCTCAGCTCCCCTGCTACAACTCCAACTTCCAGTTGGTTAACTGGCACCCCACACTAAGCCATCTAAAAACCTAAAACCCTCACGGCATGGCTGGGCCCCGCCAAGTCTGAACATTAGACATCGGTGTACAAACCCACCTCATGGCGAAAAAAGAAATCAGTAAACAACCCCGCCCAAAAGCTTTGAAGTTTAGACTTGGAGCAAATCAATTCTAGGAGCCCTCTAACATCGAAAGACCTCATGTTGGTTTTCTTTACGTGCCCAAAAGGCTCCCTAGCTACGCAGATGAAGCCAACAGGGCCCTTCCAATACATGTCTCCGAAATCCCTGGAAGCGTGGAAGACTTTCTTTCCTGGAAAGGGACATCAAAGGAAACCTAGTCATTTTCGCTCCGCAACAAGAATGCTTTACCGGGACGTCCGGAACACCTCTAAAGCTCAAAAGACTGACTCGGAATGAGGTTGTGACTGGGAGCCGGTACACCTTCCGTTTGGGCCTAAGGAGAGCCAACGCTTGCGAGTATCGCCTTTCAGAAGAATGAGGTTATTGCCTCTCAGATGGCTAGGAACCATCAAGCGAAGTTTGCAACTCGGAAGAGTCACCTCACTTCCCGAGCTCACCTAAAATGGTCCGAACCCAAAACGTGACGAGAGTTCCTTTTCCGGACAGGGAGTGAGTCATCTCTCTCCAAGTTTTTCTCAGGGTACCGAAACCGTGTCTGGTGGTTTTGGGACTCCAAAGGGGAAGCTTCGACCCAACCAAATCGACGCAACCGCCAACCGCCAACCCGGGCCTTTGCTTGGCCCGTGGTCTCCGAGAGGATAGCGAGCTCCGCGTCGCTGACGCTGTCGTTCGCGGGGATCGCCGGCGCCTTGTCTCAGCTGGTTTCTAGGAGCCTGGACATTTCTGGATGACCTTGTGCGGGGCCAGAAATGTGGGGACAACCAAAGCCCTAGCCTTCCAAAGGCCACTTCGCTATAGCCTTCCTGTTCTTTAATGGTCAAGGCCGTAGAAAGAATTGTCGAGGAAGCATTGAAAGGTTACGAGGTGGGGGTTTGAACAACTGAGGGGTTCCCTTCAAGCGGAAAAGGGACCCCTTGTGCCCTTCGTGGGAAACCAGAAGATTCTTGCAACAATCGAGCATGGTCCCAAAATTCCAAAAAAACACCAGCGACCCAAATTGAACTTGAACAGGACATGGACCCTCAGGACATCAGGTTTTTTGTTTGTCCTGGGGTTTCCCTTCACCCAAAGGCTCGACTAGAAAGAACCTAGAAATTATGATTTCCCCTCAAATTCACTTTACACGCCTACCGAAAAAACCTACGTTCACTGGTGACCATCCCCTTTTCAACACTCAGGGAAAACCGAGCATATGTTTCTTCTCCCATAAATCGAAGGGCCGCAGAATTACTATCCCCAAAGGATCTTCAAGGTGTTTCGTTCTGCAACCCCGAATCCCTGAGCCTGGAGGTTTTTCAGATATCTAGGCCTTTCGTCAAACTCGGAGCCCAACAAAATGGTGGTGGGCCTTCAGTGTTGCTCCCGCGGCCCCAATAAAATTGATTGGAGAAGGGAAACAAAAGGGCACCAAGCAGTTTCTATATGCTCGGAACAACGCTTGGATTTTCCATGAAACCCACCTCAAAAAGGGCTTGCTTGTGTGTGTGAGTTTGCGTTTCTGCTAGATCAAACTGACCAGCCCTCACAAACAGGAACACTCACACACACACACACAGACACCCGCGCGCGCGCATCTGCCTGATCGTTCTGGCCCTGGCTCTCCGCCTCATCTGTACTCGGGTAGAGCCGGCAAGCCACGCCTGCCACCGCCATCAGCGAGGGGGCCACTACGGCCATGGGTGTGCCAATTTTTGAGGGTACCCCTGTCGAAGTGGTTTCCCTTTCATGTCCCGTGAAAACAATCACCAAAAGATACCCTGAAAAAACGACACTCCCAAATGGTCATAGTCAAATTTACACGTTTACCCAAAAGGACATGGACAATTTCCGGCTCGTCCCCCGGTTTTTGCGGAACATTTAGTGACTCTTGCCAATTTCCTTCCCATATGAACCAGAAACTACGGGTAGTTTGGAGAGAACCTCATGTGGTTGATTCCAATCCCGACAGCTATCTCATCCTTTAAACGAGCTTCCCTATCATATGAAGCGGTATGGGAAAGCACCACCCATGACCCATCTTGGTCTTCCGCAACTTTCGGACGTCTTGAGCGAACAATGAAGGACTCAAACTGGTTACTTGTTTGTCGGGCATAAAGCATGAAGGATGTGACGCATTGTGAAACCCGGACCATCTCATATGTAGGTTGATATTCCAACTGGGCTTTCTCCAATAAGAAATCTTGCCTTTACACTGCACAGCCAAAAAGCATGTTGGGATCAGATCCAAATTCAGTGAAGCTTAAACGTATCATATGGCTGTGGCTCAAACAAAAGGGGTAAAACCCCACACACTTTGCAGAGAACACAACACTAATTCAATGGTTCCATGGGTCCTTTCTGAGCCACACCCAAATATCAAAAAAGATCCCAGTAGTTGCCACCCCAACTTAAGCAAGCATTGATGCAGGTCCATGACTAGTCAGTATTGACATCCAAAGCACGTGTCAAAAGAGATCCAAGTTGAGCCGCAAGCACCATTTGGTATCAAAGCGGTCTACCCAAAACCATGAAAATAACTTCAAAAAAAGGAATTCTGGCAAGGGGTCTACCCAAACCCTTGTAAAGAACTCTAAAAAAAAAGGAATTCTGGCAAGGGGTCTGTCTTCTCTTTGCTTTTTCTACCCGAATCGTATTTGATTGTCAGAGCCCTTCACAGCGAAGTGGTTAAACGTGACTCTGCTTGTTAGTCAACCTCAAAATCTTACATCAATATCCGCAATTTAATTATCATATATTCAGATTATGATTCATATTTAGCCAACCTCAAAACATAACCATAACATACTCATCACATCGGCTCACTTAAGGTGTGGACTGCCCAACCAAGTTCAAACTGTGTATTTGCCACTCACATTGCATGGTCTTCCCAAAAAGTTTGCCATGCGCTCAGGGAGTGTGTGCTTTGACCAGCCCTCAAAACCTAAACTCGACCAATCGGAGGAGACCGGTTGCGACGTCACCCGTCACGCCTAAGAAGCCGTTCACATTCGGCGCCGCACCGCACACCACGAGGCGGTCGGTGAGGGGCGGGGTCATCCCATCTGACAAGAAGCGGATCTCGCGGTCGCCGTCCGCGGAGAGATCTGCGCCCATGTACCGCACCTTGCGCACCTGCCACGAGGTTTTTCCAAATGGGCCCCTTTTCAGGAACAATGAGTTGTGGTTTTGTTTTGTGGGCCCCTGGGGTCCTCAAAAATTGTGGTGGTTTTTGGGTTTTTGGCCTAGAAGAGCATGCTCTCCCCACGCCCAGTGGCCTAGAGGCTAAAGGCACCTTTCGTTGGGATTTAAGGAGTATCTTCCAGAATCAGGTCGATCGGAAGCAACCACTGGCGACTTTAAGGGGAAACTAGCATGAAAACTCACCTTCTTTTTGTTATGTTTTTTGTGGGGGAGGATCCAACAGCAAAACGACACAAACCACGGGGCGGGGGTCTCAAACGCCGCCTCTGCCAGCCCGTCGGTCGGGCTCCCAGCCTCCCAGCGACCTCGGCAGCTCGACGTGCTGTGATGATTCGAGTCGCCGATCTGGTGGGAGATGGTGTGCTCAAAGGTGCCTCCGCCGGAAACTGTTCGAGGTCTGCGTTTTATCCTGGGGTCAGATTTTTGGAGGTCAGCCTTTTGGAGAAGTCAGCCACTTCTTTTTTTGAGGTCCTGGATTGAC
The DNA here is from genome assembly GCA_963377175.1 of Effrenium voratum. NCBI lineage: Eukaryota > Dinophyceae > Suessiales > Symbiodiniaceae > Effrenium > Effrenium voratum. The sequence continues at coordinate 427,664 of CAUJNA010003672.1, read as the reverse complement.
CAACAAGAACAATCAAACTTGCCCACCAAGAGTGGTAGCACGAAAAGTCCGAAGTCCCTTCTCACTCGCGGAGTGGCTTCGGAAAACCGTCCTATCTTTCTGTGGGGAGGTTCCTCTGGCTCGGAGGACCTCGCGTTCTCTGTTAAAGTCGCTGACAAAGCAAGGCTTCCCAGAAAAAAAGAAACAAAGCGGATGCAGCCAAAGGCCAAGCGATAAATTGGTTCAACCCATTTTTGTTTGCATAACCCAAACTACCCCGCTTTCGGTTAAACAAAAAACATTCTCCTTGGATCGGCCTCCCTGTTCCTCATGAAACATTGCCCCCACCCCCAGCGGTCAAAAAGGGCACACTACTTTTTGGCTCATGTTTTCAGAGGGAACCCCAGGAAACACGTCTGTCACCCCTAGAGGAACCTCATCTAAAAGTGGCCCCGAAAGACAGGCCCCCGCATATTTCCCCACAAAGCATCACCACTATAGAAAAAAACTCACCTTGAACGGGCAAAAAAGGCGATGCTGAAAACCACCAAAAAGGGAAACATAGGGACCCCAGAAACATGCCCCCCGTCGTCCCAAGTCCCAGCTGCCATCAACTCGGAGATCCAAGCGTTCGTGGTGTTCGCCACGATCCAATTCAGACTCTCCTTTCCATACAGTCCTCAGCTGAGCTGAGGACATGCAAAATGTCCCAAAAGGTTTTTAAAAAAACGACTCGGATTTCGGTCAGCAAACAAAAGCAACCAAGACGTGCCAAACCTTTCTTTCACATTCGCAGCCAGCTGAATGCGGGCACAAGCATGCTAATTGCATCCCGGACTCGCCAAAGATGTCGCCTCGGCGAGGTCTTGAACATGAGACGTATTTCATGGCTACCCTCGAGGCAATATTCAGAGCGTCTGGGTCAGGCCGTCCGCATTCACACGCCAAAGCCAGGGGCACATTTGGAACATGGGCCCCTTGCCGTGCAAAGTGCTTCACAGGGGATGCCCCTAGCCACGGACCAGAATGGTGGGGAGATGTTCTGAGGACAGGTGCCCTGATATAATTCACCTGTTTAACGTGAACCCCACTGAACAGAGTCTGATCTTAAAGTGACCAACACTGTGATGATTCAATTCCACTAGGGACACACTGTGCATGGTCGAAATCCGCCACACATCAGCTTGGATTGGTGGTTTGCCCCATTCATAGGGCTTCATGCATCTCAGCTGGTCCCGATCGGCGTGGATGTCATTCCCAGTATGAACACCCCTGAGACATGTGGGTGTGTTTCTTTGGGGAATGCGCCATTTTTGCGGTCAAAGGGACACCAAAAGGACAACCCGCCATTTTTCCTTTCTTTCTTTTTTTCGGGGGGGGGGGTCCCCTGAAAAAGACACACCCATGTTCCGTCACAGAGTTGCGGTTGCGCCGAGCCACAGCGACATCGTCTGGGAAGACAGGCTCTAAATATCGCGCCATCGCGCAATACCGCCCATCTAGGCGGGTAGAAAGCTGTACTACGGCCTAGGCAATTGCAACTATTAGAATGGGGTTGTGGGGGCAAATGAAGTCAGACTCACAAGAGAATGTGCAACCATTTAGCGTTTTGCATCCGAGGTCTGTGATTTGAATATCATGCTCTGCGCATAAGCGTCCTTTCGGAAACAAACATGACGCTGGTGAGTAGTAAGAGCCAAACTCAAAGTACCATTTAGTTTCAGCCAAAAGGACGTCGTATGGTTCTGCACTGGCACTGCTGATTCTGATTTCACGCCCTTGCAGCGCTCTGTCGGCCCAAAGCAACTTGCGGCGAGGGTCTTGCATTCAGTTTGCCAAGCAGCTTGTAACTAGCCAGATATGCTGTGTCAACAGTTCTCGCACGAACCGGTTGCTTCCCATCAAAGTTTCGAAACTGTTGGAAGTCTCAAGAGTTATGGAAGCTGAAACAGGTTTCACCCGATGTCCACCAAATTCTGTCCCTAAACCCCACCAGACCGTGCAACCATCAAGGCCACAAGAATGGTGGTTCGATTCACCCCCCTGAAAAGGGTGCCAACTCCCGAGACAAAAACCCACACCCATACATGTCCACCATATCCTTGTTCTTCTCGAACACTGAAAATGCAAGCCGTTGCCTGATATTCCTTGCAAGAGCAGCATTAAGAAGGACCCTGTTTTTGCCGGCTGGAAGACCAAGGTTGTTTAACTGCCATATCTCCACCATATGTCCAAATATCCACTATATATGCATCAAATATACGCACCCCTGCTATATATCCACCATATATGGGGGTTGATCAAAAGGTCCTTTCTATAGGATGGCCATTTGGTTGGACAACCTCCAAAAAGATGATATGTCATGTCTCAAAGATAAAACATTTCCCCGTGATCATTTGGGCCCCGAACGGAACATTCCACATTCTGGCAACTGGAAACACAAGGAACAACTGTAAATTCCATTGATATTACCTCATTTGTACAAGGAACAGCTACAAGTATATCGGTCCATATTGATTCCCCCAATCTCAGGCTAGTTTGCGTCCAGGTCCAAGAGATAACCAGCACATTGAAGCTGATCAACCCCCCATGTCCACCCATCTCCGCTATAGCCTGCAGTTTCAACCCCCCACTAACCGAATGCTTTTGGGACCTAATTTGGAGGATTAAAACCCTTAATTAAATGTAAATCATGACGGTTCTACTCACCCCACCATTCTGGACGCTTCACAAAAAGTCCGAACTTTGCATTTAGCCCTCAAATGGCAACCAAATTCACCCCAAACTACACCCATCCTCCCCAACCACCTCCCAACCTCCCAACCTCCAACGGCTCCGACGGCTCCGACGGCTCGCTGGAGCCGACGTCTGGAGCTTCCGGCTTCGCGCCTGGAGCTGGCGCTCGAAGTCCATGGGCTCCTCCAGGGCGCGCTTGGCCTGGCGCGCGTGCAGCGCCTCCAGCTGCCCCTGGCGCGTTCTCCGCGTCTCGGCGAGCGAGTCGCCAGAGGTGCGAGGTGAGCGAGAGGTGAGGTGACCGGAGGCCAGGGGGGGTATGAGGTGAGCTGAGTGGCTGGGTTCGAAGTTGCACATTGCCCCCTTTGCAATGAGCCCAGAACCCAGGTTCGAGTTCTTTAGGCTCTTTACTCCGATTTAGAGACATCCGACACCTCAAAGAACCCGGTTCCGCCAGGGATTAAGGCCCGGGAGCGGAGATGATTCGAAGATCGCTTCCAATGCGAGAGGCCGTTTACAGAAATGTTGGACTGAGGGTGCCCTCATATAAACCAAGGTAAGCCAGTCGGAGCAGCATGCGAGCACGAAGCAGTTGTCGCGCGCGTTGTGGGATGGTGTGGTGTTCTTCACAACCCTTAGCATAGTAGCAACAAACTCCGTCATTTGGCAGCCCAAACAAGTCTAAAAAGCCAATTCCAACAGTGACAGGGCCCCCAGCCTGGCTCCATCTTTTTTTGGCGCGTTACGGCTCCATCTGGGTGAATTATACTACACCAACCTGAAAAAAGGTGGATGGAGGGATATTTGCCCCATATAAACCATTTGGGGTGACTTCGGTGGTGTGAATTCGGTTGTTTTTCTTCACCCGATCGGTAGATCGCGTCTGTGGGGTCCTCGCCTCCAGCTCGAGCAGCCTCCGGGTGGTGAGCTCCTGCTCTTTCTGCAGCTGGTCCAACTCCGCCTGTCCAGCGCTGTGGGCTTGGACAAGCCAGCAGCATCCATCTGACAAGAACCAGACCCTGAAATCCCAAACCACCAATCCAAACCACCAAGGGGGAACCTGTTTTCGTGTCCTGGAAGAAATAAAAGACACATATTTCCAGTAGTGATAGATTCCCTTTACAAGCGCAATTCAAGGGCAATAACTTACCGAGTATGACAAGATCTCACCGAGTTTGACACGGCCTTCAGAGTTCAATGCCAGAGGCTGGATGAGAACCAACAGAAGGAAAGAACAAATATTCTTAAGCAAATGGAAGGCAGGTCGCCGGCTTTTTTCAACCGGCGACCTGAGCAGAACAAGACTTGGAGGAAGAGCTCCTCTCGAAAATGGGGCACACACACACACACCAAAACAATCAGGGGTGATTTTTCTAGCAGGAGAGTTTCCAGTTCCTCAGTGACCCGGTACACTGGTTGAGAAAGGAACCCATCAACCGAAGCTACTGAACAATGACGGGTTTGTTCAGCCTCCCACCAAATAAGGCCCAAATGTGCCTAAATCATTCTAAGGGTGGTGTGGGGTGACTTAGACAAAGACACCTTTTCCAGAAAGGCTCGTTAGAGGTGCCTTGTTTAGCCGGTACAAGAAGGCCCATGAAAACCACCTTTGGGCCACCTGCACTTCTGAAATGCACTTCTTTGAAGGCTAGCAATCTCAAACTCTGAAATGGTTGTGCCTCAACCCCCCCCCCTTCAAAAAACACACACAAACAAAACATCAAAAGAAAAGAAGAATGACTCAACTTCCATGCGTGGTCTCACGTCCCATCCATTTTTTCCACCTGGGATGCAGTCCGCAGGTCGGCCCGGCGTGCCCAGGTCCCAGACTTCAGCCCGCTCGTCCCCTCGTCCCTTCGCGCCTGCGCCCGCGCGTTCGCCTGGAGCTCCTGTTCATAGGCACTGGCCGGCTGGGAGTAGAGGAAGTATCGCCCGTGGAAGCCGCCTGCGGCTAGGGCGCCGGGTTGCGGATCGAGGTGCCGTGGCTTGAAGGCGATGGCTTGGTGAGAATTTTTCCGAGCACCAAAACCAATGGAAGTTCTGGGCCCAAGATGTGGCAAACAAGAATACACCTTGGTTGCTGGCGTGCTGCTGTTGACCCCTCTGCGAAAAAAGTGGGGGCAACTTGCTATGGCTTCAATTCGGAAAACCAACTTGAGTTCAACCCAAAAGTTGATCCGTTAGCCAATAATAGCAATCAAGAATAGGGCAAAGCCCCGAGCACTACCTCCAATTCAATCAGGAATTGGAATGGGTGAGGATTTGCTGAATCTGACCGCCAGGTCCAACCAACTCAATTTACCCTCCTGTCCACGTTGCCATGGAACGTGGGGGTCCATTTTAATGGGGAAATGGGCGAAACCAGGATCTCGAAACGTCAGCTTCCATGGCAAAGTGGACAAGGCAGCTCACAACACTCAATGGCAAGCTCTGTTGTCTGGTCTTTGGACCACCGATGCCACGAATCGTCCTTGACCCTGTGACCTCATGGTGGCCATGTTGGGGATTTATGTCCATCAGCCATTTAGGAGAATAATCCGAAATAAACGTCATGGCCATATTCATTACATTTCGCTTGCTGAGTGGACTGGCCAAAAAAAGTCCAAACTTGCTTGCCACTAAAACGGTCTTCCCCAAGAAGTTTCAAGTCCATGTACTCAGGAGCGAGATATATGTTTGTCTGAGTGAGTTTGTTGCGGTGCGTTGTTTTCATACGTTACATCAGTGAGGATGAGAAGAATGATGAATCCCCAAATACAAATGTGTTGCGTCTCTCCCAAAGAAGAACATATACTTAAAACACCGGTTTTGCTGTTGATTTCCCTTAAGGCCACAAAGAAAGGTTGGCACGCAAAAAGGGCGCTTTCATCCAAGGGGCAGAAGGGGATGCAGCAGGGCGGCACCACCACATCACCCAGGTCTCGGCTGGTGTCGTCCTCCCTGCGCAAGCGCAAATCAATGGTTTTTGGGGGCTACCGGTTTTGGGGGCTCCAAAAGGGTGTGTGTCAAAATCGGAGCCAACCCATGTGGATGCACTGTTGGTTTCCCTTCAAAGCAAGCTGAAAGGCGTACCCTCAAACAACACACACACAAAAGGACACGTGTAGATGATTTGCTTCCACATGGGTGTCTAACCTTTCAAAAGACAGCCACCCAAAATGCAATTCGGATGGAATGTGGGGCAACTCCCAACTTCTCCAACCAGCAGTCGATGAAGACCTGTTGCGTCACCTGAAGGGAACCAATGCCGACTCGCTACCCTTGTGGCTGGCTCATTGCGTGCCCTGCTTTTTTTTTGTTGGAATCGCACCGCCACAATTTGTTGAACTTTGGGTTTCCCAAACAAAAAACAATACCAGCCCCCCAAAAAGCACCCACTCAAAAAAGACATACCGTGCCCACTAACATGGAATCCACCAGAGGGCCCCTTTTACAGGAAAATATGCAAAACCAGGACCGCTCGGTCTGGCTTTCTTGGACAGGAATTGGTGGTTTGCTTTTGGGCTTCTTTGCACTTGCAAACAACAATGACAAAGGTCAGAAACTCATGGACCATTGAGGTTCCGGGAAAAAGACGATAATCAAACAAACAAAACTGAACACTCAATAAAACAACAAACAAAATAATTAAGCGGGAAAACACACACACACACACACAAACAAACAAACAACAAAAAAACTCTGCCGGACGCTGGGAGCCCCCACTTCACCAAGAGACGATCGCTGGCTTCCCGAGTTGGAGCTGCATCACCTGGAGCCACTCCCAGCGATGCCGAGACGCCCAGACGCTTGGTTGCTTTCTGCTCCGCTGCTAAACAAATTCACTTTTAGTGGTTTAATGGAAAACCCATTAGTTGGCAAACAGTTAAAGTCCTAACATCCAAGCAAAATGCACCAAAGCACGGATGTGTCCTTCATTGGCGGGGGGGAAACTCCCCAAAATGGCGGTGTCTTCTTGTGGGGTGCCTTTCTTACAACCCACAAAAGAAGTGGTGCCCTCCACAAAAAGATGTTTCTTTTGTTGGCAGTAAAGAAAGACTGTTGCGCCGTTTTGGGGGGGTCCTGAAAAGAGACGCTGCCGCGAAAAGATCCCAGGGATGCCTACATGGATGTGTCTTTTGTTGGGCGAAAACTCCCCAAATGGCGGTTTCTTCTTTTGGTTTCCCATGTTAAAACCCACAAACCAATGGTACCCTCAAAGATCGGACACAGTTACACGAGGGGCTCTTCCAGAGTAAGGGGTGCCGATGCTGGTCCTCTTTCAAAGCGCAACAGAATAATGCGTCCAAAGAAGGTCCATATGAAGCATCTCGAAGTTTTTCCCCAATAAGAATCAGCTTCCCTCCAGGCGTGAATTCTAAGGGACCCCCCAAGACAAGACACCCCCGGTGGGGACAAGGGAAACATCTCCAAAATGATCCTGTGAAGTTTAAGTTGGACCCGACATGGACATCAGTCAGTTGAATTCCTGAAACAACCCCCCCACTAAAGTCGACAGACCGAACCAAACAACCGAAGAAGAAAACAAAAAACTTAAACAGCTTGATCCAACAGCAGTGAAGTGTCATGTCCACCAAACACTCGTGGTGTCCAACCCGAAAAATTATCCCTGGCCAAAAAAAATCGTGCCTGAAGCTGCCGCGCTAGGATGCGGTGTGCCCCTGGGCTCATTCAGGCCAACTGCTTTTGGGTGAATTCGTATGTTCAGCTGGTGCTTGGAGTGGTTTAGTGGTTGAGTGGTTTCCCATGTGCCCAAGCCACCAATCCCAACCAACTAAGGGTTACCTGAAATTTGGGGCATGCTTGAAACAAAGCAGGCAGTTGTTTGGGGGTGCTGGCATCAAACTGCTCGCCTTTTTGGGGGTGAGGGGTAAACAGCCTTGCGATGAAGGGATGGCAGCCTTTGGGGGGCCAAACTGCAAAAGATGGAAGGTGAACTCATGGGGAACAACCTGCGCTCTTTTCCTTTAGCTTCCCCAAAACCACCCACCCACAAACTGGCGGCAACCAATGTTTGGTGCTTGGAAACCTCCAAACTGAAAAAACGCACCGGTGAAATAGATTCTCATGGCTTTACATACGGTGCCAGAAACGACCTTGGGTGGCTCGGCGCAGTTTTAGGAATCGGACCGGGGGCCCAAAAATGGCGCCACGTTTTTCCTCCTGGTTTCCCTTTAAAACCAACCAACAGGGGGGTGTATCGCCTCAAAAAAAGTTGCCAACCGCTTGGAACCAACCCGAGAAAGGCCCCACCAACACGGAGCCCCAGACCTCCGGCGGCGCAACCCGGCACCAGGCCCTCGCCTCGTCAGCAGGCGATCTGTGCACACGGCCAGCGCCTAGGCGACCCAACCAGGACGCGCCAAAGTGGGGATGCTGAAGGGTCCGGGGCCAGGCAAGTCGAGCTTGCGGTATTGGGGGTATTGCAAAAAGACAACATGAATAAGAGACAGAGAGAGAGAGAGAGAGAGAGACACACATCAATGTCAAATGTACTACTGCTGTTTCCTAGAGTACCTTTAAACAACACACGTTTTGAGAAACAAACAAACATAGTTTCTTTCACGTGTGGTAAATCCTTCTGCAGTTCGGTCCCCGACGCGCGACTCGAACCCGACGGGGTCGAGTCGCGACTGAGGCAGGGGCTGGACTTTGGTACACCAGCAGGGCCTGTGCCGCTTCCGATTTTTCCCAAAACGCGCCATGTGGATGGGTGCCACCGCTCAGAAATGGCTGAAACCCTGAGAAAAACCAACTAAGAAACCATGGTTGAAACCATCACGTTGGTATTTACGTTGGGGAATGCTCAGAAACCAAGGTTTCATTCGGTTCAGGATTCCGTCCATCAGTAGGATTCCAAGAAGCCAATGGGAAGCCCGGCCCAGATCCCAGGCAAGCCATAGGTAAGCTAGGTTCCTTTTGAGTTCTACAGAGCGGTACCTATACATGTAAATGGATCCACTGGGCGGATTAATAAATCGGTTGATTAATGTGAGGGTGTTCCCTTCTGGGGGGGGGGGAAGGTTATCACTTTTGGGAACACCCCCCCTACTGCTGCGGTAGTAATACCCACAGCCCCCGAGGGTTGCCGTCACCCCCTACTCGACCTTTGTCCTGCCCACGGTTTTGGTTTAGGTTTAGGTTTAGGGTTCAGGTTGGGGTTTAGGGTTTAGTTTTAGGGTCTAGGCTTAGGTTTTAGGTTTAGGTTATAGGTTTTAGGTTTAGGGTTCAGGTTTAGGGTTCAGGTTTAGGATTTAGGTTTCGGGTTCAGGTTTAAGGCTTAGGGATCAAGTTTAGGGTCGGTGGAGCCCATCAGTTTTGGGTCTAGGCTGTGGGTTTCTGCAGTCTAGCTGGCACATGTCCTAGCTCTCAAGAGGTATCGTCCGAACAATCTGTATGAGTCTTATGGGTGTGGCTCAAAATAAAACAGGAGGGGTTACGCAGGTTTTGGTCCATGTTTCCACTTACCAGGGTTCCATTTTGGCACCGGTTTTTTGAGCCACAGCCTTATGAGCCTCAGCCTGATCCTGACTGATTCAGAGTACGTGGTGGTGACGCAGACAGAAGGTGAAACAAGGCAGCTCTGGTCTTCGGATGTCGGGTGTCGGGGTGCTGCTTTGGGGCGCAGGCAACGCTCAGGGGCTGGCCGTATTCATGGGACAGGTTTATTAATCCGGGGTCAAGATTAGACAAAATCTACAGCAAGTTCTACAGGAAATTCTACAGGAAATCCAGTGTTGTTTGGTGGGTATCTGGCCAATGTCCTGTAGAAATTCCCTTTTGGCTGGTTTCTATGAATGATGGGAACTGTTTGTTTTCAACATTGGGGGAGCCCACGTCCTTAAGGTCCCCCATGTTTGTTGTTGTTTGAGAGGTATGCTGGGAAAACCAGGAAAACCAACGTGTAAAACCTGGACCTAAAATACCGAAGAGTTACGCACTAAATAGTGATAAACTAATGGAAGCACTTGGTAGTCCGAGTTGAGGGAAGGAAAAACTGGGAGAACGCTACGAACTGGGGTACCACTCCACCAAAAACACCCCCAGTGTTTGAACCAGCGGAAATACTATGGATGGGCAAAATCCTGCACCACATAATAAGAAACCCTGGAATGATGATTCCCCTGTAAGTACCAACAAACGTTCTTGATTCAACCATGGTTTCATTTTGTGGTGCGAACTGGATTTCGCAACCATCCACAGTAAGACCCTTGTCGGCTGGCAGTTGAACGCAACCAGTCTCCTGTTGATTTCCCCCCCAAAACCAAAACAACTTGTCGCCAAAACTCCGGAATTACAGCCAGGTGGCTGTGGGTCAAGAATAGGTACCCCAAATGGAGCCCTACACATGGACCAAAACTTGCGGTCCAATTCCTGGTGGTTTCAGTTTGACCCATACCCAGGCGATCTTTCAGGGATCCTTACATTATACATCTGAACATTGCCCATGGTGGTTTCCCTGTAGTTTGGTGGAAAAAGCCATGTTTCAAATGGGCACGTTTCAATTGGAATACCCAAATGAATGCAACTAATTGTGCCCTGATGCTTTACATTGTTTTGGGGTAGACGGGTTCTCTGGGTTCATTTTTGCGTGGCTCTCGTTTGCCCACGCCAGGTGGGTATGTGCCAAAAGGATTTGCTCTTCCAGGCGATCTTTGAAGCGATGCTAAGCCGGCGGCCAGGACCATGGCGATGGTCACCCCCGCGGTGTACTGGCGCTCCGTCGCCACATCGATGCCCGCGTCCATCAAAATCATGGCCTAGGCAAATGCGTTTCTTTTCTGTTGCGGAAATCCAAAAATGTGCCTTCGTGTGTTGTGTTTTGTTGCTTGTTCTCGGAAATCCAAAAATGTGTTTTTATTTTTGTTTGCAGAATCCAACTTCAAGTTAAAGAGCTCCCAGTACAACCTAATAGGTGGAAAAGGAAAGGGTGTGCCATGTTGTTGTTCAGTTTGGTTGATTAACCGGGTCTCAAACACAAGCAAACAAATAATTGTCAGGTATTTGTTGTTTAATCGGGTATGGGGCTCATGTAATACAGAGGGCTAAGAAACTGCACTTTATTATTATGACCGATGTCAATGTACCCCACACTCCCATTCCAATGATGTTGGCCCATATTATAGCACCACTCATTTGTGGGCTACCTGCTTGGCAGACTTATACCGGTACTCCATTTACAACTCCGCACCTACCTGAAAATGGTAGGTTCACCTGCGGCATGCGGCTGAATTCCAAGCCCACGTTTGGTGACGTTCATTTCAGATTCCCCGCTCAACTTTTGGTCGGTTCAATGGAAACCCAAGCACTAAACCAACTAAAACAACAAATCTAAGGAATGGGTGGAAACCACCACTAAACCAACTAAAAACAGCCAAACAACCTAAGGAACCGGACGACTCGCTGGGAACCGCCCACAAGGCCGCAACATGGGGCCGCTCGCCACCTCAGAGGCTGGGCCCCAGGCCGCGAGCAGCCCACCGCAGGCCTGCGAGCCGGCTTTGGTTCGCTTTGAGTCGGACCTCCGCGACTCCTGTTGACATGTGCGGTTTGTCTGTCTGTCTGTCTGTCTGTCTGTTGGTTGGTTGGTTGGTTGGTTGGTTGGTTGCTTGCTTGCTTGTTTGGTTGGTTGCTTGCTTGCTTGCTTGCTTGCTTGGTTGCTGGGTTGGTCGCTTGCTTGGTTGGTTGCTTGCTTGCTTGGTTGGTTGCTTGCTTGCTTGCTTGCTTGCTTGCTTGCTTGCTTGCTGGGTTGGTTGCTTGCTTGCTTGCGTGCTTGCTTGCTTGCTTTGTTGCTTGCTTGCTTGCTTGCTTGCTTGCTTGCCTGCCTGCCTGCTTGCCTGCTGGCTTGCTTGCTTGCTTGCTTGCTTGCTTGCTTGCTTGCTTGCTTGCTTGCTTGCTTGCTTGGGTTGGTGGCTCGACTATGTGTTTCAGGCATGTTACCCTTTAAGCAATGCAACTTACAAAGCTCAAGTACCCCCAACAGCCACGGAACCTGCCCCACAAACGGGCGTTTCAACATTGCTGTTGTCGGGGAATCAGCTGCTGCCAAAAACCATACTGAAACTCAGTTCCTGAGAAAATTGGACGAACAAATGTCTAAACTTCTTGGTTGCCACGTGTGGCATGGTCCAAACCCCAAAATCAAGTCCAGTGCATCCCAGTGACCCATATAGCACGTAACCAGCTATTTTCCGTTGATTTGGAAAGAGTGGTTCCCTTGGTTACCTTCAAAACCGGGAAAATGGATCCAACTCGAGTGAGTTCCAGGGGACATTTGTTGCCCCACCACCGGGAACCGCGCCAGGTGTGAGATGTCGCGGAAGTGCGGCTTCAGCTTCCTAGCCAGCCAGGTGTGCTTGAGTGACACGAAAAACAGCCCGTTTGGTGGGGTCTCCGTTTGGAACCAAACCCTCATGGGCGTATCCTTTTGTAGGGGATCCTGCAAAATGGTGGGTTTCCTTCTGTTTTCCATTTAAAATCAAAGAAATTGAAATAGAGACAAAACCATCATGTAAGTGGGGCTTCGGGTATGTCTTGAAGTTGGCGAGCCCCCAAAACGGAGTCCCGACTCCCCCTTCGGATTCCCTTTAAAGGCACCCTCAGAACCAACACACCGATACATAATACATGGGGATGAACAGGGGCTCTCCGTATAGGTACATCTAGGGGGCAAAGAGAACCTGGCAAAGGAATACAAAGTATTGAATCCAAGAGGGTTGCAAAACCACCACTTAGGGAGAATGGGGTTGTTCTCTTTAGCTGTCACGAACCACTTGGGTGTTGGTGTAATGGAAATCAAACACAACAGCACGCTAGAGTGATCTGTCCCATTCTGGGGCGGGTGAAAAAGCAAAAAACAAAAACACTCCCTCGCCCATGGGGAAAAAGACCCAAAATCTTGGCCAGTCTGGTCCAGCACGCAAGAACAGGTCAGTTGAGTCTGGCAACGAACAAGGGTGCGCGATAAAACAGGCCGACATGAACCCAGCCACAATTGCTACCCGGCAAAAGCACAAAGCCACAAGGAGTTAAACGAGGGTGAGAGTAAAAAACATGGGTCTTTCAGCTTGGGCTACCCTTTTCACCTCGGATTAACGTGACACCAAAAGGAAACCGCAAATCTTGATGGTCCCCTGTTTGCCACATACCCATATTCAGCTTCCTCTAATTCGTGGCTTGGATTCATGGTTCGGTGGCGAAGGGCAAGGCTTACCCCCTCCCAAACCACCAATTCAGGGGTAACAGACATTTGTCTAGGGGTACCTTCCATTTCCATTCTTTCCAGGGATCCGAATCTTTCTAGAAAACCTCCAGAAACCCAAGGAAACGCCTGGTTTTGGAAAAGAACGATGGTTGAAAAGAAGGGTTGGAATCAACCCCTAGAATTTGGCCCCGTCCTGGACCACATGCGCGACAGGTCGTACAAGGCGAAGGCGAACAGAGCTGAAAACCAGCAGGGGCCGCCTCGGGTCAACCCACCGAGGCGCTTTGTTTGAGGATGCCCCGTTTCAGCTTGGGTGTTTTGCGGGAAACCAAAAGGTGTCCAAGCCTCTATTTGCTGAAGCCCCCCGGATGTTGTTGTTTTTAATGCCCAGGAGTGATAGATTCCCTTTAAAGCCCCAACAGGGGAAAATAAACACATATTCACAAGCAAATGGAAGCAAGGAAAACCACAATGTCAGGGTCTGACACCCAAATCCAGGATCTATCCCTGTGGGCAAGAGTTCCCCTGATCAAGGAAAACACTCCTTTTTTTACAGAGCATATATGTGTTTTGGCGTGCATTTGAAACCCAAGTTCCTGTGAGGTACCCTGCCTCCAACAGGCTGACAGGAGTGTTTTTGAAAGAATACCTTCCCCCCTGTCCACTTCCATGATTGTCGGAAAGACGCTAAATCGAGGATGGTTCCAATTAATGTGGGCCTGTGTTTGTTTGGAGGGTCCCCTTTTTGGGTGGATTAGGGAGACCAAAAAGCAAAGCACCTAATTTTCTAGGGCTACCTTCCATTTCCATTCTTTCCAGGGATCCTTCTTTTCGGGAAACCATCACAAACCCAGGGAAACCCCTGGGTTTTAAAACAAACGATGGTTGAAAAGAATGGACTTGGAATCAACCCCCAGGATTTTGTTGGTTGAAGGTCCCCCCAAACCGAAAGACGCACCCACGTTGGCCTTTTCGAACTCCGCTGCAACAAAGGGAGGCTTTCACTGAGGTCTTCGCTGACGCTGGCGCCGCCTGCGCATACCAGCTGACCCTGGCCGGCGAGTCCCCGGATAAGCCACACAAGTGGTGCAGGGTTTTGTCCATCCACAGTATCATCAGGAATGACGCTCAGGTTACGCAGTTGTTTGTGTTGTTGTTTCATATACAAAACCCCCCCCCATGGATCTGGTATGTGCGGTGTTTTCGGCGTTTTTGTTGGGTCTATGGGGAAAGCAGCAAAAAGGGTGCATGTCCAAAGACAATCTGAAAGCTTTAGGCCAAACTTTCCAGATAAATTTGAATCCAGTTTGAATCTACCTCTGCCCTATTTCTATTCTGAGGATTTGTCAGAAAAAAAAACAAAACAACAGCTATGTTGGAGCCATTGCCCCAAAAGTGAAAGCGTAAAGAATGACCCGAAGGTAAACAAGTACAAAGGCACAAACCTAAAGCCAATGACCCAAAAGTAAAAAAGTAAAAAAGTAAAGTTCTGGATCTGGAGGCCAAAAGCAAACAAGTAAAAAGGTAGAAAACCAACACAAAGTAAAAAAAAACAAAAAGTAAACTGTTTCAGTCCATGGTCAAAGCATGTTACTTCAGGACCAGCCTGAACTGGGCCATTGGCTCCAACATAGCTGCTGTTTTGCATCTTCTGACCAAACTTCAGACAGGTTTAGGGTGTAGTATTTTTGGTTTATTGACTCGCGTTTGCAGGAATCGGACTTATTTCTCGCAAATGTTTGCTCCAGGAGTTTTTTTGGAAACATGTTTGTTGTTCAACTAAACTCAGTGTTTTATGGTTGTTTGCTTGGAATTCAATTATTCGATGAGGATAAAACAAATAAAACAAGCCAATTAGAGTTATTGTCTCATTTTAAAAGGGGGATCTTCTTCTAGGATTGTGTTTGTTCAATTGTCTAGTTAGAATTGAAATTGAGTTGAATAAGGAACAACCCCCAGTAAGAGTTTCTAGTTTAAAGATACAACTGGAGGGTGGCTTTTGTCACCCTGAGATGCCAGGAGGGAAGCAAGGGTTAGGCTGCAGCATGCTGCAGGTTGCTCCTCGCTCTCACTCTCTCTCTCTCTCTCTCTCCCACTCTTTCTAGTTGAAAGATTATTCAAATTGGATTTCCTGGTCGAACAAGATTTGTAATCAACATTCTTATTTGAAACTAGATGTTCAAGCGGGTTGATTTGTTGGCATAGTGTCAATAGAATTTAATGAAGACATATTCTATCAGAATTTCTAGTGTTAATGACAGTTAATGATATTGTACCTAGGTGTTCCTAAATGACTGTTTTTTTTAAAGATTGAAAGTCTTATTTAAAATTCGATGGTCAAAAGGATGTCTTTTGCTAAGATGATTTGTTCAATGTTCCAATTATAATTTAAATATAAATTAAAAGTGAGCAACGCGTGATATATTTTCTGAAGAGGATTTCCATTTTGAAGATCATTGTCATTTTGGATTCTTGATTCAAAATACATTTTACAGAGAACGCCTTTTCCCGGGAAATTGTTTCTCCACTTTCAATTTAGAATTGAATGTAATCAAATAACACAATAAGTCTAGTGGAATTTCTGACTTAGTTGAATAGGAGTTCCTTTGCAACAAAGACACATAATTGTTATTCCACATTATATTTTGAAGAGGATTTCCTTACTTAGGGTGAGCTGATGCTGGGCAAGCCGCATGGGGTACTCCAAATAAAACAACTGCCTTCCAGCTCCGACATAGCCTTCAAACAGCAAAAAGGTAGATCCATCGGGGCGGGGGTAGCATATGTGTATATATATATGTATATGTATATATATGTGGTCAGATGTATATATGTATATCTTCAGGGGCTGCGCAAAGTGTTGCTTTTACCGGGCATGCAAAGGATTGCGTGTGCTTGTCTTTGTTTATGTTGGAGACATTTATTGAGATCATGTACATCACTTCCGTGGATTGGGCAAGGAATGAGAAACGACACTGAAAAGTGGCAGTCCAAAAACCCATACCAAAACTAAAAGGTCCAAGCCCTTTTCAGTGGCTGCTTTGTTGGTTTACCTTTCGCTGCCCCTTAAAAACCTGGAAATTTTTGCAGGTGATCACCTTTTGGAACCAAAGGACTAGATATGGCGGCCAAACCCGGGAAACCCAAAGATGAAAAGGTCGACTCGCTTTGGGCCAGTGCGAACCACGTGACTCCGAAGCCTCACTCCGCAAGGTGCAGTGGTGTGGTTGGTTTGCCTGATGCACATGCATATAAATGTTGAGAGTCTAGATTTGCCATCCCCAGAAGGCGGTAAAACCAGGGTCCATGGGGGGGGGTTTAATAAATCCGCCGACATTGTTCGGCGTGTCGGATACTTACTAGAGGATAGAGGACCCCCCCCCATACATTACATACATACGTTGCATACATGCGTTACATAGACACATACATACATACAATACAATACAATACAATACAATACAATACAATACAATACAATACAATACAATACAATACAATACATACCAACCATACATACATTACATACATACATACATACATACATACATACATACATACATTACATTACATTACATTACATACATACATATATTACATTACATACATACATACATACATGCATACATACATACATACATACATTGCATTGCATACATACATTACATTACATTACATTACATTACATTCATTACATTACATTACATTACATTACATTACATACATACATACGTGCATTACATACTTACATACATACATCCATACATACATTACATATACATACATACATACATTACATTACATTGCATTGCATTACATTACATTACATTACATACATACATACATGACATACATTACATGCATCCATCCATCCATCCATCCATCCATCCGTCCATCCATCCATCCATACATTATGTAACAATACATTACATTACATTACATACATACATAGCATACATACATACATACATACATACTTGCATTACATTATCTTACATTACATTACATTACATACATTACATCACATTACATTACATTAAATTACATTACATTACATTACATGCATACATTACATTACATTACATTACATTACGTACATACATACATACATTACATACATACATACATACATATATACATACGTACATTACATTACATGCATTACATTACATTACACTACATGACATTACATTACATTACATACATTACATTACATTACATTACATCAAATTACATTACATTACATTACTTTACATACATACATACATACATGCACACATACATACATACATGACATACATTACATACATACATACATTACATTACATTACACTACAACATTACATACATACATACATAGATTACATACATACATATATACATGCATTACATACATACATACATTCATGCATACATTACATTACATTACATTACATTACATTACATTACATTTCATTACATACATACATACATACATACCTACATACCTACATACATACATACATTACATTACCTACATTACATTACATTACATTACATCACATTACATTACATACAGTACATTACATTACATGACATGACATTTCATTACATTACATACATTACATTACATACACTACATACATACATACATACATACATACATGCATACATACATACATACATACATTACATTACATTACATACATACATTACATACATACATACATACATACATACGTACATACATGCATACATACATACATACATACATACATACATACACACATTACATTACATTACATTACATACATACATTACATTACATTACATTACATACATACATACATACATACATACATACATACATACATACATACATACATACATACATACATACATACATACATTACATACATACATACATACATACATACATACATACATACATACATACATACATACATACATACATACATACATACATACATACATACATACATACATACATACATACATACATACATACATACATACATACATACATACATACATACATACATACATACATACATACATACATACATACATACATACATACATACATACATACATACATACATACATACATACATACATACATACATACATTACATACATACATACATACATACATACATTACATACATACAATACATACATACATACATACGTACGTGCATTACATACATACATACATACATACATACATTACGTTACGTTACATTACATTACATTACATTACTTTACATACATACATACATTACATTACAGTACATTGCAGTACATTACATGACATTACATTACATTACGTTACATACATACATACATATTTATATATATATATGCATACATACATACATACGAGAGAGGGAGATTGGGGAGAGAGAGGCTTGGGGGGATGGGGAGGATGGGGAGCAGAGGGAGGGAGAGAGGACGACAGAACACATAAGGGAGACAAGGGAGAGAGGAAGAAGGAGAAAAGGGAGAGGACAATGTCGGCGGACTGAGCCGGAGGCTCTAAACTATATATATATATATAATACATTGACGAATGCCCTTCTGCATAAAAACACCCCCTCGATACGCGGGACAAAGTGCGGGACAAAGTGCCGGACAAAGTGCGGGACAAACTGCTGGACAAACAATTGTCCGGCAAGTTGTCCGGGGGGTTGTGCGGAGGGTTGTCCGGAGGGTTGTCCGGAGGGTTGTCCGCGCACTTTGCCGAGATTTATGCTGCAAACCCCCCCTCCTGCGAGAATACTTCCCTCCGAGTGGTTTCCGAGTGGTTTTGAGCGGGTTCCGAGTCGTTTCCGAGTGGTTTCCGAGTGGTTTCCGAGCGGTTTCCGAGTGGTTTCCGAGTGGTTTCCGAGTGGTTTCCGAGCGGTTTCCGAGTGGTTTCCGAGTGGTTTCCGAGTGGTTTCCGAGTGGTTTTGGCGTGTTCCAAACCTGTTCGAAGACTTGTCCGGGGGACCTCAAAGCTGTCCGGAGGGTTGTCCGGGGGTTTGTCCGGGGAGTTGTCCCGCCGATTTTGTGCCCTCAAAGCTGTCCGGAGGGTTGTCCGGGGGTTTGTCCGGGGGGTTGTCCGGGGTTTTAAGCCCGTTTGGACCCAAAATATAAAAACAGGTGTTTATGCAGAACCGCCTCTGTCAAATAATACATAATAGCTTTTTTTTAGAAGAAAAAAAAAGAAAAAAAACATCGGTTCAACTTAGGTGTGGATAATTAGCACCCAAAGAAAACACTGAAACAAGGAAGGGTAAAGGAGGGAACAAAAAGGAACCAGCTGCCACTGGAGGCATGGGCCTACCAACCTGAGCAAAGCCCAGGCAAAAGTCAAACGAAGACTGCGCGCCCTTCGCGCCCTTCGAACCCCACGCACACGGCGAAAACCCGGACAAAGAAGAAGAAACCAAAACAAAAACACAAACACACAACAAAAGTAAAAACATGTTTTGTTTGTTTTGTTTCTTAAAAATAATAATACTTTTATTGTTTATTTTTTATTTTTTTTTAGAGAAACAAAACAAAAAACAGTCCCACCTGCAAGCGCATGCCGAGGACCAGATCTTGCACCCAGAGCCACAGGATCAGACCCGCCGCCTGGATCCGGGAGACCGATGGTCTCGTCCCTTTGGGGGTTGGGGACCCACGTGTTTGTTCTTCTGAGGTCTGCTTTGTTTTTTGTTTTGTTGTTTTGTTGTTTTTTGGGGGATCTCGTGTTTTGGGTGGTTTGTAAGGGGAGCCAAAGAAAACCTGTCAACGCAACACAGACGACATCCCCACATGGGGTGAGTTACCTCAAGATTTCCTAGAACTCCCAGCTGTTCAGTGCTTCCCATGTCTCCCCCCTTTTAAATGTCTCGAAGCTCCACTTGACAGGAACTCTCGAATTTCACGATGGGCTTCTTGGGGCTGTCCACCGCCAAAGCACCAGGGAGAATGGGAGGGGGGGGATCTCACCATGCTCGGAGTTCGAACCTACGGAATGATACAAAGTGATTGCAGTATAGTTGTAACAAAATCGGGTGTGAATTGGTACTATTATATAGTCTTTACTAGTGGATCTACAACTAGTGGTTGTGTACACCCCTCCTTTTTGCTCTGGGAGAACTTGAAACAAGGGATTCTCAGGACAACTTCATGGTGGGTTCGTTTTACTCCCAGGCCACTCAAAATCAAAACCCGGTATGAACAAGGTCTACCCAAACGCATGCAAAGAATCAAAAGGGTGCCTGCACCTGTTTGTTTATGTCGATTTTTTACCCGCCCCCCCCCCCCCCCCGCACACAACAAAAACAAGGCTTCGGGATTCGGGTTGCCTATTGGGTTCCCTTTAGAGCCGCAAAAAGGGTACGAACTCTAAAAAGGACACGCCTTCCGCGCTTTCATCGACTTGGAACTTGAGTTGGCCTTAGAAGTCGCCGTAAAATGCAAGCGTCCTTCAAAAAGGGTGGCTGTGGCTCAAAAACCGGTACATGGACCAAAACCTGCGTAACCCCTCCTGTTTAATTTTGAGCCACAGCCAGGGTGGTTTGGCGCCCGGTGTTGCTACGGTTCTCATTTACCCTCTAGCACCATGGGTAAACAAGCACCATGGGTTCAAATCCAATCCGATGCCCAGTGGCCATATGAAAAAAAAGGGCATCCGATTTTTGGTTGGTTGACTTTACAAAGAACACCTCCCCCCCCCAAAAAAGAAAAAGGGCACCACTGGGCAACTGGGTCAGGGTTACTTGAAGAATTTCAGGATCCAAGTTACTAGAATGTGGTTTTGGGGCACCTGTTTATTCAAACCAACAACCCCAACCAAGTAAGCGGCACCCCAAAATTGGTACTTAGATCACCCACGCCTTGACAACTTCCGCGAAGTTGAGCTCACCTCCGCGAAAAAAACAGCAAACCCGCGGGGGACGAAGCCAATCGGGTCAATTTGGGCGCGCGGGGGGCACGCTTCCCAGAATTCCAGTGGATTTGCATGGGATGACGCGGCCTTGCCTCTCAACTTGCTTTTAACAGGGAACCTCCCGCCAAGGACAAGAATCGCCCCACAGGGTGTCTGGGGCTTAGCCGACACACCTCTTTGTGAGCGGTGCCAAGGCGCCCCAAAAGAGCAGTGCCTTCCAATTGTCACTTCGAAGGGCCAAGCTATTTTAGTTGGAAGACCGCAGTTGCGAAAGACTCGGCCCTCCAGATTTGAGAGGTTGGAATCAGGGTACCAACTTTTTTCGGTTTTGTCTATTTCAGTAGGGTTGAACCCTCCCAACCAAAAAAGAAACGGTAAAAGGGCACCTACCCGGCGCAACTCAACACGGCGCCTGCTTCGGGTTTCCCTTGAAACCAAGCCAAAGAGCTGCGGCGCAGCTAACAAGATGACAGCTTTCGGGAGGCGCGGCATTTTTCTGATGCCCAAATGGGTGTGGCTCAAAACCAAAAAAGCTAGGGCAAACCGCAGGTCTTAGTCTTTGGTTCCATTTACCAAGGTGCCATGTTGGTACGGTTTTGTGAGCCACAGCCAAATGGGCCCGGAGTACTTGACCTTCCTCATTCAGCAACATCCATCAAGGTAAAAGTCGCCAGTCTCACCAGCGGTTCAAGCCCAGGCACGTGGGGGTTGATCAATATTCCGTTCGGCCCCAAAATGACCATGGGTAACTTTTCCAATTAGTGAGTGGCTTCCTTAGTGGTCACCCCATGTAAAGGACCTTTTGATCAACCCGCACGTGAACTCTTCGACACTTATGATCCTACGCCGCAGTCGAGGGCAAAGGATTTGGCGCAGCGTATCAATATGTCTCAATCAGAGATCCGTCATTGCAGGAGGAAACATGCCGAATAGAACCAGGAAACCTCCTTCGATGCCGGGTGCCCATTAACCAAGCAGGAGTTGGTTAATTCTGGAGTGAGTTCCCATTAGGAGACCCAAACGGCTTCTCGAATTGCTTCAAAGTCAATCTCGCCTTGATAGTGATCTAGTGCATCTTGCTGCAAGTTCGCCTGCCCGGCAATCTTGGTTGACCCAAAGTCGCACCGCCATGGTCAACCATGAACCTTGGCAGAATGCGAACCGAAAACCGAAATCCCCAAGTCTGGGACCTTCAGATTTGGGAAGATCCTTTGCCCATGTGGATCCCATCTGACCTTCTTCTGATCTGCCCAGAGGCATATGAGTTAGTCTCAAACTAAGGGAAAATAGCGGGACTCAAGGGTGGCTTCCTTTTGGTTTCCCTCTGTAAACCACATTCCAATAGTTTTCCGAGCCTCAAACAGAGTCGAGCCACCCGTATGACATGAGTACCCGAGAACATGGCACTGCCCAACACCGATATCTATCAACCCACACAGCCTAGGCGACCTATGTCGTTGTCTGAAAGTACCCCATGTGCGGGCTTGTCAAAAGGGACATTGCAGGTCATTGTTTTGTTCCTTCAATGAGCAATGTGCCCCAGAGCACATGAGTGCGTCTCTTGTTAATCACCTTCTTAAATATGGTTGGCTTTGCAGCGCAGTCAAAAAAAAGCCAACCATGGGTACAAAAACCCATGCAAACAGCCACATTAACTTTGTCTCAAGAGATCGGCCATGGGTGTGTCTTCTTGGCCCCGCCTGAAAAACTGTGGTTTTCTGCTTGGTGTCCACTTAATGAGAGAAACATAAAGAAGGCTACCCTCTAACAAAAGACACACCGGTACTAGGGCGATCCTCCCATTCTTGCAAGGCATCCTTCTGTCTAACCTCCAGAAACAAGGCGAACACGGTTTCTGAAACGATGTTGGAAGGCAACCCCAAGAACAATTGCTGGTTCTCAGCAGGGAAGGATGACCCACACATAAACCATCCCCTATGGTTTCCTGTCAGGGAATCCCCTTTTGGTTCATTTCTAACACCCCCGGACTTGTTACCATTCCCTACCAATCGCACCAGAAAGGACATGTGAGACAAATCCGAATCGGGGAACCCCAAAACAGATCCGGTCTCCTTTTGACTTCCCTTGAAAACGAACCAAAACACGGTGACTTCCTTTTGGCTTCTCTTCAAACCCAATCAAAAAAACAAAACCAACCAAAACCGGTGGTTTCCTTCTGGCTTCCTTTTGGCTTCCCACCACAACTAGGTCCTCCAGTAGAGAGGTTAGAATAAGGGTACCCGATAATTTTTTTTTCTGTAGTCTATTTTAGTCGGGGGTTCCCCCAAGAAAGGGTAAAAGGGCAGCACTGGGGGACCTAGACAAGACCACGACTCCGCCGAAGAACACGTCGCGCCTGGCAGCTCTGCCAACCCAAGGGGTCCGGCAGCATGGTGAGGCAGGCCAGCAAGCCTCCCCCCGGGCGGCTGGGCGGCTGGGGCCGAGTTTTTGAGCCGCGCCAGCCACGTCTTTCCAACCCCTTGGTAGGGTAGCAACAAGAAACAACCTGTGTTTCACAATTTTTTGGCAGCCCCCGCAAAAAGGGAAAACATGAAGAGAAGGAAAAGTCTTGGTTTTCCATTTAACTTAGGGGGAACCACATAATCAGAAGTTTTGCCAGTTGCATCCCCTGAGCCACACACCTTCAGGCGGGACTTCTCAGATGCCCCTTTAGCTTGGAAGGAAGCCAAAAAGACCAAGCAGCACGAGGGGAATACTCAAAGGGAATGACATACTCCACAGGTTACCGTGGAAGTCAAATACCTGAGACCTCCTTTTGGGTGCTGGGGGTGGCATATCTTGAGGCACCCCAATTTCATTTGGAGAGAACACCTTTCTACCTGAGCTTTTATCATGTTTTGACTATGTTTCACTCAGTTCCTGAGTGGTTTGCAGAAAACAAGTCCAAACTTTCAGTCTACCACAAAAAATGGTCCACCAAAGTCACTCAAGTCCAGGAAAAACTTGAAAAAATGACTTCATGCGTCCCGAAACCTTAAGAAAACCAGATCCGCCTGGCTCTCCCCGCTCTCCCCGCTCCCCGCTCGCCTGCCAGGGTGGCCAGAAAGGACGCCGCCAGCAGGGTCCGCGTCCAGAGCCGCAGGTTCCGCGCCTTCGAGCTTCGAGTGGATTGGCCAAGCCGGGTTTCCGGGGGATCCACCAAGGGGATGGTGGGGGGCTTGGGGTGTTGGTCATGGAGGGGTTGGGAATTGGGAGGGGTTTTGGGGGGGCAAGTTAGTGCCTGTGCTGAGCCAAGTGGTGTTCTGTGCTTTGAATATGTTTGTAACCTAATACGTAGCAAGGTTTAATTCCACTGGATGTGGGGTGTACTTCAGTGGGTTATAACCCAACAGATACCGATACAACTTACTAACTCGGCGAATCGAACACCCACCATGCGAGCAGAGCTCGCCGCCCTGGACGCGGGTGGGATCCACCAGGGTTGCGAAAGCTCTTTGGGACCACGTCTAGCTCTTGCTGGCTGTAGTTTGGTTGGGCTTTGGTTTGCTTGGTTTCTTGTTTTGCTAGGTTTTGCTCCCCTGCTTGGCTGTGGTGCAAGTGGATCAACTTTTAGCTAAAACCCGAACTCCCACGCCGGGGCAAAGACACCAAAGCTAGGGATTGCTTCTGGCTGCAATTCGCTCTACAAATAAACTGCTCTTGATACCCAGTCTATATCAAGGTCTTGGCACCAATATTTTGGGTATCTGTCAAAAGAAGCGGGGAGAACCCACCAAAGAAGCAGGAAGACACCAAAAAAAAACACCTTCCGCCAGGAAAAAGAAGAAGCGGCGAACCTCCGCGAGGCCCTGGGACCTCCGGCCTGCACCACGGCCACCAGCCAGACCAGCGGAATCAACGACAGCACCAGGTCCAGCGGAAGCTTCGAGACCTCGGGGCCCATCTGCGGCTCAAAATCGGCTGCGAGAGATGCGAGGGCGGAGAAATGGAAGGAACCTCTGACATGAACCAGATTTAAGAGGTTAGAACAAGTTGGTACCGTTTCTTTTTTCGGTTTTGTCTATTTTAGTAGGGGAACCCTCCCCCAAAAAAGGGTAAAAGCAAAAGGGCACTACTGGGGGACCTAGGGTGGGCTTCCTTTGAGGGAATCCCCGTCTGGAATTCAGTCCCAACACCCCGGGTCATTTCCGACTGACTGAGCACCAGCAAGATAACCTGGTCACCTTTTTGTTGCCAACGGAACGGACATGTCGGAGCTCCTGCTTCCACAAAACGCAGGGAAAACATGGGCAGTGGACAGTGGACTACCAGCGTCTACCACTATGATACTGTTGTTCGTGCCTAGATGTTCTTGTTCACCACC